>CM053505.1:69985409-70037236 GCA_028627145.1 Eidolon dupreanum
ATATATATATATATATATACACTACTAGAAACAATAAGTAAATACAGTAAAATTTCTGGATACAAAATCAATGTTCAAAAATCTATAATGTTCCTATCCTCTAATAATGAAGTGTCAGGAAAAAGAAGTGGAAATATAATTACTTTTGCAATTGCAACAAAAGGAATAAAATACCTAAGAATAATTTTAACGAAACATTTCATTTCTACATAATGAAATCTGTAAGACCCTATTAAATGAAATTAAAGGATACAAAGAAATGGAAAAATATTCTGTGTTCTTGGATTGGAAGAATCAACATAGTTAAAATGGCCTTATTATCTAAAGCATTATAGAGATTTAATGCAATCCCCATCAAAAACCCATCAGCATTTTTTAAAGAAATAGAAAAAAAAAAACATTTTTATGGAAGTAGAAAAGACCCTGAATTGCCACAGACATCCTGAGGAAAAAGAACAAGACTGAGGCATCACTCTGCCTGACTTCAAATTATACTACAAAATGACAGTAATCAAAACACCATGGTGTTGGAAGAAAAACAAACACACGAACCAGTGGAAAAGAATGGAGAGCCCAGAAGTAAACCCATATTTATATGGGCAAATAATTTTTGACAAAAATTCCAAAAACACAGTGGAGAAAGGAAAGCCTCCTCAATAAATGGTGCTGGGGAAACTGGAAAGCCACCTGCAAAAGAATGAAACTAGACTGTTGTCTATCACCACACACCAAAATTAACTCAAAATGGATTAAGGACCTGAATATAAGACCTGAAACACTAAAATGCATAGAAGAAAACATAGTAACTAAGCTCAAGAACCTTGGACTTAAAGAGGATTTTATGAATTTGACTTCAAAAGCAAGGGCAGTAAAAGCAGAAATAAATGAATGGGACTATATCAAACTAAAAAGCATCTGTACAACAAAAGAAACTGTCAACAAGGTAAAGAGACAAGCATTCGAATGGGAAAATATATTTGCGAGCAATGCCTCCAACAAGGACCAAATATCCAAAATATACAAAGAACTCATACAACTCAATAACAACAAAAAATCAAACGATCCAATCAAAAAATGGAAAGAGGACCTGAACAGACACTTCTCCCTAGAGGACATACAAATGGCCAACAAATATATGAAAAGATGTTCAACATCGCTAGCTATGAGGGAAATGCAGATCACACCACAATGAGATACCATCTCACACCTGTAAAAATAGCTATAATCAACAGGACAAGTAATAATGAATGCTGGAGAGGATGAAGAGAAAAAGGTACCCTCATACACACTACTGGTGGGACTGCAAATTAGTACAGCCACTATGGAAAACAGTATGGAGGCTCCTCAGAAAACTAAGAATTGATCTACCATATGATCCAACAAACCCTCTAACTGGGTATTTACCCCAAAGACTTGAAAATTCATATCTGAAAAGATATTTGCACACTGATGTCCATAGCAGCATTATTCGCAGTGGCCAGGACATGGAAGCAACCAAAGTGTCCTATGATTGATGACTGGCTAAAGTAATGGTAGTACATATATGCGTAGGATTATTACTCAGCCATAAGAAGAGATGAAATACTGCCATTTGCAACAATACTGATGGGCCTCAAGATAATCATGCTAAGCGAAATAAGCCAGACAGAAAAAGTTGAAAATCATGTAACATCACTTATATGTGGGATATAAACCTAAAAGCAACAAATTAACAGGACAAAGAAACAGATACTCATGAACATGTACAATAGATTAGTGGTTAAAGAGGGTATGGGGGGGAGAGGGAGGACATAGAGGGGATAAGAAGGGTCAAATATGTGGTGACAGAAAAATCTATGGGAGGTAAGCACACAGTAGATAGATAGATAGATAGATAGATAGATAGATAGATAGATAGATAGATAGATAGAGATAGAGATAGATAGAGAGAGATAGAGATAGAGATAGAGATAGAGATAGAGATAGAGATAGAGATAGAGATAGAGATAGAGATAGAGATAGAGATAGAGATAGAGAGATTAGATATAGATATAGATATAGATATAGATATAATCTACCTTTCTGTTAAAATGTACAACTGAAACTTATTTGATTTCATTTACCAATGTCACCATAAAAATTAATTCATAAAAAAAAGTAAAATAAACTTATGCAGGAACAAAAAGCACATCAGCCTAATCATAGCCTGATAAACATTAGGCAGTGTTTATTACCAGTAAAGAGGGATTTAATGTTCATGGTCTTTGGGATTCAGTGTCAGGCCAATTATGGATCACAGGGACAAATGCGCTTCCATTTTTCCTTCAGGGATTATCATGATCGCTTAACATCATCGGTGTGGGGAGGTTCAATCATAATGTATCATGAGCAGCAGCAGTTTTTTGTTTTTGTTTTTGTTTTTTTTTTTTGCATCACTTGTGTTTATGCAGGTCTTTGTACAAGAAACTTTAAAATTCTTTCTTGTACAACTCTCGGTTACAACAGTGAGGTCCAAGTTTAAGCATTAACTCTTCACTGATTTATACTGAAACAGCAGTAATATTTCTGCTGCAATAACTATGTAGCAAAAGCAACCACATACTGCATAAATAATTCAGAGACTGTGCCCATTAACTCTTAATTAACCATAAAAGGTCTGAAAAGAGCATCTGACCCAACTCTCACTTTACAGATGAGAAAAGTAGAGCTTAGCACAGGGAAGTGACTTCCTTACAGTCATATCAGTCAATGATTACTACACACTGATAAAGAAATAAAAATCAATGGGAAGGAATGAGGTAATAGAGGGGAACTAAATTCCTTATTCTTCTTGGTCAAAAATTTTTTTACAGGAAACAGAGGTTTGCGCAAGTATTTTGTATTATAGATATAACCACCAAAAGAACTGAAAATAAAAGCAGTCCTGATATGACCACGAACTACCTGTGTCACCTTGAATAAAGTTCCTGGGTCTCCATTTTATGATCTATAAATTGGGGTTACTGCCATTGGTGCAACTCACTTCCTAAGGAACGAACAAGATAGTAAATGTAGGAAATGACAATAGTTCACAGCCCAAAACAGAGATGGTTTCTAGCAATTCTCCAGCTCATTTACATAATAAGGCTCATGTAACAGCCCTCTAAAACTTACAGACTTCCTTTCCCAGGATGTCACCGAATATTCTTTCTAGCCTCTGACTAGAAAAACTTAAAATCTTTGAGGTATAAGTGCACTTAGAGAACACATTACTGATGTTCTCATTCTCTCTCTCTCTCTCTCTCTCTCTCTCTCTCTCTCTCTCTCTCTCACACACACACACACACACACACACACACACACACACACAATCTTTCTTTCCTCCTAATTAAGATCTTTTACCTGTGTTACTTAGAATTTGAGATTCTTTATTCTAGAATGACTTAGTGTAAAAGGAAAAAAAATCAAACCCTGGGTTCCCTCCCTTTGTCCTTGAGGTGCTGAGTAGGGTCTTAATCACTGTGGCAGGATAAATATTCTTCAGGTTTTAATTTCAAGTTGGGAGAGCATCAGAAGCTGGTTGGGCCTAGCAACAACCATCTCAGGAATATGTTGTGGCACTAAGAAACAGTAGAAAAACATCATGTATATTCCTCTGTGCAGTATTTTTTCATTTATGAATCTGACAGAAAACTTTGGTCTACCATTCTAGTCTCTGGAGGTATACATATATATATACATACACAGGCAAACACATACCACATAAACACGCAGGCACACATCCCTGGCTTGGTAGGAAAAAAACGTTTCTAGCCCTCTGAGAGGATTTTTGCATTAACGGATTATGTAGTCCCACTAAGCAGAAAATCAGAGTGACATTTTTTAAGAGAAATGCACACTTGTTCCAATTTTCATGTCTAAATTACCCAAAGCCCTTACAGTTTTAATATGATTCACTTAAAGATCATTACTCATGTTACTGAGTGGGCTGCAGAGTGATTGTGCCTATGCAAGGTATTCTTCTAGATATTGAAAAATGACAGGAGTTAGCTATAGATGTGCTAAAATTAACTCAAATTTGCAAAGTTCCATTAGCACCATATAAGGGAAAATATCCTGCAGCCGATGCCAGGGAGGGAAAGGCAGAGGGTGAGGGTATTAATGATTTATAATTGAAAATGTTCAAATCAGCAGACAGGGTTAAGGGCCCATAGGATGTTGCTAAAAATTGACAATACAGCTGATTGGTAGCTGTGTTTAATTTAAATCACTAATGGGAAATTAGAAGAGTTTCAAAAAAAAAGTCTGTCAATTTCTAGTAACTTCTTTATTTTATTTGGCACATAAAGACTTTTGCCATGTGTCACATATATCTAAGATCAAACAGGCATCATTTTGAAAGAAATTGAAGAAAAGATCATCTGAACATGAAAGTGGAAATGATTATTTGTAAAAAGTGAAACAAAACCCACTTAAAAGCATCTTGTGCCATGTAATATTCCACCAAAGAAGTGTCTAAGGTCTTAATTAGCTTTCTTCCTTATCTCTGGTAAAACAGGCCCACAAAGTTTTCTGTCTCAGTTCTACAAAGGCATTTGAAAAATATGTAATCGCCCACATGGAAGACGTGTAAGCTCGTTTTTATCTTTTTTGAGACTTACTGCCAGCAATGTTTGCATATTTGTACATTTTGACTAATAATTATGGAAAATTATGGGAGATGCTGTTAAGAAAATTTGTTTCATTAGATTAGGAAGGACTATTCCAATATTTCTTCAGACAAAAGTCTAATATAATAAGCATGATTTGCAAAATGAATTTCAAGACATTTTAATGGAAATTATTCTCTAAAATAAGATAATACACTCTCTCGTTCAGAATTTGATTCTGCTCCATTGTGTTCTTAAAAACACAATCAGAAGTTAACTGAAATTTAGTTTTTAAATATTTAATGCGTATAAAGGACCACGTTTTTAAGAGTGCCATGAACATAGGTATATACAGACATCTGCATTGCTTCTTTCTCTTCATTAGCTAACTCTAGCTTTTTGATATTTTGGTGAATACATTCCTTACCAAACACAAATAAATATGGTATTGCCTTTACTAATAAGACTTTGTTGCCAATCTCTCCACATTTAAGATTATCACCTCCATTTGAAACGCACATTTTAAAGTGTGAGTCACTGTACACTTTAAAATGTTTCCCCCAAAATTTCGCAGAGCTCTTGTTTGAGTCTGAAGCTACCATAATCAAACAGGAAGTCATTTTACCTAATTGCTTTCTTACTCCAAAAGCAAAACAGGCTTCCCATGGGTAGAATATTTGGGTTATTAATGGTCAAATGACTGCTTTTTATAATGCAGAAAGTTTCTCAGTTGTTTTCTTCTTCATATTCCAATAACATCCATAAGAGAGAAAGAGAAAACAGAAAGATTTGTCAGGCTCCCCTTTCACATTCTGTCTGACTTTAACCTGCCTACCTCTCAATGACATAATTGCTATTTTGCTCCATGCCCCAGGCAGGCAGTATCCAGCTGCTTCTCAGTAGCCTGGTTCCAGCTTTGTGCCTGTTCCTTCTCTGTCCAGAGAAAATTTGAACATTGATCATTGCCTCATTATCAACTGGTGTGGAATGTAACACAGGAAGCAGTATATGAATTTGCTTCCCACAGAATTTAGAGTACTGATTTCTATAACATCACAATCTGGCAGGCCTGTTTTAAAAATCTCAGTCCCACTTTGCAGTCAGTCTTCATCCATTTTATATGTCACCCTATACATAGCTGCATCAAGACAGTTCCATAGCTTCAATTTTTACTATTTGGCTAATCCTTATGTGCTCTTAAAGTAGCCATTTTTTAAATACAGAGGGGAAAAAATCATTATTCAGCATAATAATTACTCTTATTTGTCATGTAGTAATAATAATGATAATAGCAGCTATCGTTTATCAAGTGCTTATGTGGTTTAGGCAACATTCTATGAGCTTTATGGACCTTATCTCATTTAATCCCTACAAAATTCCCACCAGATCAATTACCCTCATTTTACAAATGGGGGCGCTGAGGCTCTGAAAGATTAACTTACCCAAAATCATAGCAGCTAGGGTGATTGTCCACTTCCCAAATTCATACTCCTGACCTCCAAGCTCGTGATTCTTAACTCAGTCTGCACAGTAGAATCACAATTAAAGTTGTATTTCTCGAAGTGAGACCCAGACATCAGTAATTTCTAAAAGACTCCCAGACACCTTAAAGCCAGAAATTTCCTGAAGTTTTACTGAAATTTTACTCTTGAAAAAATTTGTGTCACAGTTTGGTTACTTTAATAAGTCGCTGTATTAGAAAAACTCAGCTTTTCACCTGTGATTCTTCTTTACTACTAATACAGAACATTTGACTTCTGGTCATCAACTCTATTGAGGTTATTCCTCACACTAAGAAATCTTCTGTGACACCAGCTGGGCCTACAATTTCACTCAATTCTGACACTATCTACCTGGAGATAATTTCAGATGCCACAGGTTAAGGCGTCAGTCCCACAAGACTTCCCCCCAAACGCACACATACAGTTCAGATGCCAGTTACAAATCCAGGTTATCACCTGTGTTTCTGACCTACTGGTTATATTACAGATGTTCCAATGACCCCCCTCCTTGAGTTTGATTAATTTGCTAGAGTGGCTCACAGAACTCAGGGAAACACTTTCTTACATTTACCAGTTCACTGAAGGATATTATAAGGATACAGATGAACATCTAAATGGCAGAGATGCACAGGACAAGGTATTGGGAAAGGGCACAGGGCTTCCATGCCCTCTTCAGGCATGCCACGCTCCTCAAATCTCCACATGTTCACCCACCTGGAAACTCTCTAAATGCCATCCTTTTGGGATTTTATGGAGGCTTCATTACATAGGCATAATTAATTAAATCATTGGCCATTTGTGAGAGATTCAACCTCCAGTTCCTCTCTCCTCCCCAGGAGTCAGGGGAAAAGATCTAATCACGTGGTTGGTTCCCCTGGCAACCAGGCTTCATAGGTGCTTTCCAAAATTCACCTCATCAACATAAAAAAAGACACTTTTATGGCTTTACTCACTTAGGAAAGTCCAAGAGTTTTAAGAGCTGTGGGCCAGGAACTATGGAGAAAGACCAAATATATATGAGAAATATGTTTTGGTCATCTGAATCATATAAATCACTAGTCTTCAAATATGGCTACCATACATCAAACCAATCATAAAGTCAAAAGATACTGGCACATTACTAGAATCTCATTAAGTGATTAATAACTATCTAGTCCATCATCATATCATATAAAAATGTTTCCCAGGACAAGGACACTCAGGTTTGCAGGCTTCTATTTGATTTTGTCAGGTAAGCGACCATTTTGATCTTGGGCAAGTTATTTCTCCTGTCCAAGTCTCACTCTCCTTATGATGGAGGTGGACTAGATGAGCGCTAATGATCTAGTCAAGCTTTAAGATTCCAGAATCAATAGTTGAAATTGAATCTTAGGAAGATTCATTTATTTCAAAACCTAAAGCTAGATGATCTTACTGGTCAGATAATTGGAGCTAACTTTTTTTTAAACACATTTGGATTTTCCCAGCTAGGCAATCCATTCTACTCTTTGGTTAACCGATGCTGGCCAGAATTTCTAGTGGCTCTTATCCATGTTCACAAATAAATCCTTATTCTTCAGGTATAAGTAGCCACCATTACCCTCACTGTTCTTTTTATTCATTCAATGAATGCTTACTGAATAGATACTATGAACCTAGCACTCTTCTAGGAGCTGTGAATATATCATTCAACAAACCAGACAAAAATCCTGCCCACATGGAGCTTATAGTCTAGTGGAGGGAGATAGATAACAAATAACTAAACAGATATTTAGTCTCTCTAGTGATGACAAATGATAGGAGAAAAAGAAGACAGAATATGGAATTAGAAAGATGGAGGTACTATTTTAGATAAGGAGTTCAGGAAATCCCCTCTGAGGAAGGGGTGGTCAAACAGAGGCTTGAGTCAGGGGAAAGGACAAGGCTATCCAATGCAAGAATATTGCAGGCAGCTAGAATAGAATGTTTTTCTGAAACCACACTGCATGACTTCAGGAGATACCTTATGGGTAAGGGATGGACCAGTGCTAAGACTAAAGCTATGCAATTTGGAGATGAAAACAGTTCACCTTAGCTTAACTTGGTCTTCTTACCTCCTACCTCCAGGGCCTTCATTGTCTCATACTTATTGAAACAAACTTTGAAAGAGGTTTGTTTAGCAAAAGAAGCATTTTAACAAACAGTAATAATTAAAGGCATATTGGTTAAGAGAAAAGAGTTAGTCAGACAAACAGAACATCTAATCTCAGTTCTACCTTATAAGAGTGCTTTGACTTTGACCTTGACTTTGTTTGGAAAATAAGGAGAGAAATGACCTAACAAATAAAAGTGTTTTCAATATCTGGTGCAGAACAATTGTTCAATAAAATTATGATTATAATGTAAAACATGGGGTAGAAGGGGAACTGGTCCTGGACACAGGAGGCCTGGGATGGTGTTCCAGCTATATCACTTAGTAGACATGTGACCATGAATAAGTCACTTAACTTCTCTGAGCCCCATGTGCTTCATCTCATCTATACAAATGGGGATACTAATTCATGCTTGACCCTGAGGATTGTTACCTTTTTAAAATTTGAAAATTATAGAATACAGTTTAAGCATCTGGGTTTTTTTTTTAATTAAATGAAAGAATATGAAGGTAAGGAATAAGATGTGATCTGAGAGGCTTGGGATCATGTGTTTACTAGTACTTGGCAAGACAAATAGGGATTCTAAGCGAATTTTTACAAAATCACAAAAGCAAGCAATCAGTTTCTCTTTAGCACTAATCCTTAATTTTTCTAGTTAGCCAAATGTGACAAAAGTATTTAATGTTTTTCTATGTGGAATTGTTGGAGAACAGATGTTTATAACTAGAAGGGATCTTAGAGTTCATCTGGTTCAATCCTGACTCTGTACAAATAAATAAATTGAGGCCTAGAAAGGTAAAGTGCTTCGGCAAAGCTACACAGTGAGTTAATGAGAGGTTCAGAATCAAAATCAGATCCCCTCACTCCCTCCACTGCTCTTCATATTATAGAAATCTCTGTTCCATTCTGTTTCTAAGCCTTAGTCCCACTTATTTTATTGCATTTTGAAAGGGATCTTTGTTTACAAAATGCATTCTCTAGGTATTTTTCATAAATAAAAATAAAATATCTATGTTTCCTTATCTGATTGCAGCCACATGTACATATGAAAGTGGCCTATTACAAATCTCTCATAATAGTTCACATTGGTAATTGAAACATTTCCAACAGTTGAACTATATTCAGTTATACATTTATTTCTCTGGGGTCATTTAAACAGACTACAATAAAATTCCTTAACCTTATAAAAATCATATTTAAATAAAATAAAAAGAAAGGAACAGGTGACTTTGTAAACCACAGACCATTAAAACTCACAAATAGGTTAAATTGCCAGAAAAATTCTAGCATGCCCAGAAACAACATAGCATAATATCTGGACAAATTTAAAAAATAATTATGGAGAATAATAGAAAGCACCATATAGAAAGACAAGACATATCATCTCACTTGGCACTTTCTTCTAAAGCCCTTAAAGCACTTAAGTTACAGATATGGTTTTCCCTAATGACATCATGCTGTGAGGAAATAATGAACAGTTTTCCTCAAATGTTCTCTAAGGAGTTTGCAGCACAATTGAGACTATACTGTAAAACCTGGATTCGACCTCCTATGATGTTCCAGTGACATCATCTGAAAGGCTTGGCAAAGGGGAAGAGTTCAGTGAAGTGTGAGAATGTTCTACAGGAAGACACAAATGGAAACTCTCACAGAAACAATTTATTTTCTTTACTAGAAATTTAGGATTAGCTCAATTGTTCAAGAGACTGACACTCTCCAGCTAACTAAATTCAATTCCAAAAATGTTTCCTGCTGAGGCAGTACCTCTTTTTATAGAACCAAAGGAAAAATAATGACCCTAGCCAATATGGTGCTTCCGTCCTACTCTACCTCACTGATCAACAGGCCTGTGTGTCATCCAAAGACAATGGTCTCCTCCTCAAAGCAAAAAAAAAAAAAAAAAAAAAAAAATCACATGTCATTTCAGATGCTGAGGCTGAATGTTATAATAATGCTGATCACATTGATACTACATCATGTTTATTGAACACTTTACTCTGTGCAAAGTAACTCCTATCAGCTCATTTAGTCCTTATAGCATTCTATGAGGGAAATACTATTATATCTTACTTGTACAAATAATAAAACATGCTCATATAGATAAAAACAGCTAGCCTGAGGTTATAGGACTAGTGAGTGATGAGTATGAATTAGGTCCTACCTAATAAAACAGCAGAGTATAACTTCTTAACTATTTCTTCTTGGTATTAGAGGTTAAAAGCCTATATAATCTAAAGCAAGGTGTTAACTCAAGCTTAGGAGCAAGGACATAAAACAGAGATTGCTAATAAGATTCCACATATCCCAATATCCATGGCAGCACAATTTACAATAGCCAAGATATGGAAGATGATTGGATAAAAAAAATTATGGTTCACCTATACAATGGAATATTACTCACCCATTAAAAAAATGAAATCCTACCATTTGCAATGACATGGATGGACCCAGAGGTTCTTATGCTGAGTGAAATAAGTCAGACACAGAAAGATAAATACCATATGATTTCACTTATATGTGGAATCTAAGGAACAAAAAGAACAAACTAATCAAAAACAAACTTACAAATATAGTGGAAAATTTGGTGATGGACAGAAGGGAAGGGGGACTTGAAGGGCTCTGAGAATGGGGTGAAGGGTTAAAGAAGTACAAATTTACCCAATTTTTAATCGGATTGTTTGTTTTTTGTTGTTGTTGTTGTTGTTGTTGTTGAGTTGTATAAGTTCTTTATAAATTTTGGATATTAACCCCTTATCAGATGTATAGTTAGCAAATATCTCCTCCCAAACAGTCGGTTGTCTTTTTGTTTTGTTGATGGTTTCCTTTGCTGTACAAAAACTTTTTAGTTTGATGTAGTCCCATTTGTTTATTTTTTCTTTTGTTTTCATTGCCCAGGGAGATATATCTGAAAAGAAATTTCTGCTAGTAATATCAGAGAGTTTACCGCCTATGTTTTCTTCTTTTCTTCTAAAAGTTTTATGGTTTTGGGTCTTACATTTAAATCTTTAATACATTTTGAATCTATTCTTGTTTATAGTGTAAGAAGATGGTCCAGTTTCTTTTTTCTTTTTTTGCATGTATCTGTCCAATTTTCCCAACACCATTTATTGAAGAGACTGTCTTTACCCCATTGTATATTCTTAGTTCCTTTGTCATATATTGAGTGTATAGGTGTAGATTTATTTCTGGGCTCTCTATTCTGTTCCATTGATCAATATATCTGTTTTTATGCCAGTAGTTGATAGGTCATGGGGATGGAGAGCACAGCATAGGGGATGCAGTTAGCATTAATATATTGGCCAGGTGGAGGGCCAGGAGAGGGAGGGAGCAGTTGGGGGGATTGTTTTATGAACTATACAGATGTCTAACCAATGTAGTGTATACTTGAAACTAATTAAAATAAATTAATTAATTTTTTAAAAAAGATTCCACACAGTCTCCAGAAAACCTCCCCTCTGATGTTCTTGCAAACAATGCATCTCTCTTTTAACAGATTATCACACCCAGATACAGATATAGATATAGATATAGATGATATAGATGATATAGATATAGATATAGATATAGATATAGATATAGATATAGATATAGATATAGATATAGATATAGATTATATAGATATAGATAGATGTATAGATAGATATATGTATCTATCTATACATCGAAATCTATATTTATATGACATGTAGATGTAGATATCTTCATAGATTTCTATATAGTTATACAACATTGTGAATGTACTAAATGCCACACTTTAAAATGGTTAATTTTATGTTATATGGATTTCATCACAATAAAAATAACATCTGTATTTGAGAATTTTTTTAGTATTTTTCCACCTTTATGTGGGTATATTGACAATCAAAAATTGTATGTATTTTAAGTTACACAATCTAATGACCCAATATATGTATACATTATAAAATAGTCACCACAAATCACCTCTCAGTTACTCTTTTCTTTTTTTGTGTGTGGTGAGAACACTCAAGATCTACTCTCTTAGCAAATTTCAAATATATAATACAATATTGTCACTATAGTCACATTGTTGTATACTGGTTCTCCAGAACTTAGCAATCTTGCATGACTGAAACTTTGTGCCCCTAAACCAACATCACCCATTTTTCCATGCCCCGCAACCCTGGTAACCACTGTTCTGCTATTTCTATGAGTTTGACTATTTTAGATTCCACATGTAAGACCATGAAGTATTTGTCTTTCTGCATCTGATTATTTTGCTTACCATATGTTCTCGAGCTTCACCCATGTTTTCGCAAATTATAGGATTCTCTTCTTTGTTATAGCTGCATGATATTCCATTGATATGCCACATTTTCTTTATCCATCCATCAACATTTAGGTTGTTTTCATATCTTGGTTATTGTGAATAATGCTGAAATAAACATGAGAATGCAAATGTCTCTTTGAGATCCTGATTTCACTTCATTTGGATATATACCCATAAGTGGGAATAATGGATCATATGGCATTAAGAGACTAAGAAGTGCAAATTGTGAGTTATAAAAATAATCACAAGGTGGACGTGATTCCATAGTGTAGCAGTTAGCATGTCTGCTTTACATGCAGAAGGTCCTGTGTTCACACCCTAGTGGAGCCACAGTCCATGGTCTACAGCCATGCCACCCTGAACAAGCTCGATGTCTGATCTTGGAAGCTAAGCAGGGTCGGGCCTGGTTAGTACTTGGACAGGAGACTACCTACGAAGACCAGGTGCTATAGGCATAAATAATAATAAATCATAATAATAAATAATCACAGGGATATGAAGTACAACATAGGGAATATAGTGAATAATATTCTATTTGTAGTTTTTTGAAAAACTTCTATACTATTTTCCACAATGGCTGTGCCAATTCACATTCCCACCAAGAGTGTATAAGGGTTCCCTTTTCTCAACATGCTTGTCAATGCTTATCTTTCTCTTTCTGATAACCATTCTAACATGTATGAGGTGATATCTCATTATGGTTTTGATTTGTATTTCCTTGATCAATAGTTATGTTGAGCACATTTTTATATAAATTTTGGCCATTAGTATTTCTTCTTTTGAAAATTATTGAGTCTTCAGATCCATTGACCATTTTTTAATAGTTTTTTGCTATTGTTATGTGAATTCCTTACAAATTTTGAACACTAACTTCTTATCATATAGATGGTTTGCAAATATTTACTCCCATTTCATAAGTTGCCTTTTCAATCTGTTGATTGTTTCCTCTGCTTCACAATAGCTTTTTAGCTTGATGCAATCTCAATTGTCTATTTTAGATTTAGTTGCCTGTGCTTTTGGTGTCCCATCCAAAAGTCATTGCCCACACCAGTGTCAAGAAGCTTTTTTTCCTGTGTTTTCTTCTAGTAATTTTATGGTTTCAAGTCTTATGTTTAAGTCTTTATTCCATTTTGAATTGATTTTTAAATATGGTTAAAGATAAGTATCTAATTTCATTCTTCTGCATGTGATTATCCAATTTACTCAATACCATTTATTACAGAGTCTATCCTTTTCCTGTTGTGATCAGTTGACTGTATATGTATAAATTTATTCCTGGGTTCTCTATTCTGTTCACTTGGCCTATGTTAATATCATACTATTTTGATTATTATAGCCTTGTATATTTTGAAATCAGGAAGTATGGTGCCTTCAGCTTTGTTCTTGCTCAAGACTGCTTTGGCTATTTGGAGTCCTTTGTGGTTTCATATAAATTTTAAGATTGTTTTTTCTATTTCTGTAAAGAATGTCATTGGATAAATTTCTAGAAATATACAAGCTACCAAAACTGAGTCAAGAAGAAATAGAAAGCTAGAACAGATCAAAAGCAAATAAGAAGATTGAATCAGAAATCAAAAATCAGAAAAGAACATGCATGCACTGTTGGTAGGGCTGTAAATTGGTGCAGCCACTATGGAAAACAGTCTGGAGGTTACTCAAAAAATTAAATATAGAACTATCTTATGACCCAGCAATTGGGTATTTATCCAAAGAAATCCAAAACACTAATTTGAAAATATATACGCTCCCCTATGTTCATTGCAGTATTATTTACAATAGCCAAGATAAGAAAACAACCTAAGTGTCCAGCAATAAACAAACGCATAAAGAAGTGGTACATGTATACAATGGTGCATATATACATTTACTCAGTCATAAAACAGAATAAAATCTTGCCATTTGCAACAACATGGATAGACCTAGATGATATTATGGTAAGTGAAATAAGTCAGACAGAGTAAGACAAATACCATATGATTTCATTTATATATGGAATCTAAAAAACAAAATAAACAAAACAGAAACTCAAAGATATAGAGAACAAGTTGATAGTCACCAGATGAACTCAAAAAATTAAATGTTTTCCGTAGTGACTGCACCAATTTACAGCCCTACCAACAGTTGTAAGTTATAAAAATAATCATGGGGATATAAATTATAGCACAGGGAATATATTCAGTAATAACTATTTTATGGTGTCAGATGAGTACTAGACTTAATGGAGTGATCACTTCATAAGGTATATAAATGTTTAATTACTATATTGTACTCCTGAAACTAATATAAAATTGTATAAAAATATTTAAAGAGTAGTGAGAGAGTAAAATCTGCTTTTTAAAAATTTTTTTTAAATCTCCTAACAAAGAAAAGCCCAGGACCAGATGGTTTCATGGGTGAATTCTACCAAACATTTAAAAAGTACTAATATCAATTCTTCTTATATTCTTCCAAAAGTTAGAATAGAGAATACTTCAAAACTCATTTTATGAGTCCAGCATTACCCTGACACTAAACCTAGTCAAAAACACTAAAAGTAAAGAAAACTATAGGCCGATAACTCTGATGACTATAGATCCAAAAATTCTCAATAAAATACTAGCAAATTGAATTCAATGTTATATTCATAGGATCAGACACCGTGAGCAAGTCAGATTTATCCTTGGGACACAAGGATTGTTCAGCATATGCAAATCAATCAATGTGATATTTTAATTAACATTAACAAAATGGAAGAAAAAAATCCACATGATTGTCTCAATAGATTGAGGGAAAGCATTTAATGAAGTTCGATATCTATTCATAATTAAAATGTTCAACAAAATAGGTATAGTAGGAAAGTACCTCTACACAATAAAGACTATATATGAAAAGGCCACAGCTAACCTCTAAATCAACAGGGAAAACTGAAAGCTTTCCCTCTAAGATCTGGTACAAGGCAAGGATGCCCACTCTCGCCATTTCTTTTCAACATGGTTCTGAGATCCTAGTCAGAGAACAGTAAGAAGAAAAAAAATAAAAGACATCTGAATTGGAAAAGAAGAAGTAAAATTATCTATGTTTGCAGATGTCATGATCATATACAAGAAAACCTTAAAGACTTCACAAAAAATTGCTAGAATGTTAGAACTAATAAACAAATTCAGTAAAGTTGCAGAATATAAAATAAACATGCAAAAATCAGTCGTGTTTGTAAATACAAACAACGAACTATCAGAAAAGGAGATTAAGATGTTATTTTTATTTGTGGGAAACTTCCTTCTCCCAAAAAAGATTGAAATGTTTTTCCTGCATTTAGAAAAAATAAATAATTACATGAGAATGAAAGAGAAAGAGTGAGGCTCTACTTGAAGTTAATTTCCTGATAACACATGGAGAAGCTCAGTAAAGCTATTTCCACTTTTTAGAACCTAGAATCTCAAAATTGGAAAAGATAATCTAGGCAACCTTCCCAAAGTAGAAATCCTACCAGTATTTATAATCATCCTTGATCATAATCCTTGATACATAATCATCCAGCTTCTAAATAGTACTTCCAGTGACTGGAAACCCACTACTTGAAAGCTTGCCATTCTATTTGTAAATTGATTCAATTAGTGGAAAGGTCTTGCTTACATTGAATTAAATCTGCTGCCCTGGTGCTTTTATGCATTTTCTTGCTTTAACTTTCTAAGCTGTTCTGTCCAATTCAAAACTCAGTAATTATATATAGTTATTTTAATCTAAAATCATTTTTTAAAATTGTATTTATTTTTTCTTAATTTTTGTTATGGTGACATTGGTTAATGAAATCCAGTAAGTTTCAAGTATACAATTCAATAGTAAGGCATATATACATTGCATTGTGTGTTCACCAACCATAGTTAGATTTCTTTCTGTCACCACATATTTGACATCTTACTATTAAATAAAATTTTAAATGAAAAAATAAATTTCAGTGCATCAGATGGAATAGCCATATAACAAGTCCTCAATAACCACATGTGGCTAGTGGCTGTACTATTGACCAGTGTAGCTATATGACATTTTCATCATCTCAAAAAGTGTAATTGGACAACAGTGCTCTATAGCAAAACAGAATATCTACTTCTTCTTCCACATGAAAAGATATTCAAATGTTCCCCCTCAATCATTTCTTATTCATAATAAATAGCTCTAGTTCTTTGACTTTGAGGAATAGTGTATTAGTTTTCTATCATTGTATAACAATTACCACCAATGGAGTGGCTTAAAACATTTATTTATTATTTAATGGTTCTGGAGCACAAAAGTCAACAGGCCTCACCTGAGTTTTGTGCTCTGGTTCTTGTAAGATCAAAATTGAATTGTTAACTAGACCAGGCTTTTATCTGGAAGTGCTAAGGAAGACTGCTTCTGAGAGTATTCAGGTTGTTGGCAGAATCCAGTTCTATGTTGCTCTAGGAATGAGCTATCTGTTTCCTTTCTGGCTATCTGCCAGGGATGCCCTCAATTTCTAGAGGCTACTCTTCACTTCCTGCATGTGGACTGCTCTATCACCTCCACTGTTAAAGTCAGCTAAAGCACAACAAATTTTTTTCATGCTTCCAATCCTTCTGAACTTCCTATTATGCTAGTAGGAAGAGAAAATTATTTTAAAGGGCTCATATGATTAGAGTGGTCCCACTTGGATAATTTCCATATCATAAGGTCAACTTCTTAGTAACCTGCAAAATCTTATTTGCAGATATGTCATCATATTCATAGTTTGAGGATTAGTGTGGGAAATCTTGGAGAGCCATCTTAGAGTTCGGCCTACCAGGAACGATTGCCTGTAACTATCTAATCATGGCTGTGACACTTATGTTTTCTAAAGAGCTGTTGACATTATGATCATAGTCAATAATACTGTATTATAAACTTCAAAGTTGTCAAGATCCACAAAAAGAAATGTGACCTGATAGAGGTGTTAGCTAACACTACAGTGGTAATTATATCACAACACATAAATATATCAAATCAACACATTGTACACCTTAAACTTATACAATGTTATATATCAATTACATTTCAATCAAAAAATTCAAATAAAGGGCTACTGGACTCAGGTCATTTCTTCCTTTGCATGCTACAAAGAAGAGATATTGCACGTGTTGATGCAAATTTGAGGTTCCAAAGTAAGCAGTACAAGGCTCAGGCAGTCAGAAGAAAATGCGGGGAGCCATGGGCAATTGTGATGTAATTATTTATTCCAACAAGGGCACAGGACAAAAGGGCCCTATGAGTATAATTCAAGGCTTGAGCAGTATGTTCTGCCAAAGCTGTCATTTGAGTTTTTACTGCCACACCACCTGCCACAGGCAGAAATATGGTAAGGGGTAATACCATCAAGGGGTCCATTTAGTGCAGACTTGTTGTGAATAATATGCACCCCAACTTTTGGGGCACTATGGGAGCACCTTCCACACAGTTGCTGGCAAATATTGACATCCCTAAGTACAGCAGCCTGTCCAATTCGAGGGAATATAGGGCCATCAATGGGCCCCACGTTACCCATAGGCTTCCTGGGGGCAAAATCATAGTTGGGTGGATACCAGCATACTTTTGTCCTGTTCACCAATGCATAGTGGATGAGACAGTAGTTACGTTTTGGCATGGGGGACGTGGCATCCACTCTAACAGTTGGGACCCTGTATTTCTTTCAATACAATAGGGTACATTCCCATTCACCTCTACCCCTTCATTAGTCAACTATGACCACCCATCCTGTATCAAGTACCTCAGTAAGCATTTATCCAGCTCATGCCGAGTTCTTCTTTGTGTATCCACTCGAACATCGATAATGGTCCAGTTGGGTGACTGGGATCAGTCGATCTCATGCTGTGACATCAGCTGCATGTATATGCCAGGGCAATCCTGCAGAGGTGTTGACAGGAAACTCTGTGCAGACCCAACAGTGTGAGACATTCGTGATCCTGGCATAGGTATGTACCAATCAACCATAATATTCACGTAAAGTGACCTAAGGTCGGAAAGAAAGGGAGGACAATGGTACCAGTACAGATAAGTCTTTTCCATCAGGCAAAATGCATGCCAGCATCTTATCTTGTAATAAGACTGTTGTCACCAAGGGAGAGCAAGCTGGTCATCAATACTATACCTGTTCCCCTTGCGGTGTTGATCCCACTGTGTCAACATAACACAATATGGGAGAACTCATGATAGACCACAGTGACTACACAATGGTTCCCCTCAGGACGGTACATTCTTCATCTATCTCTTTTGTGGGATATCTCACAGTTATTTGTGGTAGCCAGTTGGCCATTACCCAAGGAATGATTTGTAAGTTTACCTCTAGCCCTTTGCTCCATGGGGCCTATCCACCGTCAATGTGGGGTCTTTATTTTCCATGGCCAAGTCCATTGCACCATTCTTCCTCTTTTCAGACAAGTAGGGTCAGGTAGCAGTATGTTATCATTGAGTCCATGACCAGGTTTCAACAGAGTTTCAGTGGTAGTTACCTATAATTGAATTGGGGCCACAGCCCTATGTAATAGCAGCTCTACTGGAAAGGGACCTCCAGCTCGCGGTAGCTTGTTCAGGCCCCACAACATGTCCCAAAAATGGGATACCCAACCTTGCAGTCCTGGGGGATTGACGGTTACTCATAGGCACTTTTTCAACAGCCTGTTGTATTGCTCCATCACACCCACTGTCTGGAGATTATATAGAGCATACTATTTCCATTGAATGTTCATTTGCTTGACCCACGTTTGGACTTTATGCCCGCTGAAATGGGTCCTTGGGTCACTTTCTACTACTAACAGTCTACCACAAAAGGCACATAAGCCTTTGAGAGCTTGAATAGTATGTTTTTGGTCTGCAGCTGCACAGGGCCATGCAGACAATAACCTGGTAGCCATATCTACTGCCATAAGGGCATAAGATGACCCTTGAGCTTTCAAAAGTGGTCCTATGTAATCTATCTGCCACATGGTTAATGGGACCCTTGTTACTTGTGCATGCTCCCGCTTCATGCAGCGAGGATGTGGTGTATCCTGGCTACATACTGCACAGTTGGCACAGGCATCTGTGACATCTTCCCACTTCAGGGAAAGGTTCCATTGTTGCTTTATTTTCCACATATTTTTGGCACCCACATGCTGCAATCATCTATGGAGCCAGTGTGCCACATCAGTGGCACGAGCCTTTTCTAGCCATTGCACATATGAAAGCGCATCTGCCTCATCATTTCCTGGAGCTATTGAGGGGACATGACCCATAACATGATAAACAATTACTTCCTTTTCTAGTCCTATCTCCCAAAGGTCTTACCACATGGCTTGTCCCCATAAGGGCCTATGGTCCACTAGCCAGTTTTGCCATTTCCACATAGGTAACTACAATGTTAAACCTTTGAACACCACCCAACTGTCAGTACAAATAGTCAATGGGCCATCTACATGGGCTATAAGCATCTGTACAGCCCATAGTTCAATCCATTGGCTGCTTTGGCCTGTACCTATATCATACTAAATATGGTCAGTAGCTAGTTGCACTCCTCTAGCTACCCAGTTGGCTTCCTGCCCCCTACTGTACCCTTCCATGTACCACACATCAGTGGGTAGGGGCAGCTTCATTTCTCTGTAAGGGGAAATTTCTACATCTGTAGACACTACAGTGTCTGGTATATTGTCAGTGGTAAACTCGACTGGGCCTAAAACTGTCTGTAATTCCATGGCCAGAGGGCTTGCAGCTATGGCAATTTTTTGTTCCAGATAGGTATCCCATTTCATTAGGGTAGGGGTTTAGGCTGCCTTGTTTTGGGGGCCTGTATCCATGTGTGTAACCAAATTTGTACAGGGTAAGTGGTGTGCACCTGCACTTTGGCCCTGCCAATCACTGGCCCAGGAGCCTGCAAAGCTGCGTGTAACAACTGCTAATTGCTTCTTTATTAAGGAGTACTAGCTCTCTGTACCTTTCCATAATTGGGACCAAAAACCCACCAGGATCCTAGTTCATTTTAAATGTTGCCATAGGCCCCAGCCATATCCTTCTGCCGTTACGTACATGTCCCATTCAAAGGATTTACCTAGATCTGTTACCTATAAGGCTTGGGCTTGCTGAAATGCCTGCTTGGTGGCAGTAAATGCTTCCTCTATCATTTCATTCCAGTCCCAAGTAGCTCCCTTCTTGGTCAAGCCATCCAATGGCTGTGCAAGCTGTGCTAGGTGGGGCACAAACACTCCAGTACTCCAAAAGGCTCCCATTACTCTGAAATTCCTTAACTGTAGTGGATCATGGATGTTTGTATCTTTTCAATTATAGCAGCAAGGATAACTTTTGTCTTACCCAATCAGACAACACCCAAGAATTTGACAGATAAGCCAGATCCCTGAACCTTGGTTGCATTTACTTCCCAGTCACATGTTTTCAGATGCTGCAATAGCACTGGCGCCACTTTCTCTAGATCTGTAAAAGAAGCAAAGGTTAACATGAAATCATCAACATAATGAAACAATTCCACCATTATTTGTCAGGTCCAGGTTGTCAAATCCTGAGCTACCAACCCATGGCAAATTGTTGGGCTATGTAAGTAGCCTTGGAATAGTACCACAAAAGTTCATTGTCTTCCTTCCCATGTGAAGGCAAATTGATCTTGACTTTGAGAAGTCAAATCTATGGAGAAAAAAAACATTAGCCAAATCCAAGACATAGTGATACATTCTTAGCCTTGTAGTCAGTTGATCCATTAGATCATGGATGGATGGTGCTGCTGCATGCAGTGGAGGAGTCACTTTAGTCAATTCCCAATAGTCCAGTCATTCTCTATGAGCCATTAGGCTCCTCACAGGCCACACAGGGGCATTATAAAGACTATGAGTAGGACGCACAATCTGAGCTTTCTCCAATTCATGAATCATAGCCCTGATTTCATCATGTCCACCAGGCAAGCGATATCGCTTAACACTGACAATGCACCTTGGTTCTGGCACCTTCTGCGGCAGGTGATGGATATGTCACTGCACTATAGTCTTCACCACCTGAACTCACAGACAGAATTCATCGGCAGAAGTCTGCAGATTGAGCCCTTGCAATACATCCACCCCATAACATGATAAACAATTACTATGGATTTTCATAGATAAGACTGTAGTCAGTCCCAGTATCCACCAATGCTAGGACTCTGTGCATCTTTTGGAAACCAGTGGATTGCCAATTCTATGTGAGGCCTCCGGTCCCCACCTATCCCCTCCAAATGGGCAGTTGGTCTTCTCTCTAATCATATAGGGTCAATAGAGAGTCCTGGGGTTTTAAAAAGTCCTTCGAGGCCACAGGCCTAGCTCTTTTGGCAGGAGGTTTCTGTCCATGCCTGAAATGCTGTTTTAGGCTTCAATTGGTGCTATAATTCTAATAACATTGCATTAGGCTGGCAGTCTATCTTGTCCTGATCGACTCCTACAGCTAGAAATCAGTCCACATTTGCATTCTGGTCACCTGAACAGGACCCTGCATAGGGCCTTTCTTTTTCTTCTCAGCCCTTTGGGGTCTGAGCATTACCACACAGAAACTTCTGCCCCCTACCTCACAGCATCTCCCCTCTACATCCCCCAGAACAGCCATTGCTGTAGTCACTTCATGTACATGTTTCCCCACATAGGTAACCAGAATAGCAACCAATGAGCCAAAAGTGGTAGAGGGGCAGATCCCTAACACGAAGTCCCACATGCCAGTCATAAACCGTTCATCATCCGGTCCCCGCATATTCAAATTAAACAGCTTGTTGCATGCCCAGTTCACAAATGATCTGCACTAATCCACCATATGTTTGCTATTTACTCACGTGGTCTGAAAGTTCTCCAGCCTCATTCCAAACTGTCCGCACAGTGGCACTAAGCCATTCCATCAGTGTATGGTTCCCCTGAACTTGAGCCAAGTGGCAACTATTCTATAGATGCTGCTGTAATGAGGTCTGTATGGTTATAAATGCCAATTTCTCCATCTCGTCAGGGGAGCATGAGATACTGTCAGCCCCCTCCTCCCAAAGGCACAGCAACCAGGCCAACAATGGTTTACCAGGTCACTCCCAACATTGTTTCCCCAAATCCTGCAATTCTGCAGGTGTATACGGGATATACACGGTAAATTTCATTACTGTGGGGCCACCAGCCTGCACCCACATGGACCCAAGGGTTGTTTACGTTTTACCTTTTGGTATATTGTGGGCCATACTTATGGGTAGACTTCTTCCAGGATGTCTTCCTCTATCTCCAAGGGTGACTCTGAGGGCGGACTTCTTCGGAGCTCAGCTTCTAGCTGTTGCACCCTTATATCCAAGGCATCTGCCTTTTGCTGAAGCTTCTGTACCTCTGCAGCTTCTGCTAGATCTTCGTCCATGTTCTGCTTCAAAGTCGTTAAAAGCACCCAGCCCACTTGGCCGGCCGCAGCCATGCTTTCTCCAGCAGCTGTTCCTCCAGAGAGTGAAGCACCTTCTAAATATTTATCAGGGGACCCATCAACTGCCTCCCAAGGCTCAGGTGGAGTCCAAGTCATCAATACTGCCGCCACAGGATACCACATGCTCTGTGGGGGCCACATGTCCCTCCTGTCCTCTGGTGGGGCTGACGGCTCCCTTACTTGGGAATCCTGCTCGCTGGGCCAAGTGTGTTCTACAGGCTTGAGGTCCGAGGTAAGGGGTACAAGGCTCAGGAGTTGGAAGAAAATGCAGGAAGCTGTAGGCAACTGCAATATAGCTCTTTATTCCAGCGAGGGCACAGCCAGCCTCGCCTGGCGGCAATGACTTTATATACACAGGTTAAACAATAGTGGCACACTGCTGGATAATAAAAGCTCATACATGCATACCAGGCATATAGTTACATAAGGGGAGAAGTGCTGACTCACTTCCACTTGGAAGTTACCTATTAAAAGTGTCATGAAGGAGCCTGACTACAGCCATCTTCCTTTCTCCTCATACTACCTCAACAGGAAACATTTCTAAAATTGAATTACAACCAAAATGTTGTTAAGTTGCATATGCACAATTTGAAGCCTCCTATAGATGAGCAATTGGCCACAGAAATACAATCAAAACCGTAAAGACCTTTCTCTGCCAATTCAGTATTCAAAGGAACTAAGAGATCACAGTTATTCATTAAATGATATTAACCTGTGCTGAATTAGTGTTCAATTAGAAAATCTGAGTTCAAGAGAGTTTAATGGGATTGGCTTTCTGAGTCTAAAACATAAAGTTTACCAAGATTTTAATAATTAAAAATTTAACACAGAGAACTTGGGACACCTTAGAAGCAGTAGGATGACAGTCTAAAAAGTTTGAATCCTCCTAAACAGGAAAGGTTCAAATGGTGAGCCAATAATATTTCTCTCGGTCAGAAGTAACAATTGTGAAGATATCCAAAACATATCTTACTACCACTGAGGAACCTCCCTTGGAGAATTCATAGACCTCCTATGCTCATAGGTTTGTGTATCACCCAGAGATAAATGTTTTCAAGCATCTTTCCCTTCTTTGTAAAATGCAGTACTAGTCATATCTACCTTACCCACCTCAAGGACATAGGGTGGATAGGAAGAAACAATACAACGATGACTTGAATGTGCTTTTTTCTCCCTCCAGGATTATTGAGGTAAAATTGGCAAATAAAAATTGTATCTATTTAAATTATACTACTTGATGTTTTGATATATGTATACATTGTAAAATAATCATAATCAAGCTAATTAACATAATCATCACTTCACAGTTACCATTTTCTTTCCTTTTTTATGTGTGATCAGACACTTTAGATCTTCTCTTTAGCAAATTTCAAGTATACAGCACAATATTACTAGCCATAGTCATGTTGCTGTACATTGGATCTCTAGAACTCACTCATTTTGCATGTACCCTTTGCCCAATGATTACTATTCTTAGTTCATGGAACAGAGGAGGAATTCATTTCACTTAATTCCTGTAACTTCAGGCAAAGCCACAGCAACATATTACTCTGCAGTTTCCTCATCTTGAAAATGAAGACGATGTATGTAAGAACATTCTAGGATAAAACATGACTCATAATTAACATAGTTTTCTACTTTCCTAGATAGCAATGCTTCTTTTAGTGAAAAAAGTCCATCAGCACACTATGAGTGAATGACACTCAGACAAAGGAGGGATCCTTGATTATGATTTCCAACAGTGCATACTGGCGTTCTGCTCATAATCTGCTCCCAGCATTCCTTATCCCTAACATCCAACAAGATGTCATTCCTGTTTACAAAGATATTATAGAACTAGCTCTGGCTATTTTGCAAAGGGCAGTATCACCAGAATGTTTGCCAAGCCTTGCTACCTCCAAAAAAGCTGTCCCTTCTTTGACAAATCTCATGGTGCAAAATGTGGAGCCCTCAATTTACATCTTGGTCACCTCTACTTAAGTAGTACATGGGTTTTTTCACTTATGATTATTCCCTGGATGAATGAAGCCAAATTTGCCATTGCTCATTTGCCAAAATTAGACTAACTATTCTTCAGGCATCTCTAGAGAATCACCCTGTGATGCATTATGTGTAATAAGAAATCCTGTCAGGATAGATTATGTAAAGCTGATTAATGTGTTAATCATGAGTCTGGGTTGTTACCTTGCCTGGTTTAATTATGACAGTACTGTGAGGAAGCTGAACAACTGGACACAGTAGTACCATCGACAGTCATAATGAGATGATGCGTACGTTACAGTAAAAGCTCTGAAAGTACAAACTATAGTAGGGCCAGGCAATGTTAACTGGAGCCAGTCACATTCCAAAGCACCATAACCATGAAGTTCTTGGTGATGCTGAGCATGATAGATAGCAATAACTCTTCATACCCCACCACATCCTTTCATATATCATGTTCCCATCATAAAATAAAGGATGCATGCCTGTATGAGGCAGCTGGAAAGAGACCTACCTGGATAAGTGACCTTGGGTAAATTCCTTAATGTCTCTGGAATATCGGCAGTTGGATAGAGAAAGAACAAATGAGAGAATATAAAGGAAAAGGTATTGGACATCATAAAGAGTTACATAGAGTTACATAGAAGATGATTTGATAGCATTATCTCTGTCACCAAAATGATGTTTTTCTAATAAAACCCCACTCCCCCCCAAATAACCCCAAGATTTGACAATCTTGCTGAAAGTGAATTATGGCCCCTATTACCTTTTTTGCCTTCCCTCCTCTGGTTCTTCAGCCTGTAACATGGTCTTCATGATAGCACTTTTTATTCAGATCTGTTGTTAAAATGAATTAATGAATGATGCATCAATGAAAAACTATATCACATTTGATCCTCCCCGTTAGCCAGAAAAGCAAGCAGGACAGGTATCATTTCCATTTTAATGAAGAAAATGAGACAAAGTTTAAATGACCAGCCCAACATTGCATGACCTAAATGATTTCCACAGTGCTAGGATCAGAGAAAATAAAGAAAATCACCTGAATTAAATGACAAATTTGTCCCATGCCTTAAGATAAGCCAAGAGTTGCAAACTCAAATGCTTGTGAAGATCTGGCAAGTCATCTAAATGTGTGCAGAGTGCGTTAGACAATACAAGTGTTAGGGAAAGTAACAAACTGGGAGGTGAGCATAGTGCAAGACAAACAATTCATGCCTGAAGGTCAAATTCAGCCTGAGAGACCTGCAGATCATGGCCCCAGGGACCACCTTCATACCTAGGGTTTCATTCACCCTCATCACAACCTGTAAGGTCTGCATTATCATCCCCCATTCACAGATCAGTGTGCTGGGGTTTAGAGATGCTAAGTGCCTAGACTACCCCCTAGTGTGTGTATCTGAAGAGGGATCAAGCTTGGTCGATTGTCTAGGGGACCTTGTCCCCTGCAGACACAGAATACCTGATTTTTTAATTAAGTTCATTGAGGCGACATTGGTTAATAAAACCATATAGGTTTCAAGTATGCAGTTTATGTATACTGCATTGTGTGATCACCACCCAAAGTTAAGTTTTCTTCTGTCACCTTATATTTGACTCCTTTACCCTTATCTACCTCCCCCCTCCCCTATTTCCCTCTGGTAACCACTAAACTGTTGTCTTTGTCCATAAGTCTCTGTTTGTCTTGTTCAGTTTGTTCCTTTCAGTTTTATATCCCACATATGAGTGAAATCATATGGTTCTCAACTTTTTCTGTCTTACTTATTTCACTTAGCGTGATAGTCTCAAGATCCCTCCATGTTGTTGCAAATGGCACTGTTTCACCTTTTCTTATGGCTGAGTAATATTTTATTGTATATATGTACCACAGCTTCTTTATCCAATCATCTATCATAAGACACTTCAAGTGCTTTCATGTACTGGCCCCTGTGAATAATGCTGCTATGAACATCGGTGTGCGAATATCTTTTTGGATATGGGTTTACAAGTCTTTGGAGTATATACCCAGTAGAGGGTTTTCTGGAACATATGGTAGATCAATTTTTAGTTTTTTTTTGAGAAATCTCCATACTGTTTTCCATAGTGGCTGTACCAATTTGCAGTCTCAGCAGCAGTGTATGAGGGTTCCTTTTTTTCCACATCCTCTCCAACATTTGTTATTACTTGTCCTGTTGTTAATAGCTATTCCAATAGGTGTGAAATGGTATCTCATTGTGGTTTTGATTTGCATTTCCTTAATAGCTAGCGATGTTGAGCATCTTTTCATATATTTTTTGGCCATTTGTATGTCCTCTAGGGAAAAATGTCTGTTCAGGTCGTCTGCCCTTTTTTTAATGAAATTGTTTGATTTTTGTTGTTGTCAAGTTGTATTATTAGTTCTTTGTATATTTTGAATATTAAGCCCTTAACAGAGGCATTGTTTCCAAATATCTTCTCCCACTCAGTGAATTGCCTCTTTGTCTTGTTGATGGTTCCTTTTGCTGTGCAGAAGCTTTTTAGTTTGATGTAGTCTCATTCATTTATTTTTGCTTTAACTTTCCTTGCCTTTGAGGTCTAAATCCAAGATCCATAGGTTTAGTACCTATGTTTTCTTCTATGCAATTCATTGTTTCAGGCCTTAAACTTAGGTCTTTAATCCATTTTGAGTTAATTTTGCTTTATGGTGAAAGATAGCAGTCTAGTTTCATCCTTTTGCATGTGGCTTTCCAATTATCCCCGCATCATTTATTGAAGAGGTTTTCCTTTCTCCATTACATGGTTTTGGCTCTTTTGTCAATAATTATTTGTCCATACTTATGGAGGTTTATTTCTGGGTTCTCAATTCTGTTCCATTGGTCTGTCTGTTTTCTGCCAATATCACACTGTTTAGATTTTTGTCACTTTGTAGTATAATTTGAAGTCAAGCACTATTATGCCTCTGGTCTTGTCCTCTTTTCTCAGGATTTCTTTGTCTATTCGGGGTCTTTTGTGATTCCATACAAAACTGATGTTTTTTGTTCTATTTCTTAAAAATACCATTGGGATTTTGTTGGAGATTGCATTAACTCTGTATATTGTTTTTGCAAAATATGGCCATTTTAACTGTGTTAATTCTTCCCATCCATGAACACAAAATAGCTTTCCATTTCTTTCTGTCTTCTTCAATTTCTTTTAATAATGTCTTAGTGTATAAGTCCTTTACTACTTCATAAAGTTCATTCCTAGGTATTTTGTTTTTTGTTGAAACTACAAAAGGAATTATTTTTTCATTTATTTTTCTGAAATTTCATTGTTAATGTATAGAAACACTATCAATTTTCATATAATATTTTTTTATTCTGAAAATTTACTATATTTGTTTACAGTTTTTAATAGTTTCTTAGTGGAGTCTTTAAGGTTTTCTATACAAAGAATGTAATCTGCAAAAAAGTGACAATTTGACTTCTTCATTTCCTATTTAGATGCCTTTTACTTATTTCTCTTGCCTGATTGCTCTAGCTAAGACTTCCAATATTATATTGAATGAGAGGTGAGAGCAGACAAACTTGCCTTGTTCCTGATTTTAGAGGGAAGGCTTTTAGTTTTTCACCATTAAGTATGATATTAACTGAAGATCTGTTGTATATGGCTTTTATTATGATGAGGTACTTTTCTTCAATACCCATTTTATTATTTTAATCATAATGCTGTATCATGTCAAAGGCTTTTTCTGCATCTATTGGTATGATCAGATGATGTTTATCTTTATTTTGTTTATATTGTGTATCATTGTCTGGTTAACTCAGAACATAGCCCCTCCACATGCTCAGAAGACTGACAGCTGCCCAACCAGCAGCCAAAGAAGGCAGTACACAAAGCTTTCAGCAGTATCTACTCCTAAGGTCATTTCTTGCTGCTCCCATGGACATTATCTACTCCTGTAACCAAGCAGCATATCTTGGTCCCATCCATATGAGATGGAGGCCGCTCTCCCAATCAGATTACCCCTCTCTCTGCTTGTGGACATAAAATAATTCTTTTTGCTCTTGGTCAGCAGCAGTTTTTCTTCCTGCAACTCCAACTGGCTACTGCTGAAGCTTCCCTGCCTCATTAGTAACAAATGGCATTTCTCAGCCCTCTGGTCCGCCTGGTGCTTTCTCCAGAATATCCAAACCCAGGTGCAAGTTTCAGGCCTGGTGCTCCTGTGTTACAATCACATTAATTGATTTGCATATATTGAACCATCCTTGTGCCCCTAGAATGAACTCTACTTGATCATGATGTGTAATATTTTTAGTGTATTGTTGTCTTTGATTTGCTAGTATTTTATTTAGGATTTTTGCATCTGTGTTCAGGAGAGATATTGGTCTAAGTTGGAGAAAAACAGGTATTAAATCTTGTTTAAATGTTTGGTAGAATTCACTGGTGAAGCCATCTGGTCCCAAACTTTTACTTTTTGGTGACTGTTTCAATTTCCTTACTTTTGATTGGCCTATTTAGATTTTCAAGTTCTTTGTGATTCAGTCTTGGAAGGTTATATATTTCTAAGAACTTGTCCAGTTTTTCTAGGTTATTGAATTTGGTGGCATATAAGCTTTCATAGTATTCTTGGATAATAGATTGTATTTCGGTGGTATCTGTCATAACTTCTCTTTCATTTCTGATTTGTTTATTTGTGTCTTCCTCTTTTTTCCTTAATGAGTCTAGCTAGGAGTTTGTCAATTTTATCGATCTTTTCAAAAAACCAGCTCTTTATTGGATTAAATTTTTTCTATTGTCCTTTTGTTTTCAAATTCATTTAATTCTGTTCTCATTTTTATTATCTCTATCCTTCTGCTGATTTGGGGCTTCATTTGTTCTTCTTTTTGTAGTTTTTTTTTAAGATGTAATGTTAGGTTGTTTATTTGGGAATTTTCTCATTTCTTGAGATAGGCCTGTAATGATATGAACTTTTATACTGCTTTCATATATCCCCAAAGTTTTGATATGTCGCATTTTCATTCTCATTTGTTTCTATGTATCTCTTGATCTCTCCTTTTATTTTTTCTTTGATCCAGTTGCTTTTTAGTAGTAGCATGTTGTTTCTCCCCATATTTGTGGGGGGTTTTTACTTTATTTTTTGCAATTGATCTCTAGTTCAAAGCATTGTGCTTAAAGAATATGCTTGGTATGATGTCAATTTTCTTAAATTTCTTGAGGCTAGTTTTGTGTCCCAACATATGGTCTATCCTTGAGAATGTTCCATATGCACTAGAGACATATGTTTAATCTGTTATTTTGAGATGAAAGGCTCTGTAAATATTAATTATGTGTATTTGCTCTAATGTGTCATTTAAAGTTGATATTTCCTTATTAATTTTCTGTTTGAATGATCTAATTATAGCTATCAGTGGAGTATTTAGATCCCCTAATATAATTGTTTTTGTCAGTTTCTCCCTTTAGTTGTGTTAGCAGTTGCTTTATATATTTTGGTACTCCCTGATTGGGAGCATATATACCTATAAGTGTTATGTCTTCTTGGTGTATGGTGTCCTTTATCATTATGGAGTGTCCATCTTTGTATCTCATTACCATTTTATCTTGAAGTCTATTTCATCAGATATAGGTACGTTTTACTCTAGATAATATTTGCTTGGAATATCATTTTCTACCCTTTCACATTGAGTCTATATTTGTCCTTGGCGCTAAGCTGTGTCTCTTGAAGGCAGCATATGGTTGGGTTTTATTTTTGATGCAATCTACTACTCTGTGCCTTTTTATTTGGTAAGTTCAGTCCATTAACTTTTAGGTGATTATTGACCTCTGAGGTTTTCCTATAGCCATTTTATCTTTTGTTTTCTGATAGCTTGGTGTCTCCATTGTTTATTTTCTCTTGTGTTTCTGTCTATTATTTATTGGGTGGTATTCTATGATTTTTCTTTCTGTTCTCCCTTTTTTTATGTTGTATGTCCCAGTTCTGGATTTTTTTATGGTGTGATTACCATTAAGTTTATGTAAAAGAAAGTTTTATATATACAATAGTTTTTTTTCTTCTACATGCATCTTACCTCTATTCTCTTTTGCATATTCAGACTCTTTTTTTCCTTTTCTGTTTTTGTTGTCTCAAATTATCCCTATTTATTCTGTGAGTTCATTTCTAAGTTGCAATAGTTACTGTCTTCTGTAAAAAATGTTTTTGTTTTCCCCATGCCAGGCAGAAGGAAGACATAATTTGACTAGTTCATCTTGGTTCAGATTTCCCCTCTTAATCCAATCAGCCATGACTGAAAGGAGCCTGTACATGGGAGCAACTCACAGCAGTCATTTCCCAGAGGAGGTGTGCTATTAGTGTCCCATTGAAGAAATTTTTGCCTACCCTAAAGTATGAAGATTTGCTCATTGAAAGAAAAACGTGGCCGAGTAAGAGATGTCCCCAGATCTCTCCCCTCGAAACAACAATAAGTAGAACATCTAAAACTCAACAAAAACACCCAAACTGCACACCAGCACGTCTGAGCATGAGATCTGTGCATAAGAGCTACCACAGGTCAGAACCCTGGATGTAGGGCAGTGGACTGGGAGTAATAAAGAGGCTGCCTCTCATAGCTGCTGGAGCTCCTTGCAGGAGGAGGGGAAGGGAAGAAGGAGATGCAAGTTCCTGCTGCGAGTTCCTTGTGGTGAGTTCCCTGAACATTCCTGCCTGGGATAGCTGTGAGCTCCCGGTGGCCAGCTGGCTGCAGGCCCAGTCATCTGGGCAGAAAGCATAATAGCAGGATGGAACTGCAGAGGAACAACAGCTGATTTTTGCCAGCCATGGCTGCAAAGTCAGCTGAGCCACAGCTCCCAATCCCCAACCCATCGGGCCCCTCCCCCGATACCCTTCAAGACGGATCACCGTGGAGCCAAGGGGAATCTGAGCAAACGCTGCTGAGACTGTCACTGACATTCACAGGGACTGAAACTGAGGGTACCGAGCATGATTAAATATCTTCAAGAAAATTTAAAAAGTGTTATTAAGTCTTTATATAAAGCAGGGATCCAAGAAGCTTAGACTCCACCTATTGGAAACCAAAAGAAAGCGCCTTCTTTGCAACAGGCTAAAGAGAGACCTTTATATAATAAATCTTTCTGGAAAAACAGTAGAATACACTTCCATTAATGCCCAGGCGGAAAAATAGTCCATTAAACACCATGAACAACCAAGGTGACAAGGCATCTCAGAAAGAAAGAAAAAAATCTCCAGAAAATGAGCTTACAGACTTAGAAATATGCGACTTAAATGACAGAGAATTCAGGATGGTAATTCTGAAAAAAACTCAGTGAGATCCAAGAAACTCAAATCAACAATTTCAGGAACTGAAAAAACAACTAGATGAGCAGCGCAAGGAGATTGAAACTCTCAAGAAAGATAAAACTTCTGGAGATGAAGAACACACTGCAAGAGTTGAAAAATGAAATAGCAAGCTTGAGAAATAGAGTCGACCAAATGGAGAAACAGATCAGTGATATTGAAGACAGAAATCTAGAAATAAATCGGAAGAAGAGAGAAACTGAAGAATGAAAAACAATGAAAGAGAAATTCAAGAACTAGCTGATCCCATCAGAAGAGGAAACATGAGAATAATGGGCATTATCAAAGGTGAAGAAAAGGAACAGGGATTAGAAAGCATTTTCAGACAAATAGTTCACGAGAATTTCCCAAATCTAAGGAATGAGCTGGAGCTGGGAATTCAAGAAGTCAACAGAACACCCAATTATCTCAACCCAAAAAGGACTTCACTAAGGTACATTGTATTAAAATTATCAAAAATCAGCAACAAATACAGAATTCTCAAGGCAGCCAGGGAGAAAGGTAAACCCATTAGATTATCCTTGGACTTCTCAGCACAAACCTTACAAGCCAGAAAAGAATGGAATCAAATATTTAAACTACTACTAAAAGGAACTACCAGCCTAGAATAATGTATCCAGATAAGCTCTCCTTTAGATATGAAGGAGAAATTAAGACCTTTTCAGACATACAAAAATTGAGGGAATTCTCCACTATGAGGCCTGCACTATAGGAAATACTGAAAGGGGTCAGTTCATCTAATACAAAATGACAAAAAATACATAATTAAATAGTACTGAACATTCAGCATACATAGAAACAAACTGAGAGAAAAATGACTGAAAAAAGGGAGATTCAAAGAACTAAATTCACAAAGGGAAATGGAAATAAGGCACGCAGAGAAGAAAATGAATGACTGTATATATATAACAATACTTTACATATTCATAATGTTAACCAGATGACAAAGATTCAGAACTGTTGTATATAATATAAAACAAGAAGGAACAGAAGGAAAACCCACAAAAGCCAAACAAAATAAAGAAAACAGAAACAGAAGGACAAGGAAGCAATGGAAACACTGAGCTACCAGAAAGCAAAAGATAAAATGGCTATAAGAAGACCTCATATTTCAATAATCAACCTAAATGTAATGGATTGAACTCACCAACAAAAAGACACAGAGTTACAGAATGGGTCAAAAACAACACACAACAATATGCTGCCTTCGGGAAACACATCTCAGCTTCAAAGACAAATATAGACTCAAAGTGAAAGCGTGGAAAATGATATTTCAAGCAAGTGGCATTCAGATAAAAGTAGGGGTAGTGGTACTAATATCAGATGAAATAGACTTCAAAATAAAAAAAGGTAAAGAAAGATACTGATTGACACTTCATAATGATAAAGGGACTCATGCACCAAGAAGACATAACACTTATCTATGCTCCCAATAAGAAGCCTCAAAATATGTAAAGCAATTACTAACAAAATTAAAGGGAGAAACAGACCAAAACACTATCATAGTAGAGGACCAAAATACTCCACTGTTGGATATGAATAGATTATCCAAAAAGAAAATCAATAAAGAAATAATATCCCTGAATGACACATTACAACAACTGGACATAATTAACATTTATAGAGCCATCCATCCCAAAACAGCTGCTTATACATTCTTCTCTAGTGACATGGAACATTCTCAAGAATCCACCACATACTGGGACACAGAGATAGCTTCAACAAATATAAGAGAGTTGAAAATATACCAACCATATTCTCCGATCATAATGCTTTGAAACTAGAGATCAACTGCAGAAAGAAAGCAGGAAAAAACCCAACTACATGGAGATTAAACAACATGCTACTGAAGAATAACTGGGTCAGAGAAGAAATAAAAAGAGAAATCAAGAGATACATAGAAACAAATGATGATAGTACAACACATCAAAACTTTTGGGACATGGCAAAAACGGTCATAAGAGATAAGTTCATATCATTACAAGCCTATCTCCAAAAACAAGAACCAGTCCAAATGAACAACCTAATGCTTCATCTTAAAAAAAAAAAAACTAGAAAAGAAAGAACAAATGAAGCCTAAAGACAGTAGAAGAAAAGAAATAATCAAAATTAAAGTAGAAATAAATAAAATTGAAAACAAAAAAAATGATAGAAAAAATAAAAGCAACAAAAAGACAGTTATTTGAGGTTAATAAAATTGACAAACCCCTGGCTAGACTCACTAAAGAAAAAAAGAGGAAGAACACAAATAAACAAAATCAAGGATGAAAGAGGAGAAATTATGACTGACATCGCAGGAGTACAAAGGATCATACAAGAATACTATGAAAAATTAAATAACACCAAATTTAATAACCTAGAAGAAATGGACCAGTACTTAGAAAAATACAACCTCCTAAGACTGAATCAAGAAGAACTGAAAAATCTAAATAGACCAATCAGCAGTATGGAAATTGAAACAATCATCAAAAACCTACCAAAAAGTAAAAGTTGAGGACCAGATGGCTTCACCAGTGAATTCCACCAAACATTTAAAGAAAATTTAACATCTATTCTCATCAAACTCTAAAAATAACAGAAGAGGAGGCAATACTTCCCAACTCATTTTATGAGGCCAATATTACCCTGATACCAAAACATGGTACAGATAACACAAAGAAAGAAAACTACAGACAAATACATTTCATGAATACAGATGCAAACATTCTAAATAAGATACTAGTGAATTGAATACAGCAACATATTCAAAAAAGTATAGAACATGATCAAGTGTGCTTCATCCCAGAGGCACAGGGATGGTTCAACTTACACAAATCAATTAAAGTGATACATCACATAAACAACTTAAAAAATAAAAATCATATATGATCATATTAATAGATGCATAAAATGCCTTTGACCAGATACAGCATCCGTTTATGATCAAAACACTTAACAAAATCAGTATAGAAGGAAAGTACCTTAACATAACAAAGACCATCTATGACAAATCCTCAGCCAATATTATACTTAATGGTGAAAAATGAAAAACCTTCCCTCTAAGATCAGGAAGAAGACAAGTCTGTCCACTATTGCTACTGTTATTCAAAATAACATTGGAGGTCCTAGTGAGTGCAATCAGACAAGAGAAAGATATAAAAGGCATCCAAATAGGAAACAAAGAAGTCAAACTGTCACCATTTGTGGATGACATAATCCTCTATATAAAAACCCTAAAAACTCCACAAGAACACTAGTAGAAACAATAAGCAAATAGAGTAAAAATTCTGGTTACGAAATCAACATTCAAAAATCCTTAGTGTTCCTATACTCCAACAACGAAGTATCAAAAAAAGAAGTGGAAAAAATAATTTCTTTCACAACTGCAAGAAAAAGAATAAAATCCCTAAGAATAAATTTAATGAAACAAGGGAAGGACCTATATAATGAAAACTACAAGACCCTATTAAAAGAAATCAAAACAGATACAAAGAAATGGAAAAAATATTTTGTATTCTTGAATTGGAAGAATCAACATAGTTAAAATGACCATATTACCTAAAGCACTATACAGATGTAATGCAATACCCATCAAAATCCCATCTGCCTTTTTTAAAGAAATAGAACAGAAACTCATCAGATTTGTATGAAAGCACAAAAAACACCAAATTGCCAAAGCCATCTTGAGAAAAAAGAATGAGGCTGGAGGCATTACTCTGCCTGACTTCAAATTATACTACAAAGTGACAATAATTAAAACGGCATGCTATTGGCAGAAAAACAGACACACAGACCAGTGGAATAGAATCAAGAGTCCAGAAGTAAACCCATATTTATATGGGCAAATAATTTTCAACAAAAAAGCAAAACACATACAGTGGAGAAAGGAAAGCCTCCTTCATAAATGGTGTTGGGAAAACTGGAAAGTCACCTGGAAAAGAATGAAACTGGACTGTTGTCTATCACCATACATCAAAATTAACTCAAAATGAATTAAGGATTTGAATGTAAGACCTGAAACAATAAAATTCATAGAAGAAAACTCAAGGACCTTGGACTTAGAGGATTTTATGAATTTGACCTCAAAGGCAAGAGAAGTAAAAGCAAAACTAAATGAATAGGACTATATCAAACTAAAAAGCTTCTGTTCAGCAAAAGAGACCATCAACAACATATAGAGACAATCACCAGAATGGGAAAATATATTTGCAAGTAAGACCTCCAATAAGGGCCTAATATCCAAAATATACAAAAAATAAAATTATACATCTCAATAACAACAACAACAAAACAAATGATCCAGTCAAAAAATGGGCAGAGGACCTGAAAAGATACTTCTCCCTAGAGGACATACAAAGGGACAATAAACATATAAAAAACTTTTCAGCATCACTAGCTATTAGGAAAATGAAAATCAAAACCACAATGAGATATCATCTCACATCTCTTAAAATAGCTCTAATCAACAGGACAATTAATAACAAATGTTGGATAGGATGCAGAGAAAAAGGAACCTTCATCTACTGCTGGTGTGACTGCAAATTGGTATAGCCACTATGGAAAACAGTATGGAAGTTCCTCAAAAAACTAAGAATTGATCTACCACATGATCCAGCAATCTTTCTACTGAGTATTGACCTCAAAATCTTGAAAACCTATATCCATAAAGATATTTACACACCGATGTTCACAGGAGCATTATTCACAGTGGTCAGGACATGGAAGCAACCGAAGTGTCCTATGATAGATGATTGGCCAAAGAAGCTGTGGTGTGTGTATACACACACACACACACACACACACACACACACACACACACACATATGTAATGGAATGTTTCTCAGCCACAAGAAGAGATGAAATACTGCCATTTGTGACAACGTGGATGAACGGTGGGATAATCATGCTAAACGAGATAAGCCAGACAGAAAAAGTTGAAAATCACATGATATCATTTATATGTGGGATATAGACCTAAAAGCAACAAATAAACAGGAAAACAAACAGGGACTCATGAGCATGGACTATAGGCTAGTGGTTACCAGAGGACAATGACTAGTGATTACTAAGTGGGGTCGGGGAACAGGGTGGAGGTAGAAGCGGTAAAGGACATCAAATATAGTGTAATGGGGGAGGGCAAAATGGGTAAAGGGGATCAAATATATGGTAGCTGAAGGAATCTGGACTTTGGGTGGTAAACACACAATAGAATATACAGATGTCAAATGATAATGGACACCTGAAAGCTATATAGTTGTATTAACCAATGTTACCCCCAATAAACTTAATTTAAAAAAATAAAAAATAAAAATAAAAATAAATTGGGATTTAAAAATTGTTTTTACTTCCTTTAACCATTATGTAATATTTAATTTTATAATATCCTATTCTGAATAAGGGTTGCAATTTCCTTTTTCTGTCTGTCTGGTAGTCATTTTATTCATAGTTATGTGTCTTTTTGTTAGGTAGAATAACCTCCTTCAGTATTCCTTTAATGCAGACCTTGTTGTAGAAAATTCCTTGAGCTTCTTTTTGTCTGAAATAGTCTTTACTTCTCTTTCATATTTAGTGGAGAACTTTTCTGGATGTATTATTCTTGGCTAGTAATTTCTCTTACAATAGTTTGAATATTTGATTCCACTCCCTCTTAGATTGTAACATTTCTTTTTAAAAATCTGATGATAATCTAATGGGTTTTCCTTTATAGGTTATATTAAACTTATTTTCCCTGGTTGCCTTTCGAATTTTTTTTTGTTCTTAGTTTTCTATCGTTTTAATATAGTGTGCCTTGCAGAAGGCCTCTTTGGTTTGAGATAATTAGATGTTCTGTTTGCTTCTTGGATTTGAGGATATGATTCTTTCCATAGGTTTGTGAAGTTCTCGCTGACTTATTTTTTTTAATAAGCTCACTGTCCCCCTCTCCCTTTCTTCTCCTTCTGGTAAACCTATTATTCTTATATTGTTCTTTATGATGGTGTCAGATACTTCTTATAGAGTTCTTTCATTTTTTTAAACTCCCAAGTCTCTCTCTTCTTCCATCTACATTATTTCCATATTTCTGCCTTCAATATCACTAATCTCTTTTCTATCTTATCTGCTCTACTTCCTATGCTCGCTATTTCATTCTTCTTCTCTTTTATTGAGTACTTCAGCTCCAGAATTTCCAATTAGTTCTTTTTTGAAATTTCAGTCTCTTTGGCAAAGTATTCCTGTTGTTCATTGATTTTGTTTCTGAGTTCATTAAACTGTCTGAATTTTCTTTCATCTTGTTGAGTTTTTTCAAAAGTGCAATCTTGAATTCTCTCTCATTTAAATTATGTTTTTCAATATCGTGAAGTTTATTTTCAGATTTTTCATTTTCTTTCTGAGCTACCTTGTCACCTTGGTTGTTCATGGTGTTTGATGGATTGTTTCCCTGCCTAGGCAGTTATGGGAATGAACTCTGCTTTTTAAAAAGTTTTTTTAATTATTATTATTATTAAGAGTAATCCTTTTTTAGCAGATTGATAAAATGAGGTTTTTCTTTCGTTTTCTACAAGCCTCCTACCCTGGCCCAGGCCTCCCAGATCTCTGTTGTGTGGCAAAAAAAAAGCGCCCTTAATTCCCTGGGGGAGGTGTGTATCTTCTCTGTGACCAGGTACCCTCAGTCCCAGGGTTCCACCCCATGGGAGAATGTGGTGGGTGATGGGGTTCAAAGCCCCTACAAAGCCCCTGAAGTCCTGGTATTGCCCCAGCAGCCAGATGTGGTATGTGCTCTCTGAAGTACCCCAAGCACCTCCCCCACTATCAGCCTGGATGAATAGCGGTGGGGTGGGGTGGGAGGGGTGACCAGTGTGCCTGTGACTTTGTTCTCCAAGTAATGATGACTGCCAGCCTCAGCCACCTCACCTCTGTATCTCCACCTCTTTCACTGGTACCAGCCACAATGTGTGTCTGCCACTCAGAAGCTTTATGCTCAGTTCCTGAGGCTGCAGACTTCCTACTATGTAGCCTAACACTGCTGCAGTTTCATCTGAGGTCTGATGCTAGCTCTGGGAGAGTTTGGGGAGGCAAGCTCTGGGTGGCTGGGAGAGGTGGCTAGGCTCTGTGACTCCACTTTCTAGAGCACAGCTGTAGCACCTCCGTATTTCATCTCTGCCTTAGTCTCTGCTCTCATCACTGGGTTCAGAATATCTGATTTTTATAACTACTGATAAGCTGAGGAAGGTCAAATAGAGCAAGATTAAAACTGTGGATGAACGTTATTTTTATTTTACCATGTTTTCAAATTTAGCTCCTTTAATTTTTAAAGAACAGTAAGCAGAAAAGTATCTTAAAGACCCTCGAGTCCAATATTCTTCAAACTACAAGTTGTCTCTCCTTACTGAGTCATAAAATTAATTTCTGGGGTCACAATGGGAAATTATAATAATAACAGAAAATAATAGAACAGAAAACATCAGAGTCCCTCACTCATGAGTAGTGGTGAGCATTATTTTGTAAAATTTGTAGACACAGTAAAAAATAAATAAAGTAAAATTTTAAAAAATTCTCTTTGAAAATTTACTTCTCCAATCCAAACCTTTCATTCTACAGATGAGGCGACAGTGAGAAAGTGACTTGACCAAGGTCACACAGCCGGTTAATAGTAGAGCTGGAACCACAGTCCAAGTTTCTCAATGCCTAATTCAAAGCTTTGTTACCTCATCACTGTTTGGAAATTCTGGCAATATATACCAATTGTCAGTCAGTGGTGTCTGAACACATTTACATATTGTAAATAATCACTCTGAACATGTTTACTTGGTATTCGCACTGTTCAGTCATCAGAGTCCCTGAATGTCTAGCCACTGTACGTGCTCACATTTACTGAGAACAGTGTGCCCCTTATAACATTTTGGAGCCGAAATGATCTCTGTCATTCTCTTGAGGATAGGGATGATGGAAGGTCTAACCTGTTAGTACAAAGCATTATTATAGCCCCCAAATGGGTGGGCTTCCTTCCAGGCATTTCCTGGGATCAGGGCTTTGAAGGAGCAACCAGACAACTTTATCTGTGAAACAAGGAGAGATCTAAGTGAAATAGTTGTGCGGGCCTATCTGAGGAAAATATCCAGGGCAGGATCAAAACATGATTGGCTAAATAAAAACTGATTCAAACTCCCTTCTCTGAGAATTTCTACAAGGGCAGGAGCATGAGGAAAGAACATTCTGGAAGAAGTAAAATTGAGTAGGAGGGAGAAGACAATGTCAGAATGTGATTGGTTGAAAAGGAACTCAGCTAATCACCTTCCCAAAGGTGTTTCTGTGAGGGCAGAGGGAAGAGGATGGAACTTTTTATAAAAGAGCCATTTTATGGAAGGCAGAGCCTAGCAGAAGCCGTTGCTGAATGGATAGAGACTATCACGCATGACCATGAGTGTCAAGGTTCTACACAGGTGGTGGACCAACTGCTTTTCTTTGTGGATTTTCTTTCCCACCTACTTTAAAGCTGAGACTCTTTCAGATGAGACACTTTCGGCTCTAATTTTTAAATACACTGTGAGACCATCTTCACTGTGCTAGCTTGCTCTTATGCTTCCTTCTCTCATTTTACATTTTTATTTTTTTATTTTTTATTTTTTAAATTAAGTTTATTGGGGGTAACATTGGTTAATACAATTATATAGTTTTCAGGTGTTCATTATCATTTGACATCTGTATATTCTATTGTGTGTTTACCACCCAAAGTCCAGATTCCTTCAGCTACCATATATTTGAACCACTTTACCCACTTCACCCTCCCCCTAAACCCTATATATGACCCCCTTTATCTCTTCTACCTTCCTCCTCCTCACCCACCCCACCAGTAACCAACCACTAGTCTATAGTCCTCCGGTAACCACTAGCTTATAGTCCATGCACATGAGTCCCTATTTGTTTGTCCTGCTCATTTGTTGCTTTTAGGTTTATATCCCACATATAAGGGATATCATGTGATTTTCATCTTTTTCTGTCTGGCTTATTTTGCTTAGCATGATTATCCCAAGGTCCATCCATGTTGTGGCTGAGTAACATTCCATTATATATATGTACCACAGTTTCTTTAGCCAATCATCTCTTTTAGGACACTTCAGTTGCTTCCATGTCCTGACCACTGTGAATAATGCTCCTATGAACATTGTGGGCAAATATCTTTTTGGATATAGGTTTTCAAGTTTTGGGGGCAAATACTGAGTAGAAAGATTGCTGGAACATATGGTAGATCAATTTTTAGTTTTTTGAGGAACGTCCATACTGTTTTCCATAGCAGCTGTAACAATGTGCAGTCTCATCAGCAGTATATAAGGGTTCCTTTTCCTCCTCAACCTCTCCAACATTTGTTATTAATTGTCCTGTTGATTAGAGCTATTTTAAGAGATGTGAGATGATATCTCATTGTGGTTTTGATTTTCTTTTTCCTAATAGCTAGTGATGCTGAAAAGTTTTTCATATGTTTATTGGCTATTTGTATGTCCTCTAGGAAGAAGTATCTTTTCAGGTCCTCTGCCCATTTTTTTATTGGATCATTTGTTTTTTTTTTTATGTTGTTGTTATTGAGTTGTATGAGTTCTTTGTATATTTTAGATATTAGGCTCTTATCAGAGGTATTGCTTGCAAATATATTTTCCCATTCAGATGGTTCTCTCTTTACCTTGTTGGCAATTTCTTTTGCTGAACAGAATCTTTTTAGTTGATGTAGTCCCACTCATGTATTTTTGCTTTTACTTTCCTTGCCTTTGAGGTTAAATTCATAAAATCCTCTTTAAGTCCAAGGTCCTTGAGTTTCATTCATATGTTTTCTTCTATGAATTTTATTGTTTCAGGTCTTATATTCAGATTTTTAATCCATTTTGAGTTAATTTTGGTGTGTGGTGATAGCAGTCTAGTTTCATTCTTTTGCAGGTGGCTTTCCAGTTTTCCCAGCATCATTTATTAAAGAGGCTTTCCTTTTGCCACTGTATGTGTTTTGCCTTTTTGTCAAAAACTATTTGCCCATATAAATATGGGTTTACTTCTGGACTCTCAATTCTGTTCCACTGGTCCATGTGTCTGTTTTGCTGCCACTACTATGCTGTTTTGATTACTGTCACTTCATTTTACATTTGTAAATATGAACTCCAGGGTAGAGTTTCCAAAGCTCAGAGACTCCTTAAATCAGAAAGTTAAGTGGTTTATGGACACCAGATCAAAGAGACTATTTTTGTGGAGATAGGATTGGAGAAATGGAGAAAAGGGAAAGAATGGGAATGGGACTGGAAATAGGTCAATGTTTGAGATTGAGACTGAGCAAAGAATCTGACAAAAACAAAGCCCAAGGGAAATCACAGGCTCTTGGTCACTATAAAAATTAATCCCAATAATATTTGCCCCTGGAAGTGGTACTTGTGGGGTCTGATGAATATAAATAAATGATTATTTGAAGAAAGAAAGGGAAAAGTCACCCTCCAATTATATTCAGTGATGTTTATTTCTCAACTAGTTAATGTATTGTCTAATCCATGTAAGTGAATGCTTATCTGAAGCAGAGAAAGAAAACTGCTACCACCAAAATCAATTCCAGTAAATAAAACGTTTACCATACCTCAAAAATGTGAACATAGAGCTTCCATATGACCCAGTTATTCAACTCCTAGGCATATATAAAAGAGAAATGAAAACAAATGTCCTCATGAAAAACTTCTACACAAATGTTCATAGCTGCATTAGTCACAGTAGCAGAGGTAGAAACAAACCAAAATGTTCATCAGCTAATGAATGGATAAACAAAATATTTATGTCCAGAAAATAAAATACTTCTGTAATGAAAATAACAAAGTAACAATGAAAAGGAACAAAGTACCAATACATGCTACATGAGGAAACCTTGGAAACATGCCAAGTGATAGAAGGCAGACACAAAAGGCCACATACTGTTCAATTTAATTTCTATGAAATATCTAAAATAGGCAAATATATAGAGACAGAAAGCAGATTAGTGGTTGTCAGGGGCTGGGAAAAGGGGAATGAGTAGTGACTGCTAATGGGTAACAGGTTTATTTAGAGAGTTTAGAAGATTCAATGGCAAGAATGAAAGTAAAGTAAGCACTGAGCTCAGATTTAAAATTTTCAGGTCATACAATATGAAACCATCAGTGAGAAATCTCTAAAACTCCTTAATTCATGCCAAGTGTGCTTCAGCTAACTACACAGCACTATTCATTAAAAACAGGATTTTCCCCTTTTACCACAAAAGGAAAAAAAAAACAGACTACCATAGGGAAGCTTCCCTTTCATTTATATCTTAATGTGATTGACATTTTATTTAGTTCTCTGAGACAATGATTTTTTTTATCTTTACGGTACTCATAATTAGGAAGCTCAAAGTGTGAAGGCTGCACCTTCTACCTCAAACACACCAGAAGATACTAGTGGGGTGAATAGGTTTCCACTGTTTCTTTCCCTCTGTATAGAATTGGTGGACCATCCACATTCTAGTTGGGAAGCTGGGCAAACACAGTCTGACTCGGTATATAGTGGTGAGTAGTGTATAATAGTATATAGTGCTATGTAGTATATAATGGTGTATAGTGTATAACAGTGTATAATGTATAGAGTAAAATGGTGGTAATGTTTAGTGCTGTATAATGGTATACAGTGTCTAGTGGTATACATTGTATAATGGCACATAGTGTATAGTGTATAGTGGTGTGTTGTGTAGAATGGTATACAGTGTTAATGGTGTATAGCGGTATTTAGTGTACATGATGTGTATTGTATAGTGGTTTGCAGTGTACAGTGGTGAGTAGTGTATAATGATGTGTGGTATATGATGCTATACAGTGTACACTGGTATATAGTGTATAGTGGTGTATAGTATATAGTAGTGTACAGTGTATAATGGTGTAGCAAAAGGAGACTGTGTTGTCATTGATAAAAACCAAATGGCAAGGCTGAGTTTGTGCAGATCCAGCCCAGAAAGGAAGAGTTTGAGCAAGAGATATAGGCCCTTAAAAAGAGAAATGTAGGTCTGGTGAGAGCAGAACTTGGTGCCAGACAACCTGTCCCCATAATGCATTTATGGTTTTCCTTCACATCCAGCATCACTATGTCCCCCACACAGGCATGGAGCAAATGGGTCTCCTAGCATGATGTGTAATTATTCTGTCCCTTCTCATAGCCCAGGTGAGTCTGCTCCCTGAGGGCCATAATTTTCTATACTTATTGGGGATCAGTCCCCTTCTCATTTCCCCACCAGAACCATGAGACAGGTAGGCCTCCTTTATCAAAAGGGTGGGGCTCCCAGGTACCTGAGGGCCTCATCCACAGCAATGCTGCCCTTGACTGCCCTTCCTGCAGGAATAGGTCCTCTTGACATATGTATGCTTATGCAAACTCTGCCATACTCTTGAGAATGTGTGTCCTAGTGATCAGGGGCCATTCACATTCCACATTGCTCTTCAAACAAGAGGCTTCCTTAAGACACATATGAAAGTGCTGCTGTCTTCTGAATGATAATTCCCTCCTGCACAGGCATTCATCTCAGATCTGGTCACAGGAAGGGTCTGATCTGCTCATCCTCAATGTGGAATTACTACACATTTAGGGAATACAAGCAAGAGCGGGTATGCATTATTAAAGGCTCAGAAAGTTTGCAGATTCTGTCTCAATTCACAGAGGCACCTAAAGGCTTGGCCTTGACTATTAGCACATGTGTGGCACCTGGAGACAGCCCTGATGTGGTTCTTCCTAGTCAACTAGTATCTGAAAGTCTTCCTTGAGTTCCTGGGATTTTGCTCCTCTGGCTTTGCTCCAAAAACTGAGGAGGCTTATCAGAGGAATGTTAGTCACCTAGATCCTAGGGCTGCCAGACACTGTAATTAAAGGACTGCAGCGCAGGTAGACATTGGTTAGGGAATCTCCACCCTGGGTGACCATATGGCTGCAGGTGGTGCTAGGGGGGTGGGGAAAGTCTACCAGGGAAAATAAATCTAGTAAATGATATTTTTCTAAAGCTTTGAGGCATGCCTCATGTAGCCCACAGTGATTTATAATGGTGTTAGGCTTCTTTCCTAGGACTTTATGGCTATCATTTGGTTGTTAGGTCAGGTATTAGGAAGGAGAAGCATATTAACAGAAGGAGATCAGTGCAGGTCTGGGAGACCTACAGATGGAAGGAAAAATTAGGCACACATTTAAGTAGTGGACAGGGATTGAAGAAAGGAGCAACCAAGACATTGTTTGTTTGTTTGTTTGTTTGTTTTTTAGTAAAGGAGAAGCTGACAGGCAGCAAGCCTCTTGGAAAGGCAGCAAACTTTGTGTCTAGAGGGCCAATGGGCTAGATTCAAGGTCAGGGGTGCGAGTGGACCCTTAGTACAAAACTTAAAGCTACTGAATGTGCAGCCTTCGGGGGGAACTATCTAAAACTCTAATGCATGCCAGGTGCTAACTACAAAATATTATTCACCATTATATGCTACAAATTCTTTACTCTCACCAGAAATGGTAGTGGGGATGCAGGCGACACATAGGCTACCACAACAAGCCTTTACACCATTATACAAAGAAATTTTTATTAACTTTGCAGAGGAATAATTTCTTTTTAGCTTTGGTAAGATCCTCATAAGTTATATAGCCCAATAGTGTGAAGGCTGCCCAGAGGAAGATCAGTTGGTCTGACCCAGGAACCCAGGGACTAGTTGCGGACACTTAAAGATTGCTAAACAACTAGATATTGCTGAGGGAGTCTCTCTGCTGGAGGGATGCACAGGGACATCACCTTAACTCTCGTTGAAATGGAAGACGATGTCAACCAATTGTTATTGGCATCAATTCAACACCAGCAGGAGTCCCTCATTAGGGGTGCAATGAAGGGGGAGATTTTATTCAGTGCAAACAGCTCAATTGTGATACAGTACAGCTGTGGAACAGCTTGGCTTTGAGGTGTCCCTCAGGCTGGTGTTGCAGCTTGGCCCCTTTCTAGCTAGAAGCTCTGCTCCAGTCCACTCTGGTCTACTCCAGCCTGCTCTAGCCCACCAAGACAGGACAACTCTGCTCTGCTATGGTATGGCAAGGCAAGACGTCTTCTGGAAACCAAAGTTTTCGATGAAAAGGGAAAGCACAATCTCTGAACAAGGGGTGAACTGACATATAAAAGAAGTCACTGCCCCTGGTCCCTGATTGGTCCATTCTAATACAAATGAGGACTCTAAATCATCACAGTTCAATTGGTCCAAAAAGCACTGTCCTGATTGGTCAGAATGGAGCTGCTTTGATTGGTTGATGAAGATGCTAATAAGACTATAGCTGTGCAGCCCTGATTGGATGGGGAAAGTTTCGGTCTCATTGACTGAAGTACAATTCCAGGAACTCCTTTATAATGGTTGGCTCAGAAGGCAGGAATGTAGTGAAGGCAGGCAGACAGGCAGTTAAGTGCAGGAGGCAGGCAAATCAGTGCAGGTGGCAGAAGTTTAGTGAAGGCTTCTCTCTGAAGTGTGGCTTGTGTGAGAGGCCCCTGTTTAGCAATGGCCACTAAGTTCTGTTTTTAAATTTGAGCCCAAATAGTCACTAGGAGCCCTTCTTGGTAGGTATTTTCTTTCTCATGGTCAACAACATAAACAAAATATATTCCTAAAAACTACATATAAAAAGGGGAGATAATTTTTTAAAACCCTTTCAGGGATGATAACACAAGAAGACATGTTTCTATGTGTGAATCCAGAACACATAACAGACATCTGCATGTCTTAAAGGGCTTAGAGAAGCCTCTGTGATTTTCTTATTTAAACATCCAAGAGTGCAAAGGCTACCCTGAGGAAGGTCAGCTGGTCCGACCCAGATGGTAACGGAACAAACAGACATGTACAAGGTAGCCTCTGACCTTTTAGGACTCACAGGGGGTGACCTTGGTTGAGCCCATGACTTGTGTTATTGTCCACACCAAAGAAACAAATAAAATAATAAATAATGAGGATGGTAGGGGGAAACTTTTGGAGGTGACAGATATGTTTGTGGCATAGATTGTGGCGATGGTTTCATGGGTTTATATTTATCCTAAAACTCATCAAGTTGTATGCATTAAATATGTACAGCTTTTGTATGTCAATTATATGTCAATAAAATAGATTTTTAAAAATAACTGGTTATCAGAGGGAAGGGGGGAGGGGAAGGCATATAGGGATAAAAGGGGTCAAATATTTGGTAATGAAAGGAAATCTAACATTCAGTGATGAAGACACAATGCAATATATAAGACATATTGTTGAATTACACACTTGAAACATATTTGACTTTGTTAATCAATGTCACCCCAGTAATTTTAATTTATAAAGATTACTGTAAAAACTAGAAAACAACAGATAATATCACTTAAAACTGGGCTGTCCAATGCAGCAGCTGCTAGTGAGATGTGGCTACTGAGCACCTGAAATGTGGCTTTTCTGAATTAAGGTATGGCATAAGTGTAGACTACATACCAGATCTCAAATAATATAAAACTATCTCATTAGTAATTTTAAATATTGACCACATATGGAAATGATTGGAAATGTTTTAAATAAAGTATATTATTAAAAATAATTTTACATTTTTAGTATGATTGCTGAAAAATTTCTAAATTACTTGTACTCATGGCTCACATTATATTTCAATTGGGCAAAGCTGCTTGAGAGGGACAAAAGATGAAAGCCATCTCCTCTGCTGTGCAATCAGTGCAGCCCAAGCCCCAGGCACACCTCCTCTCAGCTGCTTCCCCTCAGGAACCTTAGCCTTGGCTCCTTGGGACTCCAACCACCACTCAATAAGACCTTTAGAGATGTTGACTAGGATAGCTTTGAATCTATAATTCAATTTGGAAAGAGTAACTATCTTAACAATTTTGAGTCTTCTAATCTGTGAGTGTGGCATATCTTTCCCATTATTTCTGTCTCATCTAATTTAATTTCACTCAGCAATGTTTTGTAGCTTTCATTATACTGGCCTTGTCTTTTGTTAAACTTATTACTAGTTATTTTATATTTCTTGGCACTGCTATAAATGGAATTTTTAAAAATTTTATTTTCCAATTGTTTCCAGCTAGAATATGATACATATAGAATATGATAGATATGATAGAGTTCTCTATATTAACCTCGAATCCTATGATATTGCTAAATTCATTTACTAGTTTTAGTAGTTGTATTGTAGAATCCTCAAAGTTTTCTACATAAACAATCAGATTATCTACAGAGATAAATTTACTTGTAAAAAAAACTCAGCAACAAAAACAGAAGTTACACAACTTGAGACACACAGAAGAGGCCACCTCAAGACTGGTAGAAGTGAAGATATGAAATGGGCTGATCCCACAACCACATGTGTCAGTTGAGAATTGGGAGAAATATCTTAGCTGCAGAGGTACCCCTGGAAGACCAAAGAATCCCAGCCCCAGAATTCCAGTGCTATGAAGAGAAGTCCCTACAACTTCTGGCTGTGAAAGCCAACAGTGATTAAGAAAGAGTGAGATGGAGGCCTCTGAGAGTTGCAGACTTTCCTCTTACAGGCCCTGATGTAAGGTCCTCCGTGAGTCTTTGGTTATAGTCTCACTGACTCTGAGCTCCAGCTCTGGAGAAGCAGCTTGAAAGGCACCAGAGACATACAGGGAGAGACTGAGTTGTCAGGCTTCAAAGTGAGGGCTGGAGGGGCAACTTTCTTCAAGATAGAGAGAAGTGCTGGCACAATCCATTGTTTTTTGTTGAACCCTCCTCCACCTGGCTTGCAGACCCAGGTGGGTACCACATCTGAGTCACCATCAACCTGGCTAATATCGTTTGCCTTGCCCTGGAGACTCCCTGAGATCCAGCCCTTCCCAACATGCAGGCCCACCCAAGTACCTTTCAATGGATTTTCCATTCAAACAGCCTGTCTTGGCTCATGCTAAGGACTTTCCTAAAATCTCTCAAAGGCTTAAAAAACCTAAACAAACAGCATCTGGCCTCAATGTGCCCTGTACCTCTCACTGAGCATCCCTAAGCCTGGCACTAGTGGCAGCCAGCCTCAGTTTGTGGCTTCGCCTGTCAGGAAATTTCCAAGCCCAGCATAGGTGGCAACCATTTTCAGATTGCTTGGTGGCTCATGCCAGGTGGCAATGGGCAGGGCACAATCTTAGCTTGCCACAGGACTCCTCCAAAGAGGCCCCAACCTGCATGCCCAGTGGCTGGCTTCCATTTGAGCAAGAGCACCACACAAAGGCACATCTGAGGGTGACATATCCAAAGAGCAGACTGGGCAGGCACCAGAGCCCTGCTAAAGTGAATCCTACACAGCAGGGTCAACCCCTGCACAACAACTTCTCTGCTGATCACAACCAGTCATCACAACCAATCAGCCTGAGGGTTAATCCCTCCCACTGATGAGAAAACAGCAACCAAGGCTCAACTATAACAAGAGGACACACACACAACCCATACAAGGGACATACCTGGAGCACCCAGCTCAGATGACCAGAGAAGATTGTGCTACTGGGACCCATAGCGCACCTATTATTACTAAGGCCACTGTACTAAGACTGAGAGACATAGCAGCCCTACCTAATAGAAACAAACACAGAGAGGTAGCCAAAATGGGGAGACAAAGAAATATGTCCCAAATGAAACAATAGAATAATGCTCCAGAAAAAGAATTCAATGAAATGAAGACAAGCAATTTACCAAATGCAGAGTTCAAAACACTGGTTATAAGGATGCTCAATGTGTTGTAGCCACCAGCCCCCGAAAGACACATGGACCACCAGAAATCAGTGAGTTATAGCAAACACACTCTTTATTCAACCAGCTGGGTCTGCCAGGTGTATGCAGACCCCAAATTAAGCAGCCTTGAAATGTAGAGGTGCAGAGTTTTTAAGCCTTAAACCCCATTCTTCATTCTGTCTGAACACGAAAGGCTATTTTTCTTCTTTTTACTAACTGTCCACCCACAGGTCAGTTGTGCAAGCGGGGGTACAGAAGTAGAAAGCTTATTGTTAGAATGTTATGTTCCTATGGGTGATAGCCTATGTTCCCATGGGCAATAGCCAAGCTGTAATTTTCCAGCCAGCACAAATGAACTTAGGGGAAGAGTAGACGAACTCAGTGAGAACTTTAACAAAGAGATAGAAAATATAAAAGTGGAGATAGAAAACAAAAAAAGAATCAGTGAGAAATGAAGAATGCAATAACTTAAATGAAGATGACCTTAGGAGGAATCAACAGTAGATTGGATAAAACAGAGGACTGAATTAGCAATTTAAAAGATAAGATAGCAGAAAACCCTCAGTCAGGAATACATTGGAGGGAATCAACAGTAGATTAGATTAAGCAGAGGATCAAATCGACAATTTAAAAGATAAGGTGGCAAAAAATACCCAATCAGAACAGCAACAAGAAAAAATGAATACCACAAATGAGGATACTTTAAGAGGCCTCTGGGACAACATCAAATGTACCAACATTTACATCATAGGGGCACCAAAAAATGGAGAGAGAGAGCCAGGAATTGAAAACCTATTTGAAAAACAATGATGGAAAACTTCCCTAACCTAGTCAAGGAAACAGATATACAAGCCCAGGAAGTACAGAGAATCCCAAACAAAATAAACCCAAAGAGGCCCACATCAAGGCACATAATCATTTAAATGGCAAAAGTTAAAGACAAAGAGAGTGTTGTAGCTGCCAGCCCCCAATAGACACACGGAACACCAGAAATCAGTGAGTTATAAGAAACACACTCTTTATTCAGCCAGCTGGGTCTGCCGGGGTATGCAGACCCCAAATCAAGCAGCCCCGAAATGTAGAGGTACAGGGTTTTTAAGCCCTAAACCCCTATTCTTCATCCTGTTTGAACACACAAGTCTATTCTTTTTACTAACTGCCAACCCACAGGTCAATCGTGCAAGAGGGGGTACAGAAGCAGAAAGCTTCTGCTTGTTAGAACATTATGTTCCCATGGGCGATAGCCAAGCAGTAATTTTTTAGCCAACACAAGAGAATCCTAAAAGCAGCAGGAGAACAGAATCTAGTTATCTACAAATGAGCTCCCATAAGACTGTCATCTGATTTCTCAAAAGAACCTTTTGCAGGCCAGAAGGGATTGGCAGGAAATATTCAAAGTGATGAAAAGTGAGGACCTATAACCAGGATTACTTTACCTAGCAAAGCTATCATTTAGAATCGAAGGAAAGATAAAGAGCTTCCCAGACAAGGGAAAGCTAAAGGAGCCCATCATTACCAAGACAATCTTAGAGGGACTTCTTTAAGATGGAAAAAGAAAAAAAGATAAAAAAGTGAATAATAAAATGGCAGTAACTACATATCTATCAACAATCACTTTAAATGTAACTGGATTAAATGCTCCAATTAAAAGTAAGGTGGCTGCAACTGCAACAAAAAGAATAAAATACCTAGGAATAAATCTAACAAAACATGTGAAGGACCCATATAATAAAAACTACGAAACCCTATTAAAAGAAATTGAAGAAAATACAAAGAAATGGAAAGACATTTTGTGTTCTTGCATTGGAAGAATCAATGTAGCTAATATAACCATATTACCTAAAGCATTATACAGATTTTATGTAATCCCCATCTAAATCCCATAGGCATATTTTAAAGAAATAGAACAAAAAATCATCAGATTTGTATGAAAGCACAAAAGACCCCGAATTGCCGA
>CM053505.1:70037336-70048139 GCA_028627145.1 Eidolon dupreanum
GAAAGGAAAGCCTCTTCAATAAATAGTGCTGGGAAAATTGGAAAGCCACCTGCAAAAGACTGAAACTAGACTGTTGTCTATCACCACACACCAAAATTAACACAAAATGGATTAAGGACCTGAATATAAGACCTGAAATGATAAAATGCATAGAAGAAAACATAGGAACTAAACTCAGGGACTTTGGACTTAAAGAAGATTTTTGAATTTGACCTCAAAAGTAAGGGAAGTAAAAGCAAAAATAAATGAATAGGACTATATCAAACTAAAAAGCTTCTGTTCAGCAAAAGAAACCATCAACAAAGTATAGAGAAAACCACCAGAATGAGAAAATATATTTGCAAGCAATGCCTCCAATAAGGGCCTAATATCCCAAATATACAAAAAAAATTCATACATCTCAATAACAACAACAACAAAACAAATGATCCAGTCAAAAAATGGGCAGAGGACCTGAACAGATACTTCTCCCTAGAGGACATACAAATGACCAACAAACATATGAAAATGTTCAGCATTGCTAGCTATTAGGAAAATGAAAATCAAAACTACAGTAAGATACCATCTCACATCTCTTAAAATAGCTCTAATCAACAGGACAATTAATAACAAATGTTGGAGAGGATACAGAGAAAAAGGAACCTTCATCTACTGCTGATGGGACTGCAAATTGGTACAGCCACTATGGAAAACAGTATGGAAGTTCCTCAAAAAGCTAAGAATTGATCTACCACATGATCCAGCAATCTTTCTACTGAGTATTGACCCCAAAGACTTGAAAACCTATATCCAAAAAGATATTCACACACCAATGTTCATAGCAGCATTATTCAAAGTGGCCAGGACATGGAAGCAAAGTGTCCTATGATACATGATCGGATAAAATGCTATGGTACATATATACAATGGGCAATTACTTGGCCATAAGATGAGATGAAATACTGCCACTTGTGATAACATGGATGGACCTCGAGATAATCATGCTAAGCAAAATAAACCAGACAGAAAAAGTTGAAAATCACATAATATCACTTATATGTGGGATATAAACCTAAAAACAGCAAATGAGCAGGACAAACAGAGACTTGTGTACAGGAACAATAGACTACGCATTACTAGAGGGTAGGGGAGAGGGGGAAGGGGAGAGATGGTTGGGGTAAAGGGGGTCAAATATGTGGTGACAGAAGGAAATCTAATTATGGGTAGTGAGCACACAGTATAAATATATATATGCTTTATTGTGAAACTTATTGGATTTCATTAACCAATGTCACCATAAAAATCAATTAATTAATTTAAAGATAAATAAATAATAAATAATAATTAAAAAATAAATAAATAAAAATATGATGGCCGAATGAATAAGAAAACAAGACCTTTACATATGTTATCTACAAGAGACTCACTTCAGATCAAATGACACACACAGACTGAAAGTAAAGAGATAGAAAAATATATTTCATGAAAATGGTAGAGAGGGGAAGGTGGTGTAGCAATACTGATACCAGACAAAATAGACTTTAAAACAAAGGCTACAACAAGAGACAAAAAAAGACCCAGTTATCCCACTTCTAGGTATTTATCTGAGGAAACCTAAAACACTACTTCAAGGGGCCATGTGAATCCACATGTTCAGTGCAGCATTATTTACAGTAGCCAAGATATGAAAGGGTACCTGGGTGTCCATCAATGGATGAATGGATAAAGAAGAAGTGATGCATATATACCATGGTATATTACTCAACCATAAAAAGAATGAAATCTTGCTATCTACAACAACATCAATGGACCTAGAGGATATTGTGCTGAGTCGAGTAAGTCAGACAAAGGAAAACGTCATATGTGGAATCTAGACAACAAGATAAACAACAGAAGCCAGCACATAGATACAGAGAGCATTTCAATGGTTGTCAGATTGAGGGTGGGGGTTGGGTGAATGGGGAGGGGATTAAGAGGTACAAATTGGTAGTTACAAATAGTCTTGGGGATGTAGAGTGTGCCATGGGGAATATAGTCAGTAGCAGCACTGTAATAGCTATGTTTGGTGTCAGATGAGTACTGGGTTTATCAGGGTGATCACTTCATAAGTTATATAAATGTCCAATCACTGTGTTGTGCACCTGGAACTAATATACTATTGTATGTCAAGTATAATTTAAAAACTAAAAATTTAAAAAAAGAAAAAAATTTTTTAAATTGTAATTAAAATATATGCCTCCCCTCCCCCCCAAAAAAAAGTTATATAAAAGCACAAGAAAACAACAGGTATCTCTTACATTCTCATTACATTATTTGAGATCTGGCATGTACTCTCTAGGAGGGATGATGCCACCCGAAGCCCTCCATTTCTTTTTGTAGTGTCAGGATGTTAAACAGATTTTCTGGCTTAAATGGTTGAGCTACTAGTCAGAGCTACTAATCCCAGTAGTGGTGGTGGTAGTGGTGAGAAAAAGAGGTCATGGAGATAGCTGACATCTTAGTAATAATTGCATAGACTGGATGGCTTATAAACAAAAGAAATTTATTTTTTTCACAGTCCAAGATGAAGGCATTGGCTGATTTGGCATCTTATGAGAGCCTACATCCTGGTTTACAGATGGCCATTTTTTCTTTGTGTCCTCATGTGGCAGAAGGAACAAGCTAGCTTTTTGGAATTTCTTTTATAAGGGTGCTAATCTCAATTGTGAGGGCTCTGTCCTCATGACCTAAACACCTCCCAAAGGTCCCACTTCCCAATACCATCACCTTGAAGGTTAGGATCTCAACATAGAATTTTGGGGCGACACAAATATTTGGATTATAGCAGCAGGCTCCCAGGGAGCCAGATCCAACATTTATTCTAAAACATTTCAGTTTAGAGGAAAAGGTTTTATGTATACCTTTTATATATTTAATGAAGTAGAAAACCTGGGGAAAAAATCCCAAAGGGCACAAGCAACCTGAGGCCTCCTCAGCCACACTTTAGTTGACATTTCCTCATTCTTGTGCATAGGCATGAGAGTCACAGGCTCTGATCTCTCTGAAGTCTGTTTCTCAAGCAGAGGAGTGGAGAAACAGGCAGCAGCTGGTGGGGTGGACTGGACATGAATTCCAGCTGACTGGTATATGCACTTTGCTTTCCAAAAGTACTAAGACCAAGATCCTTTTCTTCATTTCCAGGTATACCTGTTAAGCCTCTCTGAGAGTTCCTAGCCTCCTATATTCAAGACAGTCCAGCCCCAGGCTACTTATCTCCCTCTTGATAGACCTCTCACTTCATTTCTGCCATGTCCCAAACTCACTTCATCCTCGATCTTTCTTAAACATTGAGGGTAACAGGGGATGACAGACCTCTTCGTCGTGTGTTGCTACCTTGGTGGGCTTCAGGCAACTCACTTGACTCTTTATTCCTTTGATCAGAGACTACACACATTCTACCTTGGACTTGCAGAAAGATTAGTAGACACAGATGGAATTTCACTGTTTTCTTGTCTCTATCCAGACTCCAGGACCACATATATTTTACCTTGGACAAGCATGAAAACAATAGTAAGAACAGATAATATTTCACTGTTTCCTCTCCACCTTTAAGCATAGAGTGAATCCCAGTTTTCACTTAGTCATCATTCCCAGCAGAGCCCTTATCCTTTGTGCTATGTCAGAGGCCTTCTGCCCATGACTACTTCTATCACTGCTACTCTTGTATTTCCTCCAGTATCTAGTCTTTAATCATGATCTTTTTATATAAAAAAGAAGCAAACCATGCTTCAGAAGTTGTGACTCAGTTTCAATCTGTACTTTATTCTTAACTCTCCACTTGACAAAAGAGGTTCACAGTTCAAACTGGATGGGTAGAGACTACATTTCCCTGATGTTGATGCTGTGACACTATGCTTCAGGGACTCATCCAAGATTGAGTAGTAGGGGTAAAATTCATGAGATTTTCTAGCACATGTGATCCTGATCTCTCAGTCTAAAGTTGTAGCAGATAGGGTTTCCTCATTGATAGCTGCAAAAACAATCCATTCTTGTCCCCTGACTATAAGATCTTATGCCCCATGAGATATTTTTGACTGACAGACCTAGTTATGAGATTCTGTCACAGTAACTTGTTGCCTGTTAAATCAAAGAGATAAGACTCTTTCACTGTGGTAGTATCTGCTAGTGCTTCACTACAATTGTTCTTTCTTCTCAGTTGAACCTTAGACTATATTCCTTAGTCTCCTTGAAAATAGTGTAAAAAGTTATGTGTACCACATCTAGATCTGGTCCCCAAATCCTCTCACATGCTCTTTATTTATTTCCTCCTCCCCCATTCTTGCTCAATGGGATGGAGATGATCATAGTGTTTGGAAAGTTATTTATGGAAGACCTGGTTCCTGAGTGACTGCATGGAGAGAGCAATCCTTAGACTGGGAACACTGTGCTTGACTATTATATAGATTAAAAGTAAACACATTTTATTTGAGTCATTATCATTTGGGGGTCTGTTTGTTACAGTAATTTAGCCTCCAATAGGAAATAATTTTTTAAAAGCTTACTTTTGATCAGTTGTGTACCCATAGATATTCCAGGTATGTTTCTCAGGCTTCTGGGCCTGCTCTTGAGAGCTCTGAAAAATGTCACCTTCCTGAATTCCTGATGAAAAGTTCTGCTTTTGGAAAATTTTTCACTGATGGTGATTATTAGCCCTTTGGGGCCCTTGGGCCAGGGCACTCTGTCCCTCTGCCATAGGCCCAGCATGTGCATGGGCTGGGCTGGGCTGGGACTGTATGCATAGGTGGGGCCTACCTTTCTTCCTGATTTACTGGCAAACATTCTAAAGGTGTGGTGTTGGACCACAAAGCCCTCTTCTATCCTGGCTTGAACAAAGGAGTAATAGATAGCTAGGGAAGAAATGGGGACATTCAAAGATCTAGTGAGTATTTAAATGAATACTGAGTAAGGAATTATGAATTTCATTAGGCAGGATAATTGGTGTTAAGAAGTAAAACATTTTCTTAGCTTTAAATATATGTACTGAAGTATTTAGGGGAGAAATGTTATAATGTCCATAATTTACTTTAAAATATTTTAACAAAAAATTAAATGAAGCAAATATGACAAAATATTTACAATTGTTACATATAGTTAATCGGTATGCAGGTGTTCATTGTAATATTCTCTCTACATGTCAGTACACTTGAAATTTAATGTTAAAAAATGAAATGTAAATGAAAAGTCTTCATTCCTTATGAAAAGTTCTTAAGTTGAAGACTCTTGCACAATTGAGTTTGAAAAGAAATACAATGTTCAGTTTTTGATTATGGTTATTTTACTTTTGGCTTCATCCTAGTGTAAGAGGCACAACAATTTATTCAAATAGGAAGAAGGACACAGCAATCCAGTCTCCCTTTCCTTTCCTCCCCTGATGACTCTGACCTTGCTCTTCTCAAACTCATTCAGGCCTATGTGGAATGTATAGGACTTACATTGTCCCAAACACTCAGCATGAGGAATAAGGCAGCTGATGAGGTACTCCCTAACAATGTTGTGCACATTAGACAACACTTCTTGCCAACTCATTGACTTCAGATACCTGAAGTACAGATCCCTCTGAACTCCTCTGCCCTCTACATAGAATCAGTTTACTGACTGCCCACCACCACACTGCCTGGCATTGCCATGTCCTTGGAAACCTCTCAGTCCTAAATCAGTTGTCCCAAACATTTTAGTCTGGACCCCAAATTGGTGGGGACTTACAGCCTATGTGTATGTATATGAAAGCCTTCCAAATGTATCCACAGCTTCCTTGCAATCTTCTTAATTCCTCTAGCATGGTCCAGGTAGGGAAGCAAATGCAAAATGACAAAATCTAGCAGAAATCTTAGTTAGAACCTCAAAGTGTTTGTTTGGTAATACATAAAAAATATGAAATTCAAATTTCAGTGTAAAAAAAAAGTTGTGTTGGAATATATCCACACTCATTCATTTACATACTGCCTACGATTTAGCACTACAACAGCAGAGTTGAGTAGCTGCAACAGACACCATATGGCCCACAAAGATTAAAATATTTTTTGTTTTTTTTTCCGGAAAAAGTTTACCTACCAATCCCTGTTGTAATGTTTCCTGTTTATTTTTGTTCTGATAGAAGTATGGCCTTTATTCTTATTTTTTAAATTCAATGTTTGTTTATCTTAGTCACATTGCCAAATAAGACATGCAAGGTGAAGAAGCATTTGACTATTATTTGGTGAGAAATAATTAGTGAAGACAGTAAGAAACACTAAATTTAAATAAAGAATGAAATATCCACTCAGATCTGAATTATGCCAATTACTTAGATTCATTGATGAAATATTTCTAAAGTCTAGTATCACTATTACTTAATCCTGCAGATACCCAGCTTAATATTGTTTAGTAGTTAAACCTTGCTTAATACAGAGCTTAGAAAGTCTTCTTCCTAATATTGTATTGATATATTTTGTATCAAAAATTTAACATTGGTGTATCAGAATGTATTTTTGTATCAGAAAAGTATATATATATATATATATATATATATATATATATATATATATATATATGTGTGTGTGTGTGTGTGTGTGTGTGTATCAAAAATGCTTTATATTATATGGTGTGTACAAATTGATTTTAAATAATAATTGTTTAAAACTAATATACTCATATTTAGCAATAATTATCTTGACGTGGGGGAAGATGAATGACTTTTTTTCTTCTTCCTTGTATTTTTCAATTTTTCAATAATTACCAAAAGTTTTCAAATACTGCATTATTTGACTAATTTAAAATAAAATTTCCTTAATCCTTGTGAACTTGCTTCACATTGACTTTCCTCTCTGCATACCCAAAAAGCTATCTGATGTGAAAAGGACTAAACCTGAGGTTTAGTGGCTTGAAAATGAAAAACAAAAGGAAAGGCACAGATACCAAGAATAAAATTACAGGCAGACCCAATTTTCCACACAAGAAAGTCTGCTTATTGTTCCTGGGATAGAAATACACAAAGATCCTTGAAATGGGGGAAAAAAATTCACATGGTCGAACTAATCAAATAAAACACTACTTAATTGCCCAGTGGAGCACTCTCTCAGGGGCTAAAGCGAGGGAATTATTTTATCAACTCCAGATGAAACATTACATATTTATATTTTTTTAAAACTTCCTAAAGTAATACTAGAGAAGAAATAGTTTACGGTCATAATTTCACTTTTTAGGGCAAAACCTGATCGTCAGATAATTTTTTTACAATTCTAGAAATAGGCAAAGCAGATTTTTTTCTTTATCTTTCCCACCCTACCAACCTTTACCAAGAAGGGAAATTATTAGCCTTTTGAGATTTGATGTGTTCTGTAACTCCCTTTTCAAGTAGATCTAGAACCTAAGAAAAGCAAAGGTGAGAAATGCTTATAAAGTCAACTAATGACTGGTAGATATATTTTATAAAGAAAAGTAGTTAATTCATTGTGAAGGAAAATGTGTAATAATTTACCAGCTGTTGAAATTGTTTAATAGCATTTGTGTGACATTAATTGCTCTTCTAAATAACATGGCACAGATGCAGAAAAAGTAAGCTGTCAAAGAGAACTGTGTATGCTCTGTGTCATTCTCTGTGGCAAGCTGCTAACAGATTACCAACTCTATATCATCTTCTTTCTGGGAACATGGCTATCTGATATTTTCCTGTCCCCTTTGTGTTTATATGTGCCACAGGACTGACTTCTAGCCAGTGGAATGCGGGTAGAAGTGATATATACCTCTTTCAATCTTGATCCCTATAGCCTTCATACCTACCATGCTCCATTTTTCTTCTGATGACTGAATAAAGAGGATGCTGAGGGCCTACGAGACCACAAGATTAAAAGAACCACTGCTGCTTGGAGGAGAACCTGCTGACCAAGAACACCCACACTGAACTGTGGCAGGACCATTATTCTATCCTTACAGGACCCATTTATAGGCGGGTGTTAACTATCTGCAAATGGCTAAACTGCTCTACCTATAAGCAGAGAATTGAAGTCACTTTGACCAGTTGCTCTCACTTCAGAATTATCTTACCAAAGGGGATCTTTCAAATTCACACCAGGATTCTCCCAACATTCAAAAATACCACTGATGAGAAAATTGTTTATTTCGTTATGTTTAACTCAAAACAGAAGTAGTGACATCTGTGCTGATAATTACCCACTGATGAAGAGATCTGGTGACACCTGAGTTGTTTTTCTATAGCTTAAAATTTCTGGTTCAAATTTAATCTGGTCATTTGCAGATTAGATAAGAAAGATCATGCAGATGGTCCTAACATACTCCTCAAGAAATCTTTTACAAAAACAAGTTTTATTTGTGATCCTAGCTCAAAAACAAATATCTTAAGTCATATTAGAAAATCCCTTTTCATTAGGCAAGATTGATCTTCTTGAAGATCTAAAAAACTGACCTTGTTGTTTAGACATGTCTGGCAGTTCTTCTCTGGGATTGAAGAAAAGCCAATGAGCATTTCCCATGAACCTATTCCTCAAAGTCAACCAGCAATAAATTTGACCAATGAGGTTAAACCTGGTCAAATTCTTTTCTTTTTTTGAATGAAAGTCATTAACATGAATGAATCCAAGCTGTTCAGTGCTCTAAGTTTTACTCACTTGAATATTGTTGTATATCCCCCTAAAAAGATATTTAATAAAAGGAAGTCAAATCAGACAATAATGGGATGCTTCAGGCCAAAATGACATTAAATGTTTTTTATTGAACAAAAAGATAAAACATGAAAGTTGAAATCACCAAGTGAAAGCAGCTTGCCAGATGAAGCTGTTACACTTGATACTAAATAACCTTATGAACTGAATATATAGAATACATATAATATGGAAGTTACCTCAACAGAAAGGAGAAGGTATAGTTTACAATTTTGCAAGGTAAAATTTGATCATGACAAATTTAGTTGCTCAAAATTTCTAGCCCTTATCCATTTAATTCATTATGATTCTACATATGTGCATTCAGTATGTACATACTGAATTTCCACTTTAATGGAAGCTGCTTTTGGAAAAAAATTTAAAAATTTTTTACATTTGACATACTAATTTTTAAATTTTTGTATTTTATATTTGTATATGTGTGTATGTATTTATATGCACTTAAAAAATTCCCAACCCTTGTTTATAAGTAAAGGGGTCATGCTGCTTTTATTAAAATTAATATTGGTGAATTTCAGTTACGATTTCTCCTGTGTGTCTAAGAAACTTCATATGTTCTCAATGTACCCACACAAAAAAGGTGGGTTGACAGGTATGACAAAAATGCTCTATGAAAAGAGGGAGGTAGCTCATGCAAGTTGGCAACCTTTTGTCTATTTTTTTCTGTTGCAGTAAGCTGCCTCCCTTTGACACCTTAGTCAAGATGAAAGGAAAACTTTTACTTGGAAGCTTACTTAGCACAGTTGTACATTTGCTATAATCCACCTTCAACTTAGTTTATTGGGCTTTCTAAGGTACCCTATACCCAGTACACAGCATTAAAAAAAGTACTGAAGAAACATTTTAAAGATAATACTTTGGTTTTTTTTTTTTTTCCATCAGTTTCTATGGGATACATTTCCAGAATGGTTGTTACCACTTTATAAACAATCTAAGCCAAACAGCACAAATAGCATCAATGTCATCTTTTTTCCAATATTCGTATCAATACTGGAGGCTAATCATAACATACACTACTTTGGGGGGTGGGGTGCAAAAGAAGAAAATCCATGACACATTGCAAATATAGGATGACAGCATCTTAGTTGTAGGGGTGATCTTAAGGTGCAGAAAGAGGGGACTCTCTAGAAGGTGATGGTGTGGTTTCTTCAGGTGGAAAAACTGTGAGTGTGCAAGCTCGGATGCCACCAAGGGACTCTGGGAGATCAAAAACCTTATGCCATTCATCTTTATCTGGATCATATTTCTGCACTATCTCTACCATACAACGATTATTCCAGGAATACCCACCAACCACATAGATTTTATTTTCAAAGACAGCGACTCCAACATCACTCTGCCCTCTTAACATGGCAGCAATTGGGGTCCACTGGTCAAGGATAGGTGAGTAGTATTCACAGCTTAGGACATCATCATAATCACTTGTTCCTCGGAAGTGATTACCGCCAATGACATAGAGCTTTTCTCCCACTGTACACATGCAATGCAGACCTCTGACAGTGGTCATTGGTGCCTTCTGGATCCATTTGTCAGTATCAGGATCAAAGCACATGAGCTCCTTTTGGAAAGTGTCATGAGTAATTCCTCCTAAAGTATGAAAATAATAGGCATGAGGTAGGCAGATTACTATAAAAATGCAAAAGTCAATAAAAGGCTCTCTGTCATAGATAATTAACTTCTGGCCACAATTATAATATTCTACAATTTATCAGTAGCATTATTACAAATGTCTGCCCTCTATAAATACTTTCCCTGGATTAAAAATAAAATAACATTTTCATCTTCTTAAAGAACAAAAATATAGTTTATATTATTGCTTTGATTTTCTTTTTTTAATTACATTTTATTTAGTTTCAAGTATACAGTACATTGGTTAGACATCTATATAGTTCATAAAATGATCCCCCCAATTTCACCCTCCCTCCCCTGACCTTCCACCTAGCCAACATATTAATGCTAACTGCATTCCCTATGCCGTGCTCCCCATTCCCAAGACCATCCATCAGCTACTAATTTGTACTTCTTTAGCACTTCAGCCCATTCTCCCAGCCCCCAAAATCCCCTCCCTTCTGTTCAACACCAAATTGTTCACTACATTAGTGAGTCTGTTTTTGATTAGTTTTTTTTT
>CM053505.1:70048639-70088786 GCA_028627145.1 Eidolon dupreanum
TTATTTGTATCTTCTTCAATTTCTTTTTTCAATGACTTATAATTTTATGAGAACAGGTCTTCTACCTCCTCAGTTAATTTGATTCCCAGGTATTTTATAGTTTTTGATGCAAGTGTAAATGAGATTGTTTTCTTAACTTCTCTTTCCGAAAGTTCATCATCAGTGCATAAAAATGACAATGACTTCTGAATATTTATTTTGTAACCTGCTACTTTACTGAAATCATTGATCAGTTCTAACAGTTTTTTGGTGAAATCTTTAGGGTTCTCTATATATAGTATCATATCATCTAGAAATAATGACACTTTTACTTCTTCCTTTCCAATTTGGACGCTTTTTCTTTTTCTTTCTTGCCTTATTACTGTAACTAAGATTTCCAATGCAATGTTGAAAAAGAGTGGTGAAAGTTATCATCCTTGTCTTGTTCCTGATTAAAGAAAATGCTTTTAGCCTTTCCCCATTGAGTATGATGTTAGCTGTAGGTTTGTCATATATGGCCAGTATTATGTTGAGATATGTTACCTCTGTTCCCACTTTGCTGAGAGTTTTTATCATCAGTGGATGCTGGATTTTGTCAGATGCTTTTTCTGCATTTATTGATATGGTCATATGGTTTTTATCTTTTGATTCATTAATGTGGTGTATCACATTAATGGATTTGTGGATATTGCAGCAAACTTGTATCCCAGGAATAAATCCAACTTTATCATGGTGTATGATATTTTTAATGTATTGTCTCTAGGTATCTTTTGATTTCTTCCTTGATCTCATTAATAACCCAGTCATTGTTTAGTAGCATATTATTTAGCCTCCATGTGTTTGTGCATTTTTCAGTTTTTTTTCTTGCAGTGGATTTCTAACTTTATAACATTTTGATCAGAGATGGTTGATATGACTTCAATCTTCTTAAATTTTTTGAGACTTGATTTTTGTTCTATCATGTGGTCTATCCTTGAAAATGTTCCATGTGCACTTGAGAAGAATGTATATTTTGCTGCTTTGGGGTAAAATGCTCTGGCAATATCTATTAAGTCCATCTGTTCTAGTCTATCTTTTAGGCCCATTGTGTCCTTGTTGATTCTTTACCTGGAAGATCTGTCCTCTGGTGTCAATGGGGTGTTAAAGTCCCCTACTATGAGTGTATTACTATTGATCTCTCTTTTTATGTCAGTCAATAATTACTTTATGTATGTAGGTGCTCCTATGTTGGGTGTATGTTTACTAGGGTTATGTCCTCTTGATTTAATAAAGATCCCTTTATTATTATGCAATGTCCCTTTTTATCTTTTATTATAGCCTATGTTTTAAAGTCTATTTTATGTGATGTAAGTATCGCTACCCCTGCTTTTTTTTTCACTTCTGTTTGCATGAAATATCTTTTTCCATCCCTTTACTTTCAGTCTGTACATGTCATTTTATCTGAAGTGCATCTCTTGTAGACAGCATATACATGGGTTTTCTTTGCTTATCCATTTGGTTACCCTATGTCTCTTGATTGGAGCATTTAATCCGTTTACATTTAAAGTGATTACTGATAGGTACATCATTACTGTCATTTTATTATTCATATTTGTTATTTCTATTTTCTTTTTTACCCCTTCTCTTTTTACAGAGGACCCTTTACCGTTTCTTGTAATTCTGGCTTGTTGGTGATGAGCTCCTTAAGCTTTTCTCTGTCTGGGATGCTCTTTATCTCACCTTCCAAGGCTTTTTACCAAAAAGCCTTGCTGGGTAGAGTATCTGTGCTTGTAAATTCTTGTTTTTCATAACTTTGAATATTTCTTGCCATTCCTTTCTGGTCTGCAAAATTTCCATTGGAAACTCAGCAGACATTCTTACGGGGGTACTCTTGTAAGTAACCAGCTTCCTTTCTCTTACTGCTGTTAATATTATCTCTTTGTCTTTGACTTTTGGCATTTTAATTATAATGTGTCTTGGTGTAGGTCTGTTTGAATTCATCCTGTTTGGAACTCTTTTTCTTCCTGAACTTGTATGTCTAACTCATTTGCCAGCTTAGGAAAGTTTTCTGTTTATTTCTTCTAATAGTGTCTCAATCCCTTGTTCTCTCTCTTCCTCTTCAGTTACTCCTATTATTCAGATATTTTTACACTCCATGTTTTCCCAGAGGTCTCTTAAAATATCCTCGTTTTTTAAAATTCTTTTTTCTTTTTGTTGTTCTGATTGGGTGTACTCAGCTACCTTGTCTTCCAATTCACTGATCTGCTTCATCCAATCTACTGTTGAATCCTCCTAGTGTATTCTTCATTTCCATTATCGTATTCCTCATTTCTGACTGGTTCTTTTCTATGGTTTCTATGTCCTTTTTTATATTCTCATTGTGCTCATCCATTTTCCCCATAAGTACATTGAGCATCCTTATAACCATTACTTTGAACTCTGACTCTGGTAGATTGCTTACCTCCATTTCATTTAACTTATTTTCTGGAGTTTTCTCTTGTTGTTTCATTTGTGGCATGTTTCTTTGTTTTCTCATTTTATTAGCCTCTCTATGTTCTTGTCTATGTGTCAGGAGTATTTGTTTTGTCTCTCAGCCTTGGCCAGATGGCGTAATGTGGAAGATGTCCTGTGTGGTCCAGTGGCACACTCTCCCTGATCCCTTGTGCTGGAAGCTCTAGAGGTGACATTTGTGTGGGTTATGTATGACCTTCTGTTGTCACCAAAACTTTGTTGTTGTTAGTAGATCAGTGGGTGAGATTAACATTCAGGCTGACTAATTGTGAGAATTGGCTGCACCCTCAGGATTAGAGTTGTTGGGTGTGGGCTGACCCCACTGAGCCAGATTTGCCCTAGCAGGCTTATGTACTTGTTGCAACCACCCTTGGTGTATATCACTAGTGGAACTAGTCAGGAGTTGCTCCACTGTGGTCTGGTGCCAGCCTCCAGATGCTTTGGTTTTGTGGCCCCTTGGAATGGGCTCCTCCATAGGCCAAGTTCAGTTACTGCTTTTGATTGCTCAGGGCTACCCAGTGAGAACTACAAAGCAATCCACTGATGGTTGTTATCTATGCTGAATTGGCTTTGATGTGACTTCTTTATATTATCAGATGTAGGTGGTATAATCAGCTAAACTTCAGGTGATTCTCCACATTGATTATTTTATAATTTGGTTGTAATTTCAATGTGGTCCTGGGAAGAGACAAACCCTGTTTTTACCTAGTCTGCCATCTTCCCTTGACTCCCATTTTTTTCCTCCCTCTTATTGCCATGACTTTCTTAAACAGAGACCCATGAGATTTAAGCTTTACTGAATGAAAATATATTTTGGCCACTTTCAGAGTTGAGTTTTCAGGAAATCCCAACTACAAAGCATCATTCACTACTATTGCTTTTTAGCAGGTACCCTCTGGGTGCTGAGCACAGAACTAGGGCACCCATTTCCTTATTTGCTGAATAAGAATATCTCCTCTAGTTATTTCATTAGGATTGTGATTCTGACTATGAATTAAAATAAATCAAAATGCTTTGGAAAAGTTGAAAGTGTTATATAAATGTAAAGCTTATAGGAATATTCAGAATTGTTTCTTTTTGTAGAGTTTTTGGTGGATAGGTTCAGGTGGGTATTATCCTCTCCTATTTGTATGAACATTTAAAAAGCTAAAGAATTAGAATGCTGAATATATATATGGAATTTTATATGTGCAGCAATTGCTTGTTGATCTATTCAGTCGCTATCATCTACAAAGTGTATTCTTAGATCACAAATATTCTCTACAATAAAAGAATCAGATTGTATCTTCTACAGATTATGGAGAGAGCTAAACCAATTTTTAACCATATTATTCAAAGTTCTACTGTCTGGTGGCCAAATGGAAATCTCTTTTTTCTTCTGCTTTTTTATATTTTTTTTTCTGTATTTAATCGCATTTCCAGAAAGCAAAACAGGGTTCTTTGGTTTGAAAATCAGCTATAGTTCCTATCCTACTCTTGACTGTGAAGGTCATATCTGAAATATATGCTAGTGGGCCACCACTAGTACAATATGAACCTCATTTTCTCCCCCAGAGGATTTGGAACTCTCATAATGACAGGGCATCTACACCAAGAAGATAGGTAAATGGTATAAATCATTAATTAATGGAGCATATGATTTTCTGGATGGCTCTTTCAATATAAGACATCCTGTAGTTGCTCATAAATTTAATACCAGAAACCTGCCAATCACACACTGAAGGCCTTTCATTGATCCTTCTTAATTACAGATTTCATGAGGCAGTTTTCAGAGACTTAGATCACAAACATTACCTTAATGTCTTTGTTCTCTAATAATGTAACGGCTGGCCTGGCACTGGCTGGCCTTCGAAAAGGGGACATACTGTCAAAGGTAGACTGTGTCAGTGGCAAATGATAAGAATCTGTTTAACAAAGGAAAATTTCGATACCAGAGGTGAACATTACATTAAAATAGGACTCCCTTCTAAATTCTACAAAGAATGATTTAAACACCAACAGTTTGAGAATAAAAGTTGTTACTAGGACACTAAGCAAACTGTAGCCATTTCAAAATTTTTATTAGAAAATAAATGTGTATGTGGCCAAAATATAGGTAATCAGCACAGAATTATCCATGGTGTAATCTCATGATAAAAAAAAAGAAACATATATTGTAGGTTACACTAAATAAGAGAATGAACATTATTATGTATATCAAAAGTGAGATTTATGCACAGTAGAGCTTATATGTTAATAATGATATATTTCTTCATAGAGATTAGCTAAATTTTAAATAAAAATTAATTAAGTATTGATATAAAGAATATGAATGGTGATTATAAGAGTGCAGAGTTTATTAAAATACAGAGTGGGAACTGAAAGGCAATTTCTTCTAACTTATGTATTCACAGCAGGATTGAATAAGTCTTATGAATTTATAGAATACCAAAGTACTCATATGCAAAAGTTATACACACAATGTATCTTCTAAGATCAATAATTAGATTTTGATTATCCATATATCTGGATTATTTTTATTAACACTATATAGTAAGATGGTGACATAGTTAAAAGCTTATGTATTGTATTAATTGCATTCACATCATGATTGTTTACCTGAAATATACATTACTCCTCCATAAACAGTTCCAGCATGGCCATAGTGGGGCTCATTCATTTTGGCAACGTAGGTCCATTCATTTGTTCTTGGATTGTAACATTCTACTGTAGCTGTTGTTAAAAAAAAGAAAAGAAAAGAATTTACAATTTCAAATTTAACAATTATTTTTCTTTCTAGGTAGTATAATAGTAATAACTAAATAACTGAAATACATTTATTATATATATGAGATGGTCTTTGGGGGGTCTCATATTAATTATTAAGATTATATTGATAATCTGAACCTTTAATACATGTTACACTAGATACTTAATTTAAATCTAACATATTTCTGTCACTGTGGAAATCACTAGGATTTCTTTTCTTCTTGTATCTTATTATACCTATATAATTTGGCATTTCTCTCATTTATTTGCTCTAAAAATGTGGGAAGAAAAGTTGAAAAAATTACAAAGACGAAAACCATTTAAATTGTAGGCCTCCATGTTAATACACCATATAGGAAAAAAGATTAATAGATGTGAAGCAAAATTTTAAGTTGAGAATAAAAGTATGAACACTGGTTGGTGTCTGTTCTGATGCCTATTGTCTTATTTCGTATCTGGACTATAAAATGGACACTGACAATAATTTTTGTGTATTTATACAGTAAAGCCAATAGTTTGTAAATACCCAATACTGCTGCAGCCAGTGTTGTTCTTAACTTGAAGATGATTGGCAGCTTAATATGAAGTTAAGATTTTATTAGGGGTACTTCCTCTTGGTAATAAATTATCTTTAACATAAAGTATTTTGGAGAAGTGACCTCAACTTATTTAAATACCGATTCGTTATAACCTGAAGAATGGAACAATGATAGTCCAAACAGAAAATATGAGCCTTTTTTAAAAGGCAGAAAGAGATAAGACTGTTATGAGGACTCTGGTCAAAAGCATGATGTCTAGATTTACTTAAAAATTTTATACGATCTATTGCAGACACTGTCAGTTGCTAACCAAATTTCTTGTCACCGCCAACCACAACACTGCTCAGGGAAGCACTGTGCCAAACTTAAAATAAAATTCAAATTAGCAGGTTCCCTTGAAGATGGAGTTGACCCTATAATATAGTTCTAGGCAATGAAATAGGAGCAGAATTCTATTGAGTGGGCTATTTGATCAAGCCACTGGAATAAGGTGTTGCTACTTGCAGCCAAATGCAAATCTAACTGATGAATTGTCCTTTAAACAAGGCTTCCTATTAAAAAAAATAACATGAGAACAGACAAAACCAGAGAATTAGAAATTAATTTTCTACTTCATTCAATAATTTTATTTCTTCATCAAATTCACTGTGTGAAATACTTATTTCTCCTCTAACAACACCTACATTATACCACTTCATATCCCTTTACTGATTTCCTTTTTTAGTTACTTTAGATTTGAGTTTTCAGTCTTATTTCAAAGGCTTTTACTATTCTCGTGTTGATGTACTCTCTTATTCATTTAGTTCATTACTTCAGGCTTAGACCCATTCCAACTCTATTTCTTCTAAATCCTTCCATCATGTAGCAAAATCTTGCAAAGTTCCCCAAATAAGGGGGAATTTTTTTCCACAATTAATGACAAGCTAAAACTGCCACACACTACAACACTGTTTTTGACTATTTCCAGTCACTGTATGTCTTCTCTAATGTGCATTTCCATTTGCCTTTAGCATGACTTTCACCTATGTGACAAGCAAAATCCTACTATGTACATTACTATCTTTTTCTCTACACTTATAGAGAATCTAGTATATTTAATGGTACTTGGAATCAGAAGGTACTTAATGGTAAGATTTTAGCTGATAAAAAAAGTAGTCTAATCACACATCTTATCAGTAAAAAGGTTTAAAAAGACTTCCAGAGATTATCTTTTCCATTTATTAGATGTCAAAGACAGGTTTTACTATAGTTCTGTTTTTCTTAATGAAGAACTCTCCTTTGAACTTTGAAATTTCTAGAATGTAAAAGTCTTATGTCTGATTCATCTTGTTCTGATGCAGTTTCCACTAGCTTCTTCTTATTCTCTTTATAGTGAAGCTACAAGTTGAAATAGCTTTTCACTCTTTATGATTATTAAAGTTTTTGTATGCAGAAAGATAATGCTATTCTTCTATTAGAGTTAATTGTTTTTCCAATTAGATATTATAAGAATCCATCTATACATACATCTATACGTATTATACATCTATACATATGTATAATTTCTTACACAAAAGCCCCTAAGGGTAAGATGGCTATTAACCACTAAGAACATAATAACTATATAATAATTTAGCATCCACAAACTTGTCTTCTTACAGCTAAATAATCCATCTCCTTTAGCTCTTCCCATCATTTAATCTCTATTTTCTTCATGCAGAATTGCTGTTAGTAAAATCAATAGCAACACACACACACATGACCTTATTTCTGTTTTCCATATTTACAAGGTTAGTACCAACAACCTTGCCTTAATATGGGGAGGAGGCAAGAGAAGATGCAAGACAAGGAGTTGGAGCCACAAAGCAGTGGTTCCATTTTTGTCTATGAAGTGGGAATGGGAATGATGTAATTGGGAAAATCTAGAACAAGAGTCAGTCAAACTACAGCCAATAAGTCAAATCCAGTATGTCATCTGCTTTTGTATGGCCTGAAAGATAAAAATATGAAAAATTTTTACATTTTAAAAGTATTGAGGGGAAATCAAAAGAAAAATATTTTGTGACATATGAAAATTATATGCATTTCAAATTTCAGTGTTCATCTATAAAACTTTATCAGAACCCAGCCTCAACCATTTGTTTATTAAGTTGTCTGTAGTTGCTTTTGCAATATAACAGCAAAGTTAATTAGCTGTAAAGAGATCCTATGGCCTGCAAAGCTGGAAATATTTATTTTCTGGTCCTTTATAGAATTTTGCTGACCTCTATTCTAGCAAATCATCTTCAATAGTCTGGTGGCCTGGTATTCAAATTACATTCCCTCTCCAATTTAAGAATTACACTTAGGTTGGTTGTTTCATTTATCTCACCAGGAATCTTATTTTCTCAGGTGGTTCTACTGGAGTCCAGAATCATGGGATGATGTAGAACTTACTTTGAGACTGAAAAACAGATTAGGCCTGCAGAAAACCATTTGGACAACGATGGCTTGCACAGAGTGGGGATGCTTTCTGGAATCTTAAAGTGCTAGCTGGTGATGTGTTGCTTAATGAAAAAAACCCCAAATCCTTAAGGGATATTGGAGGCATTTGATAAATTTCAGCAAGTTTATTGTACACTTACTTAAAAAAATGTTTTCTATAAGTTATTTCATTATTTGAAAGCTTGATTTATTAATATTTAACTAAAGTGAAAGATATTTGAGCTGTCATATTTCTCTTCAATATAGAAAACCTCAGTGGAAGATCAATTACTTATATGACATAATTTTGAAAGATGCCAGAAATAACTGACTCCTTTTTCACTTAAGTCGCAGCTACACTAAACATCCACTAGTTACCCATTGTACCCAGTGTCAAAATAAAGCAGTATTTCTATGAAATGTTTCAGCAATATACCAGGCTCACACATACACTAGTAGTATAGTTTTGACGTACCATGGGCTTGGGTCCACGCACTCCATGGAAAAATTCTAAGAGGCCAAATGCATTAAAATGATCTAAAATGCCTTGCAAATGTTGCCACTGTTTTTTTCATAATTATATATAGGCAATATTTATTGTGTGCATGAAGAATAAATAATGTACTGCTACTAATAAACCTGTTAAATTGTTAAAAGGCTCTCCCAGCAACCCCCTTTTCTTGACACCCATTCCTACCCCCTTCTCTATTTACACAGGCATATTAACATGTCAGTGTAATCAGTTAAGATAAGAATGTTGTTATTACAGCAAGTGTGTGTGTGTGTGTGCGCGCGTGCAGGGTTGAGTTTCCATTAAAAAGTGCTTATGGAGCAGGAGAAAAGTTAAAAACCCAGCTTCTTGCTGGAACATATAGAAATAAAATCAAGAGTTTCTTTAGAACTAAAATCTGCCATTATGCAAAAATAACGGGACCAAGAAACCTGGAAAGAGCATCTGACACATATACTTTTTATTTATACAAAGAGAAATATTATTAATGGATAGAATTCAGAAGGACTCATTGATATTGTTCTTTTGGGAAGTAATCACAGCAGTTTACATCAGGCTTGGTTATCTCAACAATAAAGAATGTGACAAGACGGGACAGTTGATTTCTTGCTTCCACTTGGGTTTAACATTGGAGGAACTCTAAGTAGGTGGGGTGGGTCTTGAAAAATTGAAGCCTCTTACTTCTTGGTTTTATGTAATGACTCTTTTTGGCCTGAAGGTTCTCCTGGAATCAAGACTCTCACTTTGAGTGCACTTAATAAGTCAACCGCATAATTTTTAAAAACAACTTTGAATATATTTTAACTTAAAATATTTAGTACAGACTGGATTTTCTGGGTATGCTGATTTTAAGGAAAGCAATCTCTTCTATAAAATTTACTTACTTATAGACTATAGGAGATAATTTCAAAAGGAAAGAATATCAAATAGTTGGCCTTTAAATGCTTCTTTTCACTTTCAAACTGAAATACAGAGGACTATTTTTAATAGGAGATGAAGGTGATTTCTGAAGGTCATGAGCAAGGAAGCCAGCCACTTGCCAAATGGAGTAGTCTGCTTCTTGTCCCGAGTTGAGCATAACATAGGAAGTACTCAGACAGGGTGGGGATCAAGTTGGAAAAAGAAAACCTCTAACTTCTAGGTTGTATGTAATGATTCTCCTTGTCTTGAAGATTATACATTCTTAGAACAATAAGGCCTCTAATTAATATGAGGAACATGTATTGAAAACTTAATAGCTGCATGTTAACAAGAATGATAACATCTACAAGCAAATAAGCACTGACTGAAAAATATAGTTATTTCCTTTGAGAAAAAAAATTAAAAATGACCATTGACTGCCAGTGTTGGTGACTGATAATTTGTAAACTTGTAAAAATTATCTTAGGTCAGTGGTTTTTCTAAGAAAGCGCCAAGTGACTACTTGCACTGTGCATATTTACAGATACCATAAATTTACGATAGTATAACATAAAATTAATATGTGTGAGTTAACTGAGGAGACCTGAAATGACAGTCCTACACTAAGGGTACTAATGCCTCAAATGCTTTTAAAAGTCTAATTGTTAAAATATATTGGGAAATCTGTGTGGTTCATGATCATGACACCTAGTACAAGAACCTGAAAAGTCTGGTCTTAGAAAAAGATATCACTGTGACAACAAAGGAGAAAAACTGTGGGTAGAAAAGATCAGTAACATTATGATCATGTCACTAGCAAGAAAGGGCTTGATAAACTGAAAAGTATAAGAGCTGAGGGTAGTTATTTTTGTCTCTGATAAAGAGCTTACTCTCAAATTTATTAGTTAGAATATTAAAGAGAAATATTCCGATAATTACTCTGAATTTATTGAGAGCCAATGCCAATATTTTAAACTTCCCTAGCATTCTGGGGCCTGGAACACTGGATGACTACAAGGACTCTATAACAGAGTATAAAATAATAGAGGTTAAAAAAAGGCCAAACAATGATAGTAACTACATATATGTAAGGCATGATATAAAATGTGGTCTTTCTAACTTATCTTTTGGATAGGTTATTCCAATTATATCTAAAATAACAGAAATATACCTTCTAGTGTTAATTTATATAGCCAAAGTATTGCTATGTTAACTGTACATGTGACCAATTTTAGATTAGAAAGACAAAAACATGACCATCATATAAAGCTAACCAGATCAGTTTACAGTGAAGAAAACAGTTTGGTATTTCACCAAGAGAGAATGATTTTTAAAACTAATAGTCACAGATCATACTACTCACAGTAAATAACTTTGGATAATATTGAACTTTGTACATTTAATCAATAAAGAAAATTATATTACTATGTGTCTTCTGACAGGTAACAGATTATGTAAAAGAAAAAAGACCAGTAAATATCAGTGCTTTGTAAGGAAAATTTTAACCTGTTTGGTAAAATATTATGTAGGCTTTTAAAAATGGAAAATGAGGAAATATGCCAAACTTCTGTCTAAGATTCTATTAGAATTTAAGTTAGAAGAATACACTTTGTAGTTGAACTTTCAAGATGAAAACCATATAACTGCACAAATAAAATATTCTGTAACATATTGATGTATTTATGAGATATTATTTGCACCATAACCAACAATATTTGTCCAGATAAGGCAAACTCTTTATCTCTAGGAAAAATAGTTTAAAATGAAACTCTAGCTATATTTTTTGTCTTTGATTTTCAAAATGGCTTATTTTATGATTTGACAAGAATTTTGGAGTAAAGAAATTAGTCCCTATGCTTCATATAAAGGCATACACTTACGCAGTTCACCAGCTGCATTTCTCCCACCAACTGCATACAGATATCCTTTGAGGGCACTTAGGTGGAAGAAGGTGCGCTTTTCATTTAAAGATGCAACTTGCATCCATTTATTGTATCGAGGATCAAATCTGAAGACTGTATCAACTGCTGTTTTTCCTTTTGTGTCATAATTACTCTGTCCACCAACAACATAGAGGAAATTTCCAATGACAGCAATTCCATGCTGGTACCTTGGGGCATCCATGGGGGCTAACGATTTCCATTCATGTGCCTTTTCATCGTACATGCGCAATTCCTTGCTGACAACCAGCTGCTGCCTCAGCACTCCTCCTAGTGTAACCAAATGAGTGGTATCAGACCGAATGGCAGTCCTGTCTGACTGCATAACCGGCTGCATATATGGCATCATTTGGTAATTGCTGGCTTCCAAAAGAAGATTCACACAAGTATTGTCAGTTCTCATGAAATCCACAGTTTGCACGTAATTAATGAGCTCTTGTGGTGTCATCAGTGGAAATCGTATGTTCTTCATTAATTTTTCAGCAAAGTCCATCCGAGGCTCTTCCAAGCGTAGCCAGCGACAGGTAGCCTTAAAGAGCTCAAGTTCGGTGCAATGCTTAAGGCTATTACTGGAAAGCACAAAGGCAAGCCGCTCAAAAGGGAGTTTTAAGAACTCCCCGGTGCTCAGCAATGCAGGAAAATTATTCAAGACAAAATTGTTAACATATTTATCCACTTCTGTCAGATTGTAGGTGTTGGCAATCCGCCCAACTTCGACACAATTGTCTAAAGTGACCTATTAAGCCAATAAAAAATTAAAACATGACTACTTTCATTAAATTCACATCTGAATAACATAAATACCTGTTCTAGAATAAGAGTAAATTATGTCTTTTACTGTTCATATAGATGCGAATAAGGATTCTTATCTAAATACATTAATGATCTAAAGAGAATTCACAAACCACCTTTACCTCATCCAATAGAATGGTGACTAGAAGAAAATGATCATTTAAAGACAGTAGTTTAGAAGTTACTCTAAAAAGCAATGTAATTACTTGACTATGGTCAAAATAATTATAGTAAGTCCTCAATGTAGTCATATGTTCTTGGAACTTCAGCTGAATGACATATAATAAAACCAGTTTTACCATAAGTTAATTGGTATAAATAAGAGTTCCTACTGCATCTCATCAACATAATAAAATGATGATATTCAAGGACTTGCTGTACTTTTCTCTTTAAAAATGGTGTTCCCCCTCCCCCCCAAAAATACTAATAAAATTCTGGCCAGATGGAAATTTTGGAAAAGTAGAAGATTACTCTTTTATGGTTCATCTCAATCCTCTTCTCAGTCATGACTCTTAAAAGCAATTCAGCTAGCAGATTCATTAACAAAAAAGCTCTAATACCCGATTCCTAGATTTCTCTTTCATGTAAACAAGCATTATTCATTACTATGACTTATTTTGATTCCTTCAATAGTTATTGCTTATAGTAAAAATAATTCAATAGGACAATTATTCCTAGGATAAAATTATTTTCTACATTATTTATCTGGAAAGATATGCAAGAAAATCACTTTCACGAGAGTTGGAGCAGTTTGTCTACATCAAATTACTCAAGGAGTTTAGTTAGTTTCTGGTATCATATGCCACATAGTTTTCTTTAGCCTCTGTCTTACACTTAGCATACTCCAGCTCTGCCTGGACTCAAAATGAGCACAGAAAAGTTTCCCCAGAGCAGAGTAAAATACATCAAAAATGGAAACCAGGAAAAAGGGAGAAGCTATGGAGAGGCTTCTCTTCTTCAGGAGCTCTTTTCAATGTTCTCAAAACTGATTGGTCAAAAATGAAAAGAGGGAAATCACATCAGCAAATATTATGGAAGGAATAACTCACAAAAACAAGCCTACCATAAAAATGTCTGAATGTGTATACAAACACAGACATAGGTCATGGGCAAAGGACTCAATTATTTTTTTCTTAATTTAGTCAGGGTGCATGTTCACAAATGTCACATAGACCTCATTGATGCAACTGTATGGTTAACAGATTGGCAGATGATTTAGAGAAAATTGGCTAATCCTTCTGTTATCTTTTTATTTAAAAGCTGTAATGAGACTAAAATATTTATTCCTTTGCATAAAATAACAGCCAAGTTAAGATATAATATCACTGAAAGGTCTAAGGTTAATACACACACACACACAAGACATATTTATTGCTCAAGAATTTGAACTCTTTTAAACAGCTGATTTGCTTTACAGAAATTGTCCAAAAGTTTTAATTGCTTATTATACTTAATAGCTATGTATTAAAAATACCTGAAACACAATTATAACACAGAAGAACTAGGAAAAATTAATGAACAAATTATGGAATTTTTGAAATAAAGTTAAACAATGTTCAGTACCTTGAATTTCTAATGTGGTTAATAAAAAGTACATTTTAATCCAATTTTAGGAGTGGCAGGTTTATGTGTCATAAAATTTTAAATTGTTAAAATGAAGTTACGGTTAATTCCCAATTGCCCAAATCACCTTATGTAGAAGAGATTCCTGTTTGAGGTAATGAGTCCACTTTCTGAGGCAAGTAATAAATAGCCTTTCCCCAGAGCAAGAGTAATTTGCCTTTTAAAACACATTAACTAGTATAGGTAAGCAAAAGTTGATAACAATATAAAAATAATTCCGAACTGTACAGATTCTCATTAATATTGATATGATTACAAATAAAAACAAAAAATGGGTACTTTAAATAGGCAAATGATATCAACTTTAAAACATATAAAATAAGCCAAGATTAAAGATTAGAAACCAAACTGCGTAATTTAGAAATGAGATCAAGTTTTTTATTTATTTCCCCATTTTCTCTCTTCAACTTTATCCTATAAGAAAACAATAACTAAAATAGCAGGATAAAGAAACCTACCTTTCATGTAAGGGTATTAGGAAAATACCAGTATGCTCAAATACAGATAGATGCACAGAACTGGAAAAAGATCTTGACAGATCACCTAGTCAAAACAGATAGCTGCCTATTCTTTTCTTAAAAATCACTAGAGAATAGTATTTCATAACTTCCAAATTGTCATCTTCTTCATAGGACTAAGCATTTTCTATAGCTCATGTACAACAGCTACCACACTGTGGGCAGATAACAAAAGTTAAATACTATGATTATCAGCAATATAAAAATTAAAAATGTGATGATAGATACAACTAAAAATAGAATACTGTTGAATTAATGTAGTAAGTTATTACAACCCTATTAATCTTAAAATGAGATACAAATAAGAAAAGTATGTAATAGGAAATTAATTTTTATAAAGTACATGTAATCAAAGATAAAAATAAATCATAAACAATAAGGATTATAGAAGCAAAGTCTAAAATATAAGTTAAAATGATAATCAACAATACATAAGCAGATCAAAAATGATGGAATAATGGTAAACGATTTTTGGAAAAACACAGGGTTATTCAATTATAGTTCATCTCAACCATTTCACAGTCCCGATTCTTGAGAGTGCTTCAGCTAGCATATTCCCAAACATTTAGCCTAGACTGACTTAAAATAATAAATATGTGCAGTAATAACATATAATGCAATTCATGTACATATTAGAATACATTACATTTTGAAAATATAAAATATGATGTTCAAAGCTTATTTTTTAAAAAATTCGTAAGTGGAAAGAACTCTAATTTCATCTGATTGTATAACTGGCTAAAATATCAAAGAATTATTATGGAAGTTAATCCCAATATTTATATTAGCATTTTAAAGGCTAGAGAAGCAAAAAAGAACAAAATTTCTCAACCACAGATGAGAACCAATAAAATTGATTTTAAATTAATCAAGTACACATTTAAGTTTCCTTGATATAAATTATTATAAATTATGTTATTGTAATCAAACAGCCTTCATGGTCATTCTAAAGGCAGTTCTAAGAATCATAATTTTCATAGTGGTATTCTCATTAACATACTGGTCCTCACTGATGCTATATGAAATTTAAATTAAGTAAAATATACTGTACCTTAAAGTAAATTTAAATATCCTAAATTAAAACTCAGATCATACTCAATACACTCAAACATTGTTATTAACATAATTTGATATTTTAATGACAGGTTTCATCAGAGATTTGCAATGTTATTTTATTGAAGATCAGTATCTAATACAAATAAATTCCCATTTAGGAAAAAAAAAAACACAAAGCAAAAGCAAATGAGTGCCTGCTTTTGTTTTCTCAAGGGAAATGCAAAGATTAGCTGACAAATTTGGAGGAACTCCTTAGAAATTAAATGTACCAAATTCTCCTTGGTGCTATATAGCTAATAAAATGACAACCTGACATCAAGTACATCCTATACAGAGAGACAAAGCATGTCCACAGAAAAAGACTGAGAAGAAATCAAACAAACTACTTTGGGGGGGCAGAAGATATATTCTCCTGGACCTCCTTCCATACGTGAGAATATCATAGGACATAAGGAAGGAAACTTTTGATAAGAAGAATAAACTAATGGTTTAAAAAAAATAACCTTTCTCTCAGTCTTTGTCTCTTTTCACATTCTAAATGCTATTTGAGGTGAATACTGAATACTGATGCTGTCTCCACCTTATGGAACCCAATTCTTTTACTACTTTGCACTTTGAATGGACTTCTTTTATTGGATCAGTATTAGATATTACAATGGTCTAGAGGGGTCTCTTCTTCCACTAGAAAGTCCCATATGGCAGTTGGGCAAGAATGGGGTGGTGAAAGTTATAGACAGAGGTGATAATTAATAACCAGCATAGTCTGGATACCAACTAATCAGAATAGATGCTCAGTCACAAACAATCAGTATCTGGATACTACTTGCTAAATATTAGCCTTGCAATAAGAAGTCAAGCTTCGTTTGGTGGGGAGGGAAAGGGTTTGATTCATTGTAAAATTATCTGTATGATTTTTTTTCTCTAATTGGCATTGAACCTCTCCCCAAAAGCAAAAAAAAAAATCAGAAAAGACAAGTTTCTTAATTTTTATGGATGAATCCAATTTAGATTAAATAAGGAATGTGAAATATATGTACTATATAGGAAATCTTTACATGAAGAGGAACATTCCCAAAACTTGCTGCTGATATCATCACTAAGTAGCAAAATAAACTCTTTTCCAATAACTTCTGATTCCCTCATTTTTCCCTTAAGAGAACCCCTTTTCTCTGCCTTTTGCCTCTCTCCCATGTTATACATACACCTTCTTTGTTTTCCACCATCTCTAACTCTTCATTCCCCCAGTCACCGATACATTTCTCTGCATTTCACTGTGAGCTTCCCACCTCAATCAGTGATAATAAATCATTGGTGGAACCAATGACATACCTGTGTCAAAGGAAAAAAATAAACACAATTTTTAAAAATGAGTTTAAAGAAAGAGTATCACCAAGTCAAAAGCCCAATGGCACCTTATTCTCTGATTAAGTACGCTTTTATATAAAAATAAAATGGTTTCTTGCTCATTTTCATTCTGTATTGTTTATTCAGTAAAATCATATATTTAAATTGAAATATTTCCAAATCAATTACATATGCCCTGTTTTAGCAACCTTATGTTAAGCTGGGTTTTGTGGGCTAGTCTGTAATCCTCCATAACAGCAGTAATTCTGTGGGGCAAATGTTAGATATTACAAATTTCAACTTGCAAACAAATATAATAAAAATATACTTAACTACAATCTGTTTGCAAATCAAGAAACAGCTGCACAGTAGTTAGCATGCTGTAGTTATGCAATGTCATAGAGACAAAAACTAATGTAAATTTTATAGGCATATAACTAAACAAAGGTAATTTTCCACTATCTTCGTGATATATGAAAGTAAACATTTTTAGTTTTACAGGAAAATGTATCTACTCTGCTTTACATCATTCACTATCACACTTTTGCATTCATTTCACAGTCCTCTTTTCTGTAATTACTGAGAATATAACATAGCAAGAACAAGGCACCAGATCCTATAAACTATAATACTGATTACTACCCTAAGAGAAAAGTATTATTTCAAAGGATGGCAAAGTTAGGAGGAAAATGTTTTTTGTTCTATTGATCCTGCTGTTCTGTTATAGAAAACTAATGTCTCTAATCCACCAAAGGTAAGTGTCACTTTATTATCATATTTAAAGGTATTATTCAAAACTAACATATAAATGCTTTGTGTGTTATTTGCTGAGTCACAATTAACGTATTAGTACTCCTCATCATGCACACAAATGATTAAGAATGGGATGGAATAGAATTGTAATAGAGCTAATTTTTCTTTCTAAAAGCTCAAATCCAAGTAATGTTTTGGTTATGTGAACTATAATTATGCTATATCATTAAAAATATAAACCTATTTCCTCAAAATATTTGGTTTAAGCACACAATCCTTAAAATATGAGATCGTTATGCTTAAAAATTATAATAACTCGGCTTCTGAGAGAATTAAAAACAAATCTACCTTTAAAAATATATTATCTTGAAACTCAGTTCTTGTAGGTAGAAAAGGCACCTGGGGCTACTGTTTTTCCTGATCCACTTGATTGCTGAGAAGGAAAGGGGAAATAAACAGAATAAGGCTGAACATTTAACTAAGAAATGGAATGCAAGAAAGAAGGATAAAGGAAAAACTGGATTTTACACAACCCTTAAACTAATAATTCACCAACTTTTCTCAAAACTTATCATGGATTCTGAGAGGGAAGATTTCCACAGCAAAATCACACAGACTTATCCTCAGCAAACAGGATAAAAGATAAGTTAATAGAACGGTGCTCAGAAAAAATATTTCCTCAAAGCTCACAGGCAATAAAGTTCTAAAAATGAGAGAGAGAAGTAAACTATACCACAAGTAAGCTTTGTCAGGGACAAGCCTCTTCTCCATTAGAAATGGATTTTAGGATGTCTGCAAAGGACACTAGGAATGAAAAATATGCTCTTTAAGACAATATTAACTGTTTGTAAAAACAAAGATATTTCCAAAGGGGTAAAACATACCATTAATAATAAATGTTTCAAATAGGTTAAGGAAAAACATTCTAATTATAGGAAATTTGTCAATAGTGCAAAATTACTGTGATATCATCTTTAAATGAACTTGCTTTAAATAGAGTTATCTAGAACAAAATTATTTTCTAATACTGTTATTTTGACAATTGTATACTTTTATAACTGTCCATAAATTGTAATTTATCTAGTTTGGTCCTTTTCTTTCAGGTAAAGGAATTGATCATAACCAATATCTAAAAAGTTATAAGGACAAAAGTTTGGGATTAGAGAGAGAATAGGTCAACAATGTCACTGGTTAATGATTAGTTCCAAAGAAATCATGACACTGTGCCTATTCTGGTTCAGGACAACCATATGTTGCTAGGGTCAGTGTAAAGCAATGTTGAGTCTGTATATGCAAGGATCAAGTGTTATTACTAAATTAAATATTAGACTGCTATATTTTTTAAAAAATATATTCAATACAATTATTTTTTCTTTAAATAAAGTTGTTATATGATGTCAATGGCATAAAACTAGAAGAAAGAAACTTATAGCTCTTGAAGGGAAGGGCCTTGTGTGATTAAATTAAAATTAAATTTAGTACCCAGATTCAGTAATGACAACAAGCAGCATCATGAGAACTAAACTTCACTTGGACTATTTATGCAATGAAGAAGACAACAGAAAGTCAACACTATAACACCATGCTGCCATAAAACCTTTAAAAATAGCAGACAGCTTAAAAGTTTATAAGTAATTATGAGAAAGCAGGCTGAGTACTTTAAAATTGAAATAAGCAAACAAAATACACTTTCAATTGTCCAGTTGAATTGTTGGTTGACTTTATAAGGTAAGGAGCAACTTATTAATGAAATCATTAAGAATATGTTCTCCTGAAACGTAGGGTTTCAAGGATAAGGCTCCATATTTAATAAATGCAATTTTAAAGCCTTAACAGCGATTATTTACCAATATTAAAATTCATATGTGTTAAAGCTAGTTATTAAAAGTGTATTATCTATCAACATAATAAATTAGGAAATATATCAAAATTTACTGTCATAAATTTCCATCACAAAAGCAAGCCCTAGAAGCTCTAGAAATCTTCTTGGCGATATTTCTTTGCAACTAAAACATTTCATTTCCCAGAAGAAAAATTTAAAGTTCTCAACTAAAATAAATTGACTGGTAATTGCATGTGCTCTCTCTTATCTATTAAAGAAAGCTGAACACAATTCAGTGGGTGATGTGCTTCTATGGACTCAAACATATTCTTAAAGGTTTACACATTGGTGTTAGTTCTTTTCAAGACCTAGCTCTCATATTTAAAGGAAGGAAAAATATTACTGAGCCTATTTGAAAAGACCTCTAGAAGCTCAAATTATGTTTCCACATAATTCCATTTAAGTCTGCTTGTATAAAATCATTAAGGTGAATAAAACCAGATTAAAATATATAACATTATCAGAAAGGTTAAGATATATATTGTTATCAAACACTATTACTATAGGATGTCATTTGATTACACAGAAGGTTTTCTTAAATTATTCTGTTTTTGTAAGTATGCGCCTGTATGTTTTCCTCTTAACTTGCTTCCACACCACACACTATGAGATATCTCTCTCTAATGACCAAAGTTTCAAATTTCTACACAACAGATTCATGAGTCTATTGTAAAGAAGTGACATTAGAGTGTATAGCAGGAAAATATTTGAAGATTTAAAAATGTCTTACCCCAGATATGAGAAATACTTTGCAGAAGTCCAAAACTGGCAGAATCTGTAGAAAACTGGCAGCTTCCAGTGTGTCTTGAAGGTTGTCCATATTAAGAGAAAGCTTTGCAGTATAAATGAAATCAATAATTTTCCTTAAACCGACTTTGCTCACACCATGAAGCTTAATGCACATTAAATCTTGTTCTTTCATTCCACCTTAAATAAAGACATTCAGTTAAATGAAGGTGGATAATTTAATTAAGGTTAAACTAACTTCTGCTGCTAATTAGATATGATAAAATCAAGGAAAAGTTTTATTCTCTGTAACCATGTCAGAGTCGGATTTCAGCATATTTTACCATTAAAAGAGAACACTTGAAAAGGAATATCTCTATATTAATGGAGGTCTATATGATACAAGTGCTTCCAAAAGGTTCTGTCACTTTGTATCTTTTGATGAATTAAAGACTGTAGTAGTGGGACCCAGAGTCTCTGATGGCCCATTCAGATATGTGTCTACAAAGGAAAAGTTGTGAAATAAAGGAGGGCAGAAGTATGAAAAAGTTGCATCCATTTCCCAAGTTAAAAAAGCGCCTCCCACAAGCACACTTGTTGGGTGTATATTCCTTCTAAAACTGTTTCTTCTTATAAAGACACAGAACAAAAAAACTGAATTCAATTTAGAAATAAAAAGATTTAAACACATATTTTCATATTGTTCTGACATAGCTGCAGTTTAAAAAGTCAACCTACCTGTGAACATAGCCTTGAAGTAATCACTAGCAGAAGCCATCATGACTCTATGCACAGGGAAGGCATCATCTGTGTCACCTGGCATCAGGGTCACATCACAAAGCAAGCCTTCAAGTCGAAGCTGGTCAAAGCCCTACAAACAAGTACATGAATTGCACCACTAATCAAGGTAAAATGGATATACCAATTTCTGTGTACTAAAATTCTGTTTACTAATGCATTCAATATATTTGGAAAATAAAGCCAAATGGATAATCATTCAGAAGAAATAACTGAACAGCTTACTTGATGTTTATTTAATTCACTGTAGGAAAAAAAGATAAAATTAATACTAATTTAGATTAAGAATGAATAAGGAGAAATTATATGTCTTCATGTTTATACACAACCATTGGCTTTTCTCTATTTTGAAAAAAAAATAACAAGTTACACTTTCATTTTCCCATGTGAAGAATTAGAGTGTTAGACTACTATTTTCTTCCATAATAATATATATATAGTCCTTTAATAGAACTTTAATGGGACACCTTGTTTTTGTTTCTGTTTTTTTGGGGGTAGGGGCTTGAAAAAGAAAGGTCGAGAGCATTTGTGTTAACTGCAAGATAGGAGTTCTTTTCTAACAAGATAGTTCCAACTCTTTGAGAATTAGGGTTGTGTCTTAGATATCCTTGTACTTACTACATTATTGCTGCTTGATCAATTATCTTTCAAATTTCAAGTATGATATTTAATTATATTTGAAAAAAGGATTCCAAGGAGCCCCCAACAGGACATAATTGTTCCCTCAATGTATAAAGTATAGCGGAGAATTAATAGGTTACCACCTACAAAACAAATAGGCAGTTGTTCTCTTGGTCTACTCTGAGAAGAATAGTTTAAGTTTATAATAGGCAGGTAAAAGGCCCAAAAGAGATAATACACATTAAATAATTAGGATGAAAATGAATACTTTAACAATATTGAATCTAAAATTTCAAAAATGAAAATGTTCTTTAAATGACACAGTAGACTAACTAGACATAATTGACAACAACAGAGCCTGTCATCCCAAAACAGCTGCATATATATTCTTCTCTAGTGCACATGAAACATTCTCAAGAATTGACCACATACTGTGACACAGGGGTAGCCTCAACAAATAAAAGAGAGTTGAAATCATACCAACTATATTCTCTGATCGTAATACATTGAAGCTGAAGATCAACTGTAAAAAGAAAGTGGGAAGAACAACAAATACTTGGAGATTAAAAAACATGCTAATGAAAAATAACTGGCTCATAGAAGAAATAAAAAGAGAGATTAAGAGATACATAGAAATGAATAATAATGACAGTACAACAAATCAAAATATGGGACACAGCAAAAGAGGAAATAAGAAGAAAGTTCATATCATTAAAGGCCTATCTCAAAAACAAGAACAAGCTCAGATAAACAGCCTAATTAATAAATGCAACAAAAAGCTGGTACTTGGAGAAGGTTCATAAAATTGACAAATCCCTGGTTAGACTCACTAAAGAAAAAGGAGAAAGAACACAAATATAATTAAGAATTAAAGAGGAGAAATTACGACAGGCACTGCAGAAATACAAAGGATCATACAAGAATACTACAAAAAAGTATATAACACCGAATTTAATAACCTAGAAAAAAATGGACATGTACTTAGAAAGATTAAACCTTCCTAGACTGAATAAAAAAGAACAGGAAGATCTAAATAGACCTATCAGCACTATGGAAATTGAAAGAATCAACAAAAACCTACCAAAAAGTAAATGTCCAGGACCAGATGGCTTCACCTTTGAATTCTACCAAACATTCAAAGAAAGTTTAATACCTATTCTCCTCAAACCATTTCATAAAAACTGAAGAGAAGGCAGTACTTTCTAACTCATTTTATGGGGCCAATGTTACCCTGATACCAAAACTTGGTATCAGAAGATAACACACACACACACACACACACTCAAATCTACAAACCAATGTCTCTCATGAACACAGACACAAAATCTTAAATAAGACACCAGCAAACAAACACAGAAACATGTAAAAAAGATTATACACCACAATCAGGTGGGCTTCAACCAAGGGGTACAGGGATGGTTCAATATATACATATCAATTAATGCAATACACCAATTAAAAAATTGAAAAATAAGAATCATATGATCATATCAGTAGATGCAGAAAAAGCCCTTGACAAGATACAGCATTGATTTATGATCAAAACACTTAAAAAATTAGTATAGAAGGAAAGTACCTTAACATAATAGAGGGCATATATGACAAACCCTCAGCCAACATTATACTTAATGGCAAAAAACTAAAAACCTTCTTTCTAAGACGGGGTAAATGGTGTCAAATATAGGTTTTAGCGGGGAGGGTGAAGTAGGTAAAGGAGATCAAATATATGGTAGCTGAAGAAAACTGGACTTTGGTAAACACAGAATAGAATATATAGATGTCAAATGATAATGTACGCCTGAAAATTATATAATTGTATTAAACAATGTTACCCCAATACAATTAAGTAAAAAAATAATAAAATAAAAATAAAAACCTTCCCTCTAAGATCAGGAACAAGACAAGGCTGTCCACTATCGTCACTGTCATTCAATATAATATTGGAGGTCCTAGCGAGTATAATTAGGAAAGAAAAAGATATAAAAGGCATCTAAATAGGAAATGAAGAAAAACTGTCACTATTTGCAGATGACATGATTCTTTATAAAGAAAACCCTAAAGACTCCACAAAAATACTACTAGAAACAATAAGCAAATACAGTAAAATTTCTGGGTACAAAATCAATGTTCCAAAATCCATAGCCTTCCTATACTCTAATAATAAATTATCAGAAAAAAGTGGAAAAACTAATTCCTTTTGCAATTGCAACAAAAAGAATAAAATACCTAGGGATAAATTTAACAAAACAAGTGAAGGACCTATATATGAAAACTATAAAACCCTATTGAAACATCAAAGAAGCTACAAAGAAATGAAAAGATATTCCTTGTTCTTGAATTGGAAGAACCAACATAGTTAAAATGACCTTATTACCTAAAGCACTATATAGATTTAATGCAATCCCCATAAAGATCCCATTGGCATTTTTTTAAAGAAATAGAACAAAAAATCATTAGATTTGTAAGGAAGCACAAAAGACCTCAAATTGCCAAATCTATACTGAGAAAAAAGAACGAGGCTGGAGGCATCACTCTGTCCAACTTCAAATTATACTACAAGTGACAGTAATCAAAATGACATGGTATTGTCAGTAAAACAGACACAGAGACCAGTGGAACAGAATTGGGAGTCCAGAAGTAAACCCATATTTATATGGGCAAATAATTCTTGACAAAAAAGCCAAAAACATACAATGGAGAAAGGAAAGCTTCTTCAATAAATGGTGCTGGGAAAACTGGAAAGCCATTTGCAAAAAAAATGAAACTAGACTGTTGTCTATCACCACATATCAAAATTAACTCAAAATGGATTAAGGACCTGAATATAAAACCTGAAACCATAAAATGCATAGAAGAAAACATAGGAATGAAACTCAAGGACCTTGGACTTAAAGAGGATTTTATGAATTTGATCTCAAAAGCAAGGGCAGTAAAAGCAGAAATAAATGAATGGGACTATATCAAACTAAAAAGCTTCTGTACAACAAAAGAAACTGTCAACAAGGTAAAGAGACAAGCATTCAAATGGGAAAATATATTTGCGAGCAATGCCTCCAACAAGGACCAAATATCCAAAATATACAAAGAACTCATACAACTCAATAACAACAAAAAATTAAAAATGGGCAGAGGACCTGAACAGACACTTCTCCCTAAAGGACATAATAATAGCCAACAAATATATGAAAAGATGCTCAACATTGCTAGTTATTAGGGAAATGCAAATCAAAACCACAATGCGATACCATCTCACACCTGTTAGAATAGCTATAATCAATAGGACAAGTAATAGCAAATGTTGGATAGGATGTGGAGAAAAAGAAACCCTCATACACTGCTAGTGGGACTGCGAATTGGTATAGCCACTATGGAAAACAGTATGAAGGTTTCTCAAAAAACTATGAATTAACCTACCATATGATTCAGCAATCCCTCTACTGGGTATTTACCCCAAAGACTTGAAAACCCATATCCGAAAAGATATTTGCACACCGATGTTCATAGCAGCATTATTCACGGTGGCCAGGACATGAAAGTAACTAAAGTGTCCTACTATAGACGACTGGCTAAAGAAGCTGTGGTACATATATGCAATGGAATATTACTCAACCATAAGAATAAATGAAATACTACCATTTGCGACAACATGGATGGACCTTGAGATAATCATACTAAGCAAAATAAGGAAGACAGAAAAACTGAAATCATGATATCACTTATATGTGGGATATAAACCTAAAAACAACAAACAGGACAAACAAACAGAGACTCATGGACATATACAATAGACTAGTGGTTACCAGAGGGTGTGGGGGAGGGGGAAAGTAGATGGGGAGTAAAAAGGGTCAAACACGTGGTAACAAAAGGAAATTTAACATGATACAATGTATGTTTGTATGTACGAGTATATGTGTGTGTGTGTGTGTGTGTATGTGTGTGTGTGTGTGTATGCCTTACTGTTGAATTGTACTCCTGAACCTTATTGGATTTTGTTAACCAATATCACCATAATAAAAGAAAGATTAAAAAATGAAAATTTATTATAAAAAATTTATTATAAATTTTATTTATTTATTATTATATAAAATTTATTATAAAAATCATTAAGATACGCATACAAATTACTTTCTAGTAATATAATAAAATATATAATGTATACAAGAACTAAAAGCAAGAATTACTCTATCCCCTTTGTATTTTAATGACCTGTAATAAAACTTTTATTTAATGTTGTGTTTCACAGATTTGTGAGGCAAAAGGCATGACATACTAAAGAATGCAGTTTACAAATATTGATCCTATACATATGTACATAAGTCTCAGTCTAAACATTTTCTCATCATAATTTTTAATTGATTTTTAAAGAAAATGCTTGGATCTACAGAACTGGCACTTCAAAGAGATAATGTGATATAGCACTTTTTCTCTGAAAAAAGAGAGATTTTTATTCCAAAATATTTATGCATTATACATATATTTTAGAACTGGATTATGTATCACATTTTTCTTTCTCCAACAGTGATTGACGTATGTTTTTGTTCATAAATATCAAATCTTTCAAAAATGCCTCTTTTCTTATATAAATGCAAACATTATATACCCCCATCCTCACTATTTTCTATTTTTATTGTTAAATCATCTCCTGTCCCTGTTATTTACAAACCAGTTGTAAAAAGAAATGTCAGTTTTAGTGTAATATTCTCATGTACAATGCACGAAGTGGCTTTTAGAAAATTCAAAAATGGGGTCTAAATTGCAGTAAGTGGAAGGGGATTGACTTTCAAATGTGGATGAGCATTGGAAAGTGCTGAATGCAACTACTGATGGTGGAGATGAGATGCTAGCAATTCCGAAGGAGGGAACAAACCATCAGCTGGAAGAGCTGAGGGACTAGCATGTTTGAATTCCCCAGTGCTTAGCACTCAGTTGGCACTTAATAAATGTTCAATTTTTTAAAATTTTACACATTTATTACAATAATAAATGTTGAATTAATAAATACATAAACAAACCAGATTTTACCCAGAAGCGGACACTTGGTATTTTAACCCATTTCTCATTTAGAAAAAAAAAAAGTGCAGCTTGATACCAGCATTAATTTAATTTTACATAAATACATTCTTTGAAGCTGAAGCAAATCTCACTGGTTTTCCATGTAAAAATAAAATATAAAAAGTATTCTTAGAGTTATTTCTAAACTGAACTTGTCTCAAATATTAATGTAACAGAAATACATACATAAATCAGATTCAGCAAATGAATCTTTGGCTAACAACTGTTTAAGAACAATGTTAACATCATGCATAGGGATGCTATGTTTTCTTAGATTTTACACTTTCAGTGATCGAAAATTACTATATTTTGTAAATGGAAATACTGCTACTAAAAACATTATGCTATAAAAAGAATGTCATTTGTTTCCAAAAATATCGATATATAGAGCGATGTGAAAATAATAAAAGCAAGGTATGTCATGGCAAAGTTTAGGTGGTAAAGTTAGAACAGTAATCCATGAGTTATCTGATGGTAAATGCTGTAGCTTCAAGCGCCTATGGCAAGTATTCTTGGGGCAATGGGAAATGAGTTAAAACCATGTAGTTACACTGGGCAAAACTTTTTTTTTGCTTAATTGTAAGAATTCTTTCAAATAACCGACTGTACACTGTATTAGTTTATATAGATAAATGAGACAAAGTTAACTCAAGCACACCAAAACTTTATACTCTAGTAGGATTAAAAGAGCTAAAGAAGCAAGTAATTATTTTTATTTTTTTTTGCAATATATTTGGTAACAAAATATTCTACCCACATCATTTTTTATTGCTGATTAATTAGTTTCCAGTAAATAGTACATTGGTTAAATATTTATATATTTTATAAAACAATCTGCCTAATTGCTCCTTCTCTGGTTTTCCATCTAGCCGATATATTAATGCTAACTGCATTCCCTATGCCATGTTCCTCATCCTCCTGACCATCTATCAACTACTAATTTGTACTTCTCTAATCCTTCACCCCATTCTCCCAGCCCCCCAACCCCCTCCCCTCTGTCAATCCCTAAATTGTCCCATTATATTTCTGAGTCTGTTTTTGATTAGTGTGTTCTTTTTGTTCCTTAGATTCTGCATATAAGTAAAATCATACAGTGTTTATCTTTCTCAGTCTGACTTATTTCACTCAGCAGAAGGCCCTCTAGGTCCATCCATGTCATTGCAAATGGTAGGATTTCATTTTTTTCATCGCTGAGTAATATTCCATTGTATATATGAACCATAATTTCTTTATCTAGTCGTCTGTTGATGGGCATTTAGGTCACTTCCATATCTTGGCTATTATAAATTGTGCTGCCATGAATATTGGGGTTCATAGATCATTACGAATTATTGTTTTTGTTTGTTTGGATAAATATCCAAAAGTGCAATTGCTGAGTCAAAAGGTATATCCACTTTTAATTTTTTGAGAAACTTCCAGACTGTTTTCCATAGCTGCTGTACTAATTTGCAATCTCACTAACAATGTATGAGGGTTCCTTTTTCTCCACATCCTTGCCAACACTTCTTGTTTTTTGATTTATTGATGATAGCCATTCTGACAGGTATGAGGTGATATCTCATGGTGGTTTTAATTTGCATTTCTTTGATGATTAGCGACCTTGAACATCTTTTCATATGTCTCTTAGCCATCTGTATTTCTTCTTTGGAGAAGTACCTGTTCAGGTCTTCTGCCCATTTTTTAATTGGATTGTTTGTTTTTCTGTTGTTTAGTTATATGAGTTCTTTATGTATTTTGAATATTAACATCTTAGCAGATGTATCATTAGTGGATATCTCCTCCCAATCAGTTGGTTGTCTTTTTTGTTTTCCTGATGGTTTCCTTTGCTATACAAAAACTTTTTAGTTTGATATAGTCCCATTTGTTTACTTTTTCTTTTGTTTCCCTTTCCTGGGGATATACATCTGAAAATAAATTACTGTTAGCAATATCAGAGAGTTTACTGCCTATGATTTCTCCTAGAACTTTTATGGTTTGGGGTCTTACATTTAAGTCTTTAATTTGAGTCTATTCTTGTATATGGTGTAAGAAGGTGGTTCAGTTTCTTTTTTTTTTTTTTTGCAAGTACCTGTCCAATTTTCCCAACACCATTTATTGAAGAGACTGTCTTTACCCCATTGTATATTGTTACCTCCTTTGTCATATATTCAGTGAGTGTATAAGTGGATGTATTTCTGGGCTCCCTATTCTGTTCCATCGATCAATGTATCTCTTTTTATGCCAGTATCATGCTCTTTTGATAACTGTAGCCTTGTAGTATAGTTTGATATCAGGTAGTGTGATACCCCCAACTTTGTTCTTCTTAAGATTGCTGTGGCCATTCAGGGTTTTTTATGGTTCCATATAAATTTTAAAATTGTTTTTTCTCACTGAAAAATGCCATTGGTATTTTGATAGGAATTGCAGTGAATCTGTAGATTGCTTTGGGTAGTATGGCCATTTTAATGATGTTGATTCTTCCTATCCATGAGTACAATATATGCTTCCATTTATCTGTATCTTCTTAAATTTCTTTTTTCAATGACTTATAATTTTATGAGAATAGGTCTTCTACCTCCTTGTTTAATTCAATTCCTAAATTTTATAGTTCTCTATGCAATTGTAAATGAGATTGTTTTCTTAATTTCTCTTTCTGAAAGTTCAGCATTGGTGTATAAAAATGCCACTGACTTCCAAATATGTATTTTGTAATCTGTTACAAACTAACAGATTTGCCAGTTCTAACAGTTTTTTTTTTTTTTGGTGGACTCTTTAGGGTTCTCTGTATATAGTATCATGTCATCGGCAAATGTCTAGAGTTTCACTTCTTCCTTTCCAATTCAGATGCCTTTTATTTCTCTTTCTTGCCTTATTGCTGTGGCTAAGACTTTCAATACAATATTGAACAGGAGTGGTGAAAGTGGGCATCCTTGTCTTGTTCCTGATCTTAAGGAAAATGCTTTTAGCCTTTCCCCATTGAGTATGAGGTTAGCTGTAGGTGTGTCATATATAGCCTTTATTATGTTGAGGTATGTTCCCTCTATTCCCACTTTGCTGAGAGTTTTTATCATAAATGGATGCTGGATTTTGTCAAACGCCTTTTCTGTATCTATTGATATGATAATATTGTTTTTATCTTTCAAATTGTTAATGTGACATATCGCATTAATTGATTTGCGAATATTGCAGCAAACTTGTATCCCAGGAATAAATCCAACTTGATCATGGTGTATAATATTTTTAATGTATTGCTGAATTTGGTTTGCTAATATTTTGTTGAGGATTTTTGCATCAATGTTCATAAGAGATATCAGACTATAGTTTTCTTTTTTTGTAATGTCTCTGGCTGGTTTTGGAATCGAGGTGATGGCGGCCTCATAAAAGGAGTTAGGGAGACTTCCCTCTTCTTGAATTTTTTGGAACAGTTTGAGAATAGGTGATAATTCTTTGAAAGTTTGTTAAAATTCACCTATGAAGCCATCTGGTCAAGGACTTTTGTTTTGGGGTAGATTTTTGATTACTGATTCTATTTTCATTGGTGGTAATCCGTCAGTTTAGATTTTCTTTTTCTTCTTGATTCACTCTTGGAAGTTTGAATGTTCCAAGGAATGTGTCCATTTCTTCCAGATTGTCCAATTTGTTGGCATATCATTGTTTGTAGTATTTTCTTATGATCCATTGTATTTCTGTGCAGTCTGTGGTTATTTCTCCTCTTTCATTTCTGATTTTATTTCTTTGAGTCCTCTTTTTTCCTTGATGAGTCTAGTTAACGTTTGTCAATTTTGTTTATCCTTTCAAAGAACCAGTTCTTGGTTTCATTAATCTTTTGTACTATTTTTCTAGACTCTGTTTCATTAATTTCCACTCTGATCTTTATTATGTCCTTCTATTCACTTTGTTTGCTTGTCTTTTTCTAGTTCTTTTAACTATAAGGTTAGATTGTTTATTTGAGCTTTCTTTTGTTTCTTGAGGTAAGCCTGTATTGCTATGAATTTCACTCATGACTGCTTTTGCTGCCTCCCAAAGATTTTAAGTCACTATGTTTTATTTTAATTTGTCTCTAGGTACCTTTTGATTTCTTCCTTGATCTCATTAATAACCCATTCATTGTTTAGTAGAATGTTATTTAGTCTGCACGTGTTTGTGTATTTTCCAGTTTTTTTCTTGTAGATTTCTGGTTTCATACTATTGTGATCAGAGAAGACGTATGATATGATTTCAATCTTTTTCAATTTATTGAGATTTGTTTTGTGTCCTAACATCTGGTATACCCTGGAAAACGTTCCATGTGCATTTGAGAAGAATGTATATTTGCTGCTTTGGGGTGAAATGCTATGAAAATATCTATTAAATCCATCTGGTCTAGTGTATCTTTTAGGCCCATTGTTTCCTTGTTGATTCTTTGCCTGGAAGGTCTGTCCATTGATGTCAATGGTGTGTTAAAATCTCCTACTATGACTGTATTACTATTAATCTCTCTTTTTATGTCATTAAATAATTGCCTTATGTATGAAGCACTTATGAAGCACTTATTGCCTTAAGTGCTTCAATGTTGGGTGCGTATATGTTTACTAGGGTTATGTCCTCTTGATTTATTGATCCCTTTATCATTATGTAATGATCTTTTTTGTCTCTTATTACAGACCTTGTTTTAAAATCTATTTATCTAATGTAAGTATCGCTACTCCTGCTTTTTTTTCATTTCCATTTGCATGAAATATCTTTTTCCATCCCTTTACTTCAGTCTGTGAGTGTCATTTGATCTGAAGTGGGTCTCATATACAGTATATGCATGAGTCTTGTTTTCTTATCCATTCAGCTACTATACGTCTCTTGATTGGAGTATTTAATCCATTTACTTTTAAAGCTATTATTGATAGGTACATAGTTATTGCCATTTTATTATTCATATTTGTTACTTCTAATTTTTTTACCCCTTCTCTTGTTATAGAAGTCTCTGTAACATTTCTTATAGTACTGGCTTGTTGGTGATGAATTCCTTAAGCTTTTTCCTGTCTTTATCTCACTTTCCATTTTAATTGAAAGCCTTGCTGGATGGAATATTCATGGTTATAGATTCTTGTTTTTCATAACTTTGAGTATTTCTTGCCAGTCCTTTCTTGTCTGCAAAGTTTCCATTGAAAACTCAACATACATTCTTATGGGGGTATCCCTGTAAGTAATTAGCTGCCTTTCTCTTGATGCTTTTAAGATTCTCTCTTTGTCTTTGACCTTTGGCATTTTAATTATGATGTGTCTTGGTATAGGTCTGTTTGAATTCCTCTTGTTTGGGATTCTTTGTGCTTCCTGAACTTGTATGTCTAATTCTTTTGCCAGGTTAGGGAAGTTTTCTGTCATTATTTCTTCAAATAGAATCTCAATCCCTTGTTCTCTCTCTTCTTTTTCAGGTACTGCTACGATCCAGATATTGTTATGCTTCAGGTTGTCCCAGAGGTCTTTTAAACTGTCCTCATTTTTTAATATTAATTTTTTTCTTTTTGTTGTTCTGATTAGATGTATTCTGCTGCCTTGTCTTCCAGTTCACTGATTCAATCTTCTGCTTCATCCAATCTACTGTTGAATCCTCCTAGTGTATTCTTCATTTCTGTCTGGTTCTTTTTGTGTTTCTATATCTTTTTTCTATGCTTACTATCTCTCTGTTGATGTTCTCATTGTGTTCATCCATTCTCCCCCTAAGTTAATTGAGCATCCTTATAACCATTATTTTGAACTCTGTCTCTGGTAGGTTGGTTGCCTCCATTTCATTTAGCTTATTTTCTGGAGTTTTCTCCTGTTGTGTCATTTGTAGCATGCTTCTTTGTCTTCTCATTTTATTAGCCTCTCTGTGTTCATATCAATGTGTCAGGAATATTTGTTTTGTCTCTCAGCCTTGGCCAAACAGTCTGAAGCAGTAGGTGTCCTGTGTGACCCAGTAGTGCACTCTCCTTGATCTCCTTATCTAGGGGCTCTGGACATGATATTTGTGTGCACTGTGTGTGATTTTCTGTTGTTGCCAAGACTCTACTGTTGTTAGTACATCAGTGGATGGGATTAACGCTCAAGTTGACTAATTGTGGGAATGACTGCACACAGAGAGTAAGAATTGCTGTGTGGGGGGTGACCCAACTGAGTGGGATTTGCCCTAGCAGGCTTGTACACTTGTTGCAACTGCTCTTTTTTGTGTACTGTTAATGCAACTAGTCAGGAGTTGCCCTGTTGTAGTCTGGTGCCAGCCTCTGGATGTGTTGGCATTGTGGCCCCTTGGGAGGGGCCTTCCCATAGGTCAAGGTCAGCTGATGCTTTTGATTGCTCAGAGCTACCCAGCGGGAACTACAAAGTGATCTGCAAATGGTTATTGCCTATGCTAGACTGGCTTCAATGTGGCTCCTTTATGTTATCAGATGTAGGTGTTACAATCAGCTGGACTTCCAGAACTTTAATTTTCTGACAAGCTAACTAGAAATCTGGAACTTTAATTATGAAACTTCTCCCAATAATAAAATAAATTGTGCCTATAGTGTTTTCTTGTGGTAAACTGTACTGGCCACAATGAGAGAAAGAAACTGAACTGGAGTGTGATTGGGAGGGGAAGGTTGACTCCCAAGGACTTGGCTTTTTTTCTCCTTCAGATATATTTCAGGTTTTAAAAAACATTAAATATATGCTTGTTGTAAAAATACAAAACAATATAAATTGAAAACTAAAAGTCCATCTCTTCTACTTACTAGGAGTATTTACTGTTAATAGTACAGTACATATAGAGTTGACCTTTGAACAACATGGGTTTGAACTGTGTGGGCCTACTTATAAATGGATTTTTCAATAAATACTGTAAATTTATGTTCTCTTCCTTGTGATTTTTTAAATAACATTTACTTTTCTTTGGCTTACTTTGTTGTAAGAATACAGTATATAATACATATAACATATAAAATGTGTTAATTGACCATTAATGCTATTGGTAAGCTTTCCAGTCAACAGTAGGCTATTAGTAGTTAATTTTGGGGGAAGTCAAAAGTTACACATGGATTTGCAACTACACAGGGGTATTAGCACCTTAAGCCCATATGTTGTTCAAGGGTAAATTATACTTCTAGGCCTCTTTCAACATGTCCTTATTATCTGCCTTTTGCTTATATGTATATAGGATTTTTTAAAACTGGGATACTATGCATACTGTTGTGTATAGTATTCACTTGAATGCATAACATGGACAGCCCTCAGTCTTAGTACGACAAATCTACTTCCTTCTTTTTGGTGGATACGTAGTATTCCATAATGGGGCATGCCATAAATTATTCATCTATTCTTCTCTGGTTGGATATTTATGTTTTCTCTTGACTTTTGCCATTATAAGCAGTACTTCAATGAACCTCCTTGTACATATATTTGTATGAGAAGACCTATGGAAGATAGTCTTATGAATGGAATTATTGGTTTAAAGAATATGTACTTTCAAAGTTTTAATAACCACTGGAAGGTTAAAACTTATGGTTAATCTTATTAAATTTATTACACCTTGAATACTGACAAAGAAAGAGAGATATTAAGATACTAATGAGATGAGACTAAGTACTGAATACTGCCTTGTTTTATTTTTATTCATCAAATAATTTTTGAATCTTCTTCACTGAGGTATATGTAGATAATATCTTTGAAAGGCAAGTATGGCTTATTCAGTCCAAAGCAATGACTTATCTGAATTTTTTTCTTCAATTAAAAGAAAAATTCTTAGCTCATTTGCTACCCCTCCTATCTTTCAAATATTCCTACACATATTTTATACTGAAAATTCAGTAATGTTGGTAGGCTCCACTTCTACTATTTATTACTCTTTCTTTTTCCCTTTGGAAAAAAAAGTATAAATAATACTTCCTTCATCATTATCTGTGTCATTTCTCATTTGGTCTTTATTTCATTAAAACTACTTGTTGAGGAAAGAGGGTCTAGATAGTGGACTAGGTAAAAGCAGGGTTCACCTTCTTTCAGGTCTGCATTAAAATTAAAAGCAAATTATAAAATAATCAATGTGGAGAATCACCTGGCATCCAGCTGATCATAACACATCCATCTGATGATATAAAGAAGGAGCCATATTGAAACCAGTACGAGAGGCAAAGATGCAAAACAGGATGGGCCCACACTTGCAAATGGTGATGGAGCACTGGGAGCAAGAGCATGGCTGCACAGGCCCCTCTGAAGGATAGAGGGGTCCTCGCCCCATATGAGGGCTTCCTAACCCAGGGTCCCAGTCCAGAGAAGAAGAGTTCTCGAGAAATCTGGCTATAAAAATCGATGGGGATTCTGGCTGTCCAGGTGAGACAGAGGGAGACTGAAATCCCAGACACCTCTTTGAAGGACCTGCACACAGATTCTCTTGCCCACAGACACACACCCTGGGTGCCAGCAGAGGAACAGAGGCCCAGGAGATGCAAGAGTCATATGGGGAAAGATTGCATGACATAGAGCAAGAGTGAAGGCTGCACAGGCAGTTGCTTTTGTGCCTTAGTTGGGCGCCCCCCTATGGAGCAGCCTACAGACAGGCACCAGCTTGTCTGTGCTGAACCCACCCCCGACACAGCCAGTTCTCTAACCCACAGATTGCCTGGGGTGGATCCTTGCTGTGTTGCCACCCGCTCCCTGCCCCTTTCTGAGGCTTAACATTCCACACAAGCATCAGACTTCAGCCAGCACTATGCGAGCATTTAGGGGAAAACAGTTGTGGACATATCACTGCTACCAAGACAAGCTTGAGCAGATCTCGAGGGTCTATGGTCCCACCCCAGATAGCAGGTGGTTTAGCTGTGATCTGTGACTTTTGTGGGAACCTGCAGACTCAGAACTTGAGCAAATCTGAGGCTGCATTGGCCTGACAGCCCATGTCTCACTGAGATGCCACCCCACTCAACCTACAAATGACCTGGGGCAAGCTTGTTCCCAGGCAGCTCAGTGTCATTCTGTGCTTTCCTTGGGGTATGAATTCAACAGCAAACAACAGCATGTAGTTAGTGTGGCACACACAAAGCCTGTGCATCCAGGAGAGACTCTCATTGGCTGGCCACAAAGTCTCGACCCCAAAGTACAGTATTTCTTAAATATATCTCAAGCGTTTGCAGGCCCAAGGCAGGCAGTGGCTGGCCATGCTACAACCTGAGACTTTTACAGGAAGCCACAGAGACAGTGCTGGCATGTAAACTAACACTGCAATAGCAAGGGGAAATCTGCTCAATATATCGAAATGACTCCCTGCGTACCCATATCACCCAACTCATGTATCACCCAGAGGTTTTTCAGTTGTGGAGTCTTACAGGCAACTGGCAGGCAGCCTCAGGCCTTGACGTGCACTGATCCTTCTGCTAAACCTCCCCAGGCCTGGTACTGTCTTTTCCACTTACCTATAGATCCAACACAGGCAGCAACCATCTGCAGATTGCTTTGTTGCTCCCACCAGGTAACCCCAAGTAATCAAAGACAGAGGTTGAACTTGGCCTACTGGGTAGCCCCTCCCAAAGAGCCACAAAACCAATGCTCCCGGAGGATGGTGCTGGACTACAACAGAGCAACACTTGACTAGCTCCATAAGCGGTACACAGAAAGGGTGGTCTCAACAAGTACGTGAGCCTGCTGGGGCAAATTCCACTCTGGGGCCAGCCTCCACACAGCAACTCTTACCCCTGCGGCATAGCCAATTCACAAAGTTAGTCAGCCTGAGCGTTAATCCCATCCACTGATATGCCAACAGCAGTAAAGGCTTAGCTATAAGAAGAACACATACAACCCACACAAAGATCATGTCCAGACCCCCAGGCACAAATGAATAGGGAGACTGTGTCACTGGGCCACACAGGACACCTACCACTTCAGACTATCTGGCCAAGGCTGAGAGATGAAGCAAATCTTCGAACATGGAGAGGCAAATAAATTGAGAAAATGATGAAACATGCCACAAATAAAACAAGAAAAAACTCCAGAAAAAAAGCTAAATGAAATGGAGAGAAGCAACCTACCAGAGACAGAATTCAAAATAATGGTTATAAGAATGTTCAATGAACTTAGGGGGAGAATGGATGATCTCAAAGAGAACTTCAACATAGAGATAGTAAACATAAAAAATACATAGAAGCCATAAAAAAGAATTAATCAGAAATGAAGAATACAATAACTGAAATGAAGAATACACTAGATGGAATCAACAGTAGATATTGAACAAAGCAGAATATCAAATCAGTGAGTTGGAAGACAAGGTAGCAAAAACACCCAAATGGAACAATACAATATTAAAAAAAAATGAGAATAGTTTAAGAGACCTCTGGGACAACATGAACTTTAATAATATCTACATCGTAGTAGTACCAGAAGGAGAAGAGAGAGAGCAAGGGCTTGAGAATCTACCTGAAGAAATAATGACAGAAATCTTTCCTAACCCGGTAAAGGAATTCAACATATAAGTCCAGAAAGCACAGAGAGTCTCAAACAAGAAGAATTCAAATAGACCCACACCAAGACATTTCATAATTAAAATGACAAAGGTCAAAGACAAAGAGATCTTAAAAGCATCAAAAAGAAAGACAGCTAGTTACTAACAAGGGAACCCTAATGAGAATGTCTGCAGATTTTTCAAGAGAAACTTTGCAGGCCAGAGGGACTGTCAACAAATATTCAATGTTATGAAAAACAAGAATCTACAACTAAGAATACTTTACCCAGCAAGGCTATCAATTAAAATGGAAGGTGAGATAAAGAACCTCCCAGAAAGAAAAAGCTTAAAGAATTCATCACCAACAAGCCAGTATTACAAAAAAATGTTAATGGGACATCAACAAAAAGAAGGCGAAAAACTCATAAATACAAATAATAAAATGGCAATAACTATGTACCTATTAATAATTGCTTTAATGTAAATGGATTAATGCTCCAATCAAAATACATAGGGTGGTCAAATGGATAAGAAAACAAGACCCATGCATATGCTGTCTACATAAGATCCACTTCAGATCAAATGACACACACAGACTGAAAGTAAAAAAATGGAAAATGTTATTTCATGCAAATGGAAAAAAAAAAGCCAGGATAGCAATACTTATAAAATAGGCTTTAAAACAAAGGTTATAATAAGAAACAAAGAAGGGCATTACAGAATGATAAAGGGATCAATACATCAAGAGGACAGAACCTTAGTAAAAATATACTTGCCCAACATAGGAGCACCTACATATGTAAAGCAATTATCGACCAACTTAAAAGAAGGGATCAACAATAAAACCCTCATAATAGGAGAATTTAACACCCCATTGACACCAATAGACAGATCTTCCAGACAGAAAATCAGCAAGGAAACAGCAGGCTGAAATGACACACTAGGTCAGTGGACTTAATAGATATTTTCAGAACATTTTACCCCAAAACAGCAAAATATACATTTTTCTCAAGTGTACATGGAACATTTTCAAGGATAGACCACATGTTAGGACACAAATCAAGTCTCAATAAATTTAAGATTGAAATCATATCAAACATCTTCTCCAATCATAATAGTACAAAACTAGAAATCAACTACAAGAAAAAAAAAACTGGAAAATACACAAACACATAGAAGCTAAATAACATGATACTAAGCAATGAATGGGTTAACAATGAGATCAAGGAATAAATCAAAAGCTAGCCAGAGACAAATAACAATGAAAACACATGCACTCAAAATCTATGGGGCACTATAAAAACAGTCCTAATTGGGAAATTCATGGCAATAAAGGCCTACCTCAAGAAACAAACAAACAAAAAAAGCTCAAATAAACAATCTAACCTTATACTTAAAATAACTAGAAAGAACAGCAAACAAAGCCCAAAGTTCGTAGAAGGAAGGAAATCATAAAGAACACAGCAGAAATAAATGAAATTGAGTCTAGAAAAATGATACAAAAGATTAATGAAACCAAGAGCTAACTCTTTGAAAGATAAACAAAATTGATAAACCCTTAACTAGACTCATCAGAAAGAAAGAATGAAAGAATGAACGAATGAAAGAAAGAAAGAAAGAAAGAAAGAAAGAAAGAAAGAAAGAAAGAAAAGACCAAAATAAATAAAATCAGAAATGGAAGAGGAGAAATAACTATGGACTCCACAGAAAAACAAAGGATCATAAAAAAAGAAAAATACTATGAGCAATTATATATCAACAAATTGGAAAATCTGGAAAAAATGGATACATTCCTACATACATACAATCTCCCAAGACTGAGTAAAGAAGAAACAGAAAATATGAACTGACCAATTACCACCAAGGAAATCAAACTGGTAATCAAAAACTTCCCAATAAACAAAAGCCCTGGACGAGATGTCTTTATAGGTGAATTTTATCAAATATACAAAGAAGAATTAATATCTATTCTCAAACTATTTCAAAAATTCAAGAGGAGAGAAGTCTCTCTAATTATTTTAATGGAGCCACCATTACCCTGATTCCAAAAGCAGACAAGGACATTACAAAATAAGAGAACTATAGGCTGATATCCCTGATGAACACTGATGTAAAAATCCTCAACAAAATATTAACAAACCAAATTCAGCGATACATTAAAAATATCATACACCATAATCAAGTTGAATTTATTCCTGGAATATAAGGTTGGTACAATATTGGCAAATCAATTAATGCAATACGCCACATTAACAAATTGAAAGATCAAAATTATATGATCATATCAATAGATGCAAAAAAAGTGTTTGACAAAATCCAGCATCCACTGATGATAAAAACTCTCAGCAAAGTGGGAACAGAGGTAACATATCTCAACATAATAATGGCCATATATGACAAACCTACAGCTAACATCATACTCAATGGGGAAAGGCTAAAAGCATTTTCTTTAATCAGGAACAAGACAAGGATGATAACTTTCACTACTCTTTTTCAACATTGCATTGGAAATCTTAGTTACAGTAATAAGACAAGAAAGAAAAATAAAAAGCATCCAAATTGGAAAGGAAGGAGTAAAAGTGTCATTATTTCTAGATGACATGATACTATATATAGAGAACCCTAAAGATTTCACCAAAAAACTGTTAGAACTGATCAATGATTTCAGTAAAGTAGCAGGTTACAAAATAAATATTCAGAAGTCATTGTCATTTTTATGCACTGATGATGAACTTTCGGAAAGAGAAGTTAAGAAAACAATCTCATTTACACTTGCATCAAAAACTATAAAATACCTGGGAATCAAATTAACTGAGGAGGTGGAAGACCTGTTCTCAGAAAATTATAAGTCATTGAAAAAAGAAATTGAAGAAGATACAAATAATTGGAAGAATATACCGTGTTTATGGGTAGGAAGAATCAACATCATTAAAATGGCCATACTACCCAAAGCAATCTATAGATTCAATGCAATCTTCATGGCATTTTTCAGAGAACTAGAAAAATAATCCAAGAATTTATACAGAGCCATAAAAGA
>CM053505.1:70089286-70276787 GCA_028627145.1 Eidolon dupreanum
AAAATTATAAGTCATTGAAAAAAGAAATTGAAGAAGATACAAATAATTGGAAGAATATACCGTGTTTATGGGTAGGAAGAATCAACATCATTAAAATGGCCATACTACCCAAAGCAATCTATAGATTCAATGCAATCTTCATGGCATTTTTCAGAGAACTAGAAAAATAATCCAAGAATTTATACAGAGCCATAAAAGACTCTGAATAGCCACAGTAATCTTGAGAAAGAACAAAGTTAGAGATATCTCACTACCTGACATCAAACTATACTACAAGGGTATCAAAACAGCATGGTACTGGCATAAAAACAGATACATTGACCAATATAACAGAATAGAGAGCCCAGAAATAAATCGACGTCTATATGCTCATTTAATATATGACAAAGGAGGCAAGACTATACAATGGGGTAAAGACAGTCTCCTCAATAGTGTTGAGAAAACTATACCAATACATATAAAAAAATGAAACTGGACCACCTTCTTACACCATATACAAGAATAGACTCAAAATGGAATAAAGTCTTAAATATAAGACCAGAACTATAAAACCTCTAGAAGAAAACATAGGCAGTAAATTCTCTTATGTTGCTGCTAGTAATTTCTTTTCAGATACATCTCTTTGGGGAAGAGAAACAAACAAACAAAATAAACAAATGGGACTACATCAAACTAAAAGATTTTTGCACAGCAAAGGAAACCATCAATAAAACAAAAAGACAACCACTGAATGGTAGAAGATATTTGTTTATGATACATCTGATAAGGGATACAATTAAATGCTAACTTTTCTTTTGGTTTCCAGTAGGAACAAACCCATAGTTACCAGAGGCAGATTTGTCAATTACTGGCTAAGTAATTTGGGCAAGCCTCTTAACCTCCCTGAGCTTCAGTTTCTTAATCTATAAAATGGAGAAAATAATCCTAGCCTTTTCTATTTCACAACATTGTTTCAAATATCAATGAGATGGGTATACACGAAAAAGATGTATAACTGCCATCCAAATTCATTTACTCCACAAATATATCCAAATTATATCCAAAATATATAAAGAACTCATACAACTCAACACCAAAAAAATTAAAAATCCAATTAAATAATGGGCAGAAGACCTGAACAGATCCTTCTCCAAAGAGGAAATACAGATGGCCAACAGACATATCAAAAGATGCTCAAAATCACTAATCATTAGAGAAATACGAATTAATACCACAATGAGATATCACCTCACACCTGTCAGAATAGTTATCATCTATAAATCAACACACAAGTGTTAATGAGGATGTGAAGAAAAGGGAACCATCATGCACTGTTTGTGGGATTGCAAATTGGCACAGCCACTATGGAAAACAGTCTGGAGTTTCCTTAAAAATTAAAATGAAGCTACCTTTTGACTCAGCAATTGTACTTCTGGGTATTTATCCAAATAAAATCCAAACACTAATTTTTAAAGATCTATGTGCCCCTGTGTTCACAGCGGCACTATTCACAATAGCCAAGATATGGAAGCAACTTAAATGTCCATCAACAGACGATTGGATAAGAAGTTATGGTTCATATATACAATGGAATATTACTAAGCTATCAAAAATAAAATCCTAGCATGGACCTAGAGGTTTTAATGCTGAGTGAAATAAGTCAGAGAAAGATAAATACCATATGGTTTCACTTATATGTGAAATTTAAGGAACAATAAAGAACAAACTCACGGATAACAGACTCACAAACACAGAGGACAATTTGGTGACTGCCAGAGGGGAGGGGGTTTGGGCTCCTAAGAGAAAAGAGTGAAGAAGTACAAATTAGTAATTGAGAGATGGTCACAGAGATGGAGAGCACAGCATAGGGAATGTAGTAAGCAGTAACGTAATGGCTATGTGTAGAGCCAGATAGGTGATAGAGTAATCGAGGGGATCATTTCATAAACCATAAATGTTTAACCAATATACTGTATGCTTTAAACTAATAATAAAGTAAAATAAAATGCAAAAAAAGAAAAAGAAAAAAAAAGCTGCTTGTTGAGGTATGTACTCAATCCTCAAATTATAAACAGCTCAGCTTTTACTCTCTTCAGAAATTTGATCCTTTTGTTTTCCTTCACACGATCTGTTAAAAAATCCTCTAACCTTTCTCAGTATAATCTGGAGTTCCCAAAGAAAGGAAGCTGAGGCTCCCAGACCATTGTTAGCACATTCTTAGTATTTCTTATTCTAAGCTTAATTTATCTATCTTTGGTGAATTATCTGCTTTTTGTGAGGTTTTGCATTTATTTTGACTGCATTTAGTTTCCCTTTCTATACATTTCACAACCTTTATTTTCATATGCATAAATGAATAACTATACTATCTAACCTCATATTTGTCAATTTTATTCCTGATTATTGCTATCTTTATCTAAATAAGATCTGTCTATACAGAATGTTTTCATACAGATTCTAATTATCTTGTTTGCATGTGGTTATCTGGATATCCCAGCTCTGTCTAAGGGAAAAAAATTCCTTCTACAACATACTTTGTTGAATAAAAAAAGGCAATCATTTCTCTCAACAACTTTTATACAGTAAGTCCTCACGTAATGTCATCATAGATTCTGTGACTTTAAGCAAAACAATGTATAATGAAACCATTTTTTACCATAGGCTAACTGATACAAACAAGAGTTAAGTTCCTATGGCATTTCATCAATGTTATAATGAAATGACATTGAATGAAACAACATTATTCCAGGAACTGCTGTACTCAAATTTGTGGAGAATGCACACATTAAAAGAAAAGAGGGGTCGTTCTCCTCCACAATTCTCATCTGCTCACTATACAGCACTCTCCAGTTATCCGCTGAAGTTTCACTTTCTGTGGTTTCAGTTACCCATGGTCAAGCACAGTCTAAAAATATTAAGTGAAAACTTCCAGAAATAAGTTATAAGCTTTTAATTGCATGCTATTCCGAGTAGCTATTCTCATGCTGTCCCTGTCTGTCCTGCTGGGGAGGGACATGGATGATCCCTTTTGGACCAGCATCTCCATGCAGTATATGTTTTTCCTGCCATCTAATAGCCATCCCCATCATCAGATCAGTGATGAGAGAGCGAGATCACATTCACATAACTTTTATTACAGTATATTGTTATAATTGTTATATTTTATTAGTTATTGTTAATCTCTTACCATGCCTAATTTATAAATTTAACTTTTTACAGGTATGCATAGGGAAAAAAACATAGCATATATAGGGTTAGGTACTATCTGAGGTTTCGGGCATCCACTGGGGGTCTTGGAATGCATCTGCTGTGGATAAGGGAAAACTATTGTATACCTTTCACTCACAAATATTTTCCCCTATTTAACTCTAGAAAGACTTTTAAAGATACTCTGCACATTTAAATGTGTCCTTTTATTATAAAATCACTTTCTTCTACCAAATTTGTACTCATTCCTCTTATCAGAATAACATTGTTCTTTCCACTATGCACAGATACATCCCTGTTTTATTCAAAATTACTTAGTTTCCAATTAGTCTTTTAGAGTGTCTTTAAATCAGTTTCTATTACTTTAAATTCAACTTTTTCTGTCCTAATCCTTATCTTAGTTCTTTATTTTTCTATTTCTTCTGGACGCTAAGTTTCATTTACAAGGGGATATTTATCTCTTTTCAATTTCTTTAATTTTTTCCTTCCCTCTTCTATAAATATCCCCATATCTTCTTTTTTTCATTTTCATCACATTCTTTGGGGGGGGGGGTAGGGAAAGGTGGAGAATGAATATTTTAAAAAGTTTCAAACTTACCCAATGAACAAAAACTTTAAGTACTATTAAATAGAGAGAGGTATATATGTAATACCCTGAAGGATCAAATATTTTAAATGAGTTTAATAAATTTTAAAATAGTTATATAAAAACAGAAGAGGGTATGCATTGGTATCACACAACAATAAAATAGAACCCAGATGAGCTACAAATAATCTATACCAAAAGTTTGTTGGATGTCAATAGCTTTCAAATTAAATATAATCCTATTGCAAAAAAAAAAAAAAAGCTAGATTAATACCGTCAGGTATTAAAAAAATAATTTGATAAACTAATATTTTCACTAAGTTCTGCATTGGAAATAGTTTATTAGCATATTGCATCTCATTCTTATCAGTGAAATTTCAAAAAGGAAGTGAAGTAAAAAGATAATGCATCCTTAGAAGAGAAATAAAAATTATTAACAGAAAATGTTTTATGAAAAAAGATTAAGAAACTAAAAAAAGAAAGTTAAGGAATAGGTTTACTCCAATCTTTAAGTAAATGTAATGTATTTGATCAAAACAATATCATAGCTATATTTTTATTATACTACTCTTCATTTAATTCAGAGGACAGAAAAGAAGATGCACATTTAAGGTAAAGAAATAAATAGATTGACTAGAATATGTTTATATTATATTAATTAAATATCACATATAATTAAATAAATATAATGTTTATATTTATATTAATTAAACTCTATTCTCATTGTGTAACACTACTTGGAATTTAAAAAAAACTTCTAATGGCTTTCTATCACTACATCATATCACAATATAAGACTTTAAAGACTTCTCTAATCTGGCCCTAACTTAACTGTTGAACCTTATTTTTTTTATTATTTCCCTAAGTACTCAGATCCATCTTATCAGGTTGTTCTCCAAATTGTCTCATTGCTAAAAACCTAGACTTACAAATTTTCCAGTAACTTGATTTATACCATTATTTTTCATGTAGAACATCCTCCCTCCTTCAAAGTCTAGTTCAAATTTGACCCCCTTTGAGGTATTATGCTAAGCGATTTAAGTCAGACAAAGAAAAATGCCATATGATTTCACTTACATGTGGAATCTTAAAAACAATAAATGAACAAATAAAACAGAAACAAACCCATAGATACAGAAAACAAATTGATGGCCAACAGATGGGAAGGGGGTTGGGGAGACGGGTAAAAAAGGTGAAAGGGATTGAAAAGTACAAATTGTCAGATATAAAAATAGAGGGATGTAAAGTACAGCATAGAGAATACAGCCAATAATATTGTAATAATATATGGTGTCAGATGGGTACTAGACTTATCAGGGTGAACATTTCATAAGGTATGTAAATGTCTAATCACTATTATACACCTAGAACTAATATGATATTGTATGTCATCTGTAATTGAAAAATAAATTAATTTTTAAAAATTCAACCTCCTTTGTAAAGCTATCTCTAACCAAAACTCTAAAATAATTAGGCATCTGTATGCAGTCTAGGTCTCAAAGTTAGCATTTAATTATATCCTCTAGATTTGTGTCCATTGATGCTGAAGTATCATGGGCTACATTTACTTTACCTCTTAAAACAAAACCAGATAAATGTATGAGAAAAAAAATTTAAAACTGAATGAAGGAAAAGGATCTGTGCAAGATGAGAAACAAGTTAGATGAGTCCCATGATTGCTTATTGCTTCGAGTTTCTAGTTAAACACATGATTGCTTATCGCTTCGAGTTTCTAGTTAAACACAGAACCCATGCAAAGCCCAGCATCTTCCCACTGTTGGGTTAGAGGAGGTCAAGGCAGCTAGGTTTGTAGGGCAGAATACAAGAGGAGCGATCTGCACAGAGAACTACAGAAACCTAAAAACAGTCTTTCTCAAGTATTCAGGGGGATTCTGATAAGTGCATTTGTCTGGAGAAAGAACCACCTAGGAGCAGCACAAGGAACACTCTCCAAGGCTCACAAAGGACTGAGCATAGTTTCTATTCAAAACACAAGAGCAGAAACCTTATAAGTTTGGGGCCTTAGGTAGAGCACTCAAAAGGGTTTGCCTCAGTACTGGGGAAAAGCATGCCATAGAATAGATACTACTCTGGTTCTACTTCACAAAGCTTCAAACTAAATGAAAAAAAAGTTCATGATAGCAGAAGACTGGAGAAAAAATCAGAATGTAAAATACCACCAAACTGAAGATGAATCCTTCACCTTAATTTCTTCCTCCAGTATACTCCAGGTTGAACTTAAGGACTCTTGGAACCTGGAGCCAGTCATGTGGGAGCACAGAAGGCTTTACTTCTGGCTTGAAGAGCAAGAAAGAAGATTCTTAAAACATAGAAAGAGTAGAGAAAATCCATTTCATTCTTTTCTCTCTCTTAAAACCCAATTCCTAGGAAATTTCAAAGCAGTGGTTGTGACAACAGTGACAGGCTGGACAGTAAATGTCTAAAACTCTGAGGGAGAGGAATCTTCCTCTTTGATCACAGGAGTTGTAATACTTCCTCCACAGTGAATACCTCTCTGTATTTGGGCTATGATGTGGGCTCAGTTATGGTTAAGTGTACAGCAAAGCAGGATAAATAAAGCCCCAGCTTTCAGTCCAGAGGATCAAAAAGAGAGCCCTAGGGAACTGGAAAGAACTCGAGAGATGGTCGAGATGGCAGAGTGTGGAAAAGGAGACCCAGCAAAGTTCCATACTTTGGAATACTGCTTAATCATAAAAAGAAACAAACAACTACTAATACATATAACAAAGGAAAATAGATTTAAAAAATATTAGATGAAGTAAAAGAAACAAATCTCAAAAGCTTACAAACTGTATAATGACACTTACAGTCTGAAAAAGACAAAAATACAGTGACAAAAAAAAAGATCAGTGGTTTCCAGAGTTTAGAGGTAGAAATGGGTATGACTACAAGAGTAACAAGAGAGTATACATACTCTCTTGTATCATAATTTTGGTGGTGATTATACAAAACAATATATTTGTTAAAACTCATAAATGCATAGACCAATTGAATACCTATTTTACTGTACAAGTGGGATTTGTACATGATGACCAAGTGGGATTTATCCCTACAATACATGGTTGTTTTAGCATTAAAAAAAAATAAAAAAGTAGTAAGATCATTTCAATAAGTGCAAAAAAAAAGCATTTGACCAAATTCAACATCCATTTATGATTTAAATTTTTTTCAGCAAACTAAGAACAAAAAGAAATTTCCTCAGACCTATTGCTAACATTAGAATTAATGGTAAAAAAAAAAAGAGAGAGAGAGAGAGAATGTTTTCCCCCTAATATTAGAAACAAAGCAAGAATATACACTCTAACCACTCCTATTCAACATTTTTTTTCTGGAGTTCCTACCAAGTATAGTAAGGCAAATAAATAAATATATGAAAGGTATCACATTGGAAAGAAAGAAATAAAACTATATTTATAGGCAAAATGATTTTCTATATAGAAAATCCTACAGAACTTACAAAAATGCTCCTAAAACTAATGTCAGTTTATCAAAGTTGCAAGATACAAGATCAATAATCATTAACAAACTGTATTACTGTATACTAGCAACAAATAATCAGAAAGTGAAATTATGTATTACACAGCATATTTGATTCTCAGTGGTTATGTACTAGTCCTCTCTATCACTTCAACACATGCCAAATAACAAAAAAAAAACTCATCTGAGAGAGCAAGGCAATAATAAAGTGATCTAAAAGAAATGGTGGTAGACTGTCTTCCAGCTTATATCATAAAGATACACACTCCATTGAAAATATTAGAATAACTTATTGTGCCTCAACCTGAGTACCCAAAAAGTTATCCTCCAGAAAAATTATATATTCATATCTCTATATTCTAGCTGCCATTCAGGAAACTGACATAAAGAAATAAAAGTATCATTTTAATAAAAACTTCAACAATCTAGATTACTTGAGCTCTTCTTTTATAAAATATAACTTGTCTTAAAATTGTTATGCTTCTCTTTCTTATGTTAACAATACATTTTTAAATTAAACATATTGGGCTGACATTGGTTAATAATTGTAATAATTACATAAGTTTCAAGTGTACAATTCTATAATACATCACCTGTATATTGCAACAATACATTCTTAGAGCTGTTATCTTATGATCATAAAGTTTTAAAATTATGTACAGTTCATCAACATAACATGATTAGCAACTCAAATGTTTACCTTAGGATAAGCATTTCATAAAGTTAGCCCACTGGAAGGCAACAAAGCTAATTTGTACAGGTTTTGGGGATAACTCACTTCTTTAACATTACACAAATAGAAATTTGAGGTTAAAAATGATATCTCTCACTAACTTTACAACTAAAATTGAACAGAGAAAATAAATAGATAATGTGGAGAAATCTGGGAACAGAAATCTGATATGTACCAATCTTAACATGAGAAAATTCCAATTAGAAGCCTAGACATCTGGAACAGGGAGGCATTTTCAAGGTTTATAGGTTTGAGTAAGCATGACCAACAATCAGGAAATTATTTGTTTCCACCTAGATGAGTATTCTATAATTAATATACACTGCCACCAGCTGAAACATGGTTTACTAGTTATAGTCTCCTTATCCAAATAAGGATGCTTCTCATGGGCAGTTAACAATTTTTCTTCTCAGTTTTTTTTTTTTTTTTTCAAATTTTGGCAGGAGAGGGGAAGAATGCCAAGCAGGCAGGAAGACATTCTGCATAGTTCTGCTATTTCTATTAAGAATAAAATATTTATTATATCATTCATGCCAAATTATTTTTTAGTCTTTGTTAATATATGTTTTACATTTACAGTAAATAAAAACGTAATATTCATGGACATTATATTTTAAAAAATAATACAGTTTAGAGCAAGATTGGAAGAAATGCAAACTTATAGTCAGAAAACTTGTGTTCAAGTCATAGTTTTCGTCACTTACTGGCTAAGTAATTTGGGCAAGCCTCCTAACCTCCCTGAGCTTCAGTTTCTTAATCTATAAAATGGAGAAAATATTCTAGCCTTTCTATTTCACAACATTGTTTCAAATATCAATGAGATGGGTATATATGAAAGAGATGTGTAACTGCCATCCAAATTAATTTACTCCACAAACAATACCAATAATAGCAGCAAAAAACATTGAGTATTTACTCTGTGCCAGGTAATGGGCTAGGCTCTTTATAAGTATTATCTCTTTTAATTATAATAATAATGTTAATAAGAAATAACAATAATAATAATAGCGGACATTTAGTAAGCATTCACGATGTACTCCAGCACTAGATCATAAGCATACAGAAACAACAAATTAAATTTTACCTAGATCTTGTGGATCTCACAGATAGTTGATATTAACAAGGGCTAAGAGGGAGAAATTGAAGAAGCCATTAACTCTGCCTGGTCCACACAAACTCCATCTTCAAAAGGCCGTTTTTCCATACAAATAGCCTGTCTTAATTTCATGCTGTGAACTTTTCTAAAAACTCTCAAAGGTTCATAGAACCCAAACAAGTTGTCAGAGGAATGGAGCCATGTAAAGAGGCTGTTTTTAGAAGTCTCACTCTGCAAGATTACCCACTGCATTACTGTAGTTGGAAGGACATGAGATTAGGCCAAAACTAGAATTTCCACCTTACCACTCTCCATTGAAGATGGATAATTATGAATAAACAAGGGTTTTCCAGATAGAAAAAGTAAAATAAGGGCATTTCAGGGAGAGGGAATGGGTGCTAAGACACTGAAGTGTAAAACAATAATACATGTTTAGAGAATAGTGGAACATCACAAGTCTTCCAGACATTTGCCTTGACTACCTGTTCTATTAACTCCACTAAGGTAAAGTAAAAGCAAAGATTATATAGCTGAATGGACAAAGGACTGGAGATTGGAAAATTTGAAGTTATAGCAGAACAACAAAGAACTATAAAACAAAGGTGCTAGGAGAAAATACTTGCAAATCATGTATCTGATAAAGAATTTGTATCAAGAATATATGAAGAACTCTTCCAACTGAATATTAAAAATATATATAACCCAACTGAAAACTTGGCAAACGATCTGAATAGACAGGATATATCATTCAATATCATTCAAAGATGACATAGAAATGGCCATAAGCACAAATGAAAAGATGCTCAAGATCATTAGCAATCAGGGAAATAGAAATTAAAATCACAAGATGCCACTTCGCACCAACCAGTATGGCTATAATCAAAAAGACATAAATGCTGGCAAAAATACGTAAAAATTGGAACCCTCATACACTGCTTGTGGAGATGTGAAATGATGCAGTCACTTTGGAAAATTTTCCGGCCAGTCTTAAAAAATAGGCATAGAATTATTATATGACCCATCAATCCCACTCCTAGGTATACATGAAAGATAAATGAAAACATCCACACAGACACATGTACATGAATGTTCACAGAAGCATTATTGATAATAGTCAAAAACTGTAAACAACTTAAATGTCCATCAATAAATGAATAGATAAAAAAGAAAGTGGTGGAGTTCTAGTCAAGATGTCATAGTAGAAAAAATGCTGTGCTTGCCTCCTCTCATGAACATATCAAATTACAACCAGACCACAGAAAAATCATCATTGAGAATCACATGAAGTCTAGCTGAACAGAAGCCCTACAGCTATGACAAACAGAAGAAATTACCTCCAGACTAGTAGGAGAGGTGGAGATGTGGAACACAAATGTGTGTGGCAGTTAAAAGTGGAAGAGAAGTCTCAGTTGCAGAAATAACCCCTGAGGAGCAATGGGTCCCAGCTCCACACTGGGGTCCCAAGCCCAGGGTTCCAGTGCCAGGAAGAGAAGTCCCCACAACTTCTGGCTGTGAAAGCCAGTGGAAAGTGCAGCTGAGTGAGATAGAGGTCTTCTGGAGTGCCAGGTGTGCCTCTTAAAGGGCCTGCGCACTAACTTATGAACTCAATCACTCGAAGCTCCAGCACTGGGGCAGCAGCTCAAAAGAGGCCAGGGATATACAAGGAGAAACTGAGTTGTCTGGATTTAGAGTAAAGGCTGGAGGGGCAGCTTTCTTCCAGACAGAAGTGCTGGTAGAATCCGTGGTTTCTTTGTTGAGCTCTCCTCCTTCCCAGCATGCAGATGCAGACAGCTGCCATATCTGAGTCTCTATCAACTTGGCTAAGACTGGTTACCCCACCCTAGTGATTCCCTGAAATCCCACCCCACTCAAATCGTGGTCCCACCCAAGCCGATTCCAGTGACTTTTCCATACAAATGGCCTGTCTTGATTCATGCTGCGAATATTTCTAAAAACTTTCAAAGGTTCACAAAACCCAAAAAGCAGCATTATACCTCTTGCTGAGTGAGCATCCCCAAGCCCAGCACTAGCAGCAGCCAACCTCAGTTCATGGCTTGGCCTCTTGAGGTATCTCCAAGCTCAGGGCAGGTGGTGGCCATCTGCAGATTGCTTGCTGGCTTAAGCCAGGTAGCCCCAGGCAGAGCACCAGAGTGGCATGTTTGGTGACCAAACCAAGCTATAACACCACTGGGGGCTGCATCCGAATACAACATACAGAAAGGGCAAACTGGTCAGGTACCAGAACCCTACTAAAGTGCATCCTTCTCCATAGGATCAGCCCCTTGTGGCCAGTCTTCACAAGGAATTAGCCTGAGGATGAATCCCTCCCATTGATATGCAAATAGCAATCAGGCTCAACTACAACAGGAGGGCAAACATAAACCACTCAAAGGACACACCTGGAGCACCTGACACAGGTGACCAGGGAGACTATGCCACTGGGTCCAACAAGACATCTACTACATAAGGCCACTCTACCAAGACCAGGAGATATAGCAGCACTACCTAATACATAGAAACAGACAAAGGGAGGGAGCCAAAATGGGGAGTCAAAGAAAAATGTTTCAAATGTAAGAACAGAATGCTCCAGAAAAAGAACTAAACAAAATGGAGACAAGCAATCTACAAGAGGCAGAGTTCAAAACACTGGTTATAAAGATGTTCAATGAACTTAGGGGAAGAGCAGATAAACTCAGTGAGAACGTTAACAAAGAGATGGAAAACATAAAACATAAAAATGGAGATAGAAAACATAAAAATTAACCAGTCAAAAATGAAAAACACAGTACCTGAAATGAAAAAATGCATTAGACTAATGTAATGATACATCTGATAAGGGGTTAATATACAAAATACATAAAGAACGTATACAACTCAACAACAAAAAAAATTCAATTAAAAAAATGAGCAGAAGACCTGAACAGACCCTACTACAAAGAGGATATACAGATGCCTAACAGACATATGAAAAGATGCTCAAGATCGCTAATCATCAGAGAAATGCAAATTAAAACCACAATGAGATATCACCTCACACCTGTCAGAATGGCTATTTCAATAAATCAAAAAACAACAAGAGTTGATGAGGATGCAGAGAAAAGGGAACCCTCATACATTGTTGGCAGGATTGCATATTGGAAAACAGTCTGAGGCTTTCTCAAAAAATTAAAAGTGGATATACCTTTTGATCCAGCAATTGCACTTTTGGATATTTATCCAAACAAAAACAATAATTCGTAATGATCTATGCACCCCAACATTCATGGCAGCACAATTTATAATAGCCAAGATATGTAAGTAACCTAAATGCCTACAACAGACGATTAGATAAAGAAATTATGGTTCATATATACAATGGAATATTACTCAACCACTAAAAAGAATGAAATCCTACCATTTGTAATGACATGGATGGACCTAGAGGTCCTTATGCTGAGTGAAATAAGTCAGACAGAGAAAGATAAATACTGTATGATTTTACTTATATGCAGAATCTAAGGAACAAAAAAAAAACTAATCAAAAACAGACTCAGAAATATAGTGGACAATTTGGTGATGGACAGAGGGAAGAGGGGTTAGGAGGTTAGGAGAATGGGGTGAAGGGTTAAAAAAATACAAATTAGTAGCTGATAGTTGGTCACGGGGATGGGGAACACGGCATAAGGAATGCAGTTAGCATTAATATTATGGCTAGGTGGAGGGCCAGGGAAGGAGGAGAGCAATTGGGGGGATCGTTTTATGAACTATATAGATGTCTAACCAATGTATTGTATACTTGAAACTAATTTAAATAAATTTTTTTAAAAAAATGTATTAGAGGGAATCAACAAAATATTAGATAAAGCAAAAGATAAAATCAGTGATTTAGCAGAAAAGGAGGGGATTCTGGGAAAACATGGTGGAATGAGAGACATCCTCAGATTTCTCGCCTTGAAACAACAATAAGCTGAACATCTAAAACTCAACAAAAAACACCCAAACTACACACCAGCACATCTGAACATGGGATCTGCGCCTAAGAGCTACCACAGGTCAGCACCCCGGGTGCCGGGTGGTGGACTGGGACAAATCAAGAATCCTCCTCTCACAGATACCAGAGCTACTTGCAGGAGGAGGGAGAAGAGTGAAGGTGTGGTGATTTTTCTAATCAGTCCTGCCTGGAAGTGCCGAGACTTTTCTACGAGCCAGCAGCAGGGCTCAGTCATCAGGGCAGAAAGCAGAGAAGTGGGATGGGACGGCAAAGAAACAACAGTTGATTTCTACCAGCCCCAGTGGCAAAACTGAGGCTGAGCCTTAGCCCACAACCCCCAACCCAGAGCGCCCCTCCCCACATACCTTTTGAGACCAATCACTGCAGAGCCCCAGGGGAATCTGAGCAAATGTTACCAAAACTGTTGCTGACACTGACAGGGGCTAAAACTGAGACTAGAAAGTTTGATTAAAATCTACAAGAAAATAAAAGACATTAGGCTTTATATAAAGCAGGGATCCAGGAAGATTTGACACCACCTACTGGAAACCAAAAGAAAAGCACCTTCTTTGCAGCAGGCTAAAGAGACCTTCATATAATAAATCTTCTTTCTGGAAAAACAACAGAATACACGTCCATTAATGCCCAGGTGCAGAAATAGTCCATTAAACACCATGAACAACGAAGGTGACAAGGCATCTCAGAAAGAAAGACAAAAAGTCTCCACAAAATGAGCTTATAGACATAGAAATATGTGACATAAGTGACAGAGAATTCAGGATGGTACTTATAAAAAACTCAGTGAGTTCCGAAATGAGTCATACCAGCAACTTCAGAAATTTAAAAAAAAAAAAAAAACAGCGAGACAAGCAGAGCAAGGAGATTGAGACCCTCAAAAAGAATCAAATAGAACTTCTGGAGATAAAAACAAAACAAAACAAAACAAAACAAAACAAAACAAAACACTGCAAGAGTTAAAAAATGAAATAGCAACCTTGGGAAAAGAAGTTGAAAAAATGGAGGAAAGGATCAGTGATATCGAAGACAGAAATCTAGAAATAAATCAGAAGGAAGAAGAGAGAAACTGAAGAATGAAAAATAATGAAAGAGAAATACAAGAGCTAGTTGATACCATCAGGAGAGGAAACATAAAAATAATGGGCAGTGTCAAAGTGGAGAAAAAGGAGCAAGGGCTAGAAAGCATTTTCAGACATATAGTGCATGAGAATTTCCCAAATCTAAGGAATGAGCTGGACCTTGGAATTCAAGAAGTCAACAGAAGACCCAATTATCTCACCCAAAAAAAGCATTCACCAAGACACATTGTATTAAAGTTATCAAAAATCAATGACAAAGATAGAATTCTCAGGGCAGCCAGGGAGAAGGAAACAGTTAACGTATAAAGGAAAACCCAATAGATTATCATCAAACCTCTCAGTGCAAACCTTACAAGCCAGAAAGGAATGGGATCAAATATTGAAACCATTAAGTGAAAGGACTACCAATCTAGAATAATGTATCCAGCTAAGCTCTCCTTTAGATGTGAAAGAGATGTTAAGACCTTTTCAGACATACAGACATACAAAATTGAGGGAATTCTCTACTATGAGGCCTGCACTACAGGAAATACTCAAAGGAGTCAGCTCACCTAAAACAAAATAACAAAACAAAAAAAATACATAATTAGGAGTAAAGTGACTATGAAGCAAATAGAAGTAGAGGAGTGCAACCCTTACTAAGAACAGGGCACTGTAAGCCTAAATGATAAGAAGAGAATTGCTATAGCAAGAAAGTAATGAACATTCATCATACATAGAAACAAACTGAGATAACAATGACTGAAAAGGGGAGGATTCAAAGATCCAAATTCACAAAGAGGAAAGGAGATAAGGCACATGCAGAAGAAAATGGATGACTGTATATACAAAACTACCTTTTTCATATCTGTAAAGGTAACCACACTCCAGAGTCAGAACAGAAGGATATAACATAAAACAAGAAGAATCAGAGGCAAAACTCACAAAAGCCAACCAAAATAAAGAGAACAGAAACACAAGGACAAAGAAGCAAGGAAACACCAAGCTACCAGAAAGCAAAAGTAAAAATGATTATAAGAAGACCTCACATTTCAATAATCACCCTAAATGTAAATGGACTGAACTCACCAATAAAAAGGCACAGATTTTCAGAATGGATCAAAAAACAAAAGTCAACCATATGCTACCTCCAAGAGACACATCTCAGCTCCAAAGAAAAATATAGACTCAAAGTGAAAGGGTGGAAAATGATATTTCAAACAAATGGCATTCAAAGAAAAGCAGGAGGAGTGGTACCGATATCGGACGAAATAGACTTCAAAATAAAAAAGGTAAAGGAATATACTGAGGGACACTTCATAATGATAAAGGGAATCATGTGCCAAGAAGATATAACACTTGTTAATATCTATTCTCTAATTTAGGAAGCCCCGAAATATGTAAAGCAATTACTAACAGAAATAAAGGGAGAAACAGACTAAACACTAGTGTAGTAGGGGACATAAATACCCCACTGTCGGATATGGACAGATCATCCAAACAGAAAATCAATCAGTAAATAACATCCTTAAATGACACATTAGATCAATTGGCCATAATCGACATATACAAAGCCTTCCATCCCAAAACAGCTGCTTACACATTCTTCTCTAGAGCACATGGAACATTCTCAAGAATCAACCACATACTGAGGAACAGAAATAGCCTCAAAAAATATAAGAGGGTTGAAATCAGAGAACCATATTCTCTGATCATTATGCTTTCAAACTAGAGACGAACTGCAAAAGAAATCAGGAAGAACCACAAACACATGAAGGTTAAACAACATGCTACTGAAGAATAACTGAGTCAGAGAAGAAATAAAAAGAGAGATCAAGAGATACATAGAAACAAATGATAATGAGAGTACAACATATCAAAACTTTTGGGACATGGCAAAAGTGGTCATAAGAGAAAAGTTCATATCATTACAGGCCTATTTCCAAAAATAAGAATGAGTCCAAATAAACAACCTAACGCTTCACCTTAAAAAAACTAGAAAAGAAAAAACAAATGAGGCCTAAATTCAGCAGAAAGAAAGAAATAATCCAAATTAGAGCAGAAATAAATGAAATTGAAAACCAAAAAAAAAAAAAATAGAAAAAATAAACACAACAGAGAGCTGGTTCTTTTAGGTTAATAAAATTAAAAAAAAAAAAAAGCTTGGCTAGACTCACTAAAGAAAAAAGAGAAAGGACACAAATTAACAAAATCAAGGATGAATGAGGAGAAATTACGACTGATATCACAGAAATACAAAGGATCATGCAAAAATACTATTAAAATTATATAATAATAAATTTAATAGCTTAGAAGAAATGGACCAGTACTTAGAAAAATACAATCTTCCTCGACCGAATCAAGAAGATCTGGAAAATCTAAATAGACTGATCAGCAATATGGAAATTGAAACAATCATCAAAATCCTACCAAAAAGTAAAAGTCCAGGACCAGATGGCTTCACCAGTGAATTCCATCAAACATTCAAGGAAGATTAAATACCTATTTTCCTCAAACTCTTCCAAAAACTCCAAGAGGAGGCAATGCTGCCTAACTCATTTTATGTGGCCAATATTTCTGTGGTACCAAAACCGGGTAAAGATAACAGAAAAAATGAAAACTACAGACCAATATCTCTCATGCAAAATTCCTTCATAAGATACTAGAGAACCGAATACAGTAACATATTAAAAAGATTATATACCGAGATCAACTGAGCTTCATCTCAGGAAACAGGGATGTTTCAACATACGCAAATTGATTAATGTGATACATCACATAAACAAATTAAAAAATAAGAATCATATGATCATATCAATAGATGCAGAAAAAGGCTTCTACAAGATGCAGCATACATTTATGATCAAAACACTTAACAAAATCGGTATAGAATGAAAGTACTTTAACATAATAAAGGCTATATATGACAAACCCTCAGCCAACATTATGTTTAATGGTGACAAACTAATACCCTTCCCTCTAAGATCAGGAACAATGCAAGGCTGCCCACTATCACCACTGCTATTCACTGTAACATTGGACGTCCTAGCGAGTGCAATCAGGCAAGAGAAAGATATAAAAGGCATCCGAATAAAAAACGAAGAAGTCAAACTGTCACTATTTGTGGATGACATGATTCTCTATATAGAAAGTCCTAAGGACTCCACATGAACACTACTAGAAACAATAAGCAAATACAGTAAAGTTTCTGGATACAAAATCAATGTTCAAAAATCTATAGCATTACTATACTCTAATAATGAAGCATCAGAAAAAGAAGTGGAAAAAATAATTCCTTTTCCAATTGTTACAAAAAGAATAAAATACCTAGGAATAAATCTAACAAAACATGTAAAGAACCTATATAATTAAAACTAAAAGACCCTATTAAAAGAAATTGAAGAAGACACACACAAAAAAATGAAAAGATATTCTGTGTTCTTGGATTGGAAGAATCAATGTAGTTAAAATGACTATATTGCCTAAAGCATTATACAGATTTAATGCAATCCCCATCAAAATCCCATCAGCATTTTTTAAAGAAATAGAACAAAAAAATCATCAGATTTGTATGGAAGCACAAAAGACCCTGAATTGCCAAAGCCATCCTAAGAAAAAAGAATGAGGCTGGAGGCATCACTCTGCTCAACTTCAAATGAAACTACAAAGGGACAGTAATCAAAACAACATGTTACTGGGAGCAAAACAGACACACAGACCAGTGGAACAGAATCGAGAGTCCAAAAGTAAACCCATATTTATATGGGCAAATAATTTTTAACAAAAAAGCCAAAAACATGCAGGGAGAATGGTGCTGGGAAAATTGGATGGCTATCTGCAAAAGAATGAAATTAGACTGTTGTCTATCACCACACACCAAAATTAACTTAAAATGGATTAAAGACCTGAATATAAGATCTGATACAATAAAATGCATAGAAGAAAACAGGAATGAAACTCAAGGACCTTGGACTTAAAGAGAATTTTATGAATTTGACCTCAAAGGAAAGGGAAGTAAAAGTGAAAGTCAATGAATGGGACTTCATCAAACTAAAAAGCTTCTGCTCAGCAAAAGAAACCATCAACAAGATACAGAGACAACCATCAGAATGGGAAAATATATTTGCAAGCAACACCTCCAATAAGGGCCTAATATCCAAAATATACAAAGAACTCATACAACTCAATAACAACAAAAAAACAAATGATCCAATCAACAAATGGGCAGAGGAAATGAACAGACACGTCTCCCTAGAGGACATACAAGTGGCCTACAAACATATTAAAAGATGCTCAACATTGCTAGCTATTAGGGAAATGTAAATCAAAATCACAATGAGATGCCATCTCACACCTGTTAGAATACCTATAATCAACAGGACAAGTAATAAATGTTGGAGAGGATGCAGAGAAAAAGGAACCCTCATACTCTACTGGTGGGGCTGCTGATTGGTACTGTCACTATGGAAATCAGTATGGAGGTTCCTCATAAAACTAAAATTATTCTACCGTATGATCCACCAATTCCACTACTAGGTATTTACCCCAAAGACTTGAAAACCCATATCAAAAAAGATATTTGCACACCAATGTTTATAGCATCATTATTCACGATGGCCAAGACATGGAAGCAACTGAAGTGTCCTACAATAGATTACTGGCTAAAGAAGCTGTGGTACATATATACCATGGAATATTACTCAGCCATAAAAAGAGATGAAGTGCTGCCATTTATGACATCATGGATGGACCTCAAGATAATCATGCTAAGCAAAATGAGCCAAACTGAAAAAGTTGAAAATCACATGATATCACTTATATGTGGGATATAAACTTAAAAGCAACAAATAAACAGGACAAACAGAGACTCATATACATGGACAATGGATTAGTGGTTGCCAGAGGGTAGCGGGTGGAGGAGGAGGGTAGAGGTAGTCGGCATAAAGGAGGTCAAATATAGAGGTCTAGGGGTGAACTGGGTAAAGAGGATTAAATATATGGTAGCTGAAGGAAACTGGACTTTGGGTTGTAGTCACACAATAGAATATATAGATGTCAAATTATCATGTACACCTGAAAATTACATAATTGTATTAACCAATGTTACCCCAATAAACTTAATTTAAAAAAATAATAATTAATAAAAAAATAAAAGCTGAATTAAAAAAATAATAGAAGACAAGGTAGCAGAAAATGCCCAATCAGAACAGCAAAAGAAAAAAAATCCAAAAAGATGGCAATAGTTTAAGGGACCTCCGGGACAACATCAAGTGTTCCAACATTCACATTATAGGGGACCAGAAGGAGAGAGAGAGAGCAAAGAATTAAAATACTATTTTAAGAAATAATGACAGAAAACTTTCCTAACCTGGCAAAGGAAATATACATCCATGCCCAGGAAATACAAACAGTCTCAAACAAGATGAACTCAAAGAGGCCCACACCAAGACACATCATAATTAAAATGTCAAATGTAAAAGACAAAGAGAGAATCTTAAAAGTAGCAAAAGTAAAGCAGGCAGTGAGTTACCTACAAGGGAGCTCCCATAAGACTCTAAGCTTATTTTTCAACAGAAACTTTGAAGGCCAGAAGGGTTGCCATAAAATATTCAAAGTGATGAAAAGCAAGGACCTACAACTAAGATTACTCTATCCCTCAAGGTTATCACTTAAAATTGAAGGAAAGATAGTTTCTCAGCCAAAAACAAACAAACAAACAAACAAGCTAAAGGAATTCATTAACACCAAACTAGTTGGAGGGACTTCTTGGAGAAGAAGGGGGGAAAAGGTCAAAAATATGAAAAATAAATGGCAATAACTACATATCTGTCAACAATTACTTTGAATGTAAATGAATTAAATATTCCAATCAAAAGATGTGGTAGATGAATGGATAAGAAAACAAGATCCTTACATAGGCTACCTATAAGAGACATACTTCAGATCAAAAGACACATGCAGACTGAAAGTAAAGGAATGGAAAAATATATTTCATGAAAATTGAAATTAAAAAATAAAATCTGGTATAGCAACACTTATACCAGACAATATAGACTTTAAAACAAAGGCATGACAAGAGACAAAGAAGGACCCAATAATCCCATTTCTGGGTATTTACCTGAAGAAACCCAAAACATTCTTTGAAGGGACATGTACATCCTTATGTTCATTGCAGCATCATTTACAATAGCCAAGATATGGAGGCAATCTGGGTGTCCGTCAATAGATGAATTGATAAAGAGGTGGTATATAAATAGAATGGAATATTTTGTAGCCATAAAAAATAATGAAATCTTGCCATCTGCAGTAACATGGGTAGACCTAGAGGGTATTGTGCTGAGTAGACTAAATCACACAGAGAAAGACACTTACGTATAGAATCTAAAGAACAAAATAAACAAACAAAACATAAAGAAGCTCATAGATATAGAGAACATTTTGATGTTGGCCAGATGGGTTAGGAGTTCTGCAGTGGGTGAAAAGGGGGAAGAGATTAAAAAGTTACAAAACAGTCATGGGAATGAAAAGTAGCATAAGGAATATAGTCATCAATATAACTATGTAATAACTATGTATGGTGTCAGTTGAGTACTAGATTTATCAGTATCATAATTTACATAAATGTCAAATTACTGTGCTGTACACCTGAAACTAATATAATATTGTATGCCAATTGTAATTTTAAAACAGATGAGGTAAAAGCAGTCAAATATGTTGTGACAGAAATCCAACTATGGAAGGTGAAATTTTAAAAAAATTAATAAAAAATTAAAAATAAATAAATAAATATTTTTTAAATAGTGGCATATTCATACAATGGAATATTATTGTCATAGAAAGGAAAGAAGTACTGATGTAATGTACAACATGGCTGAACCTTTAAAACATGCTAAGTAAAAGAAACCAGTCACAAAAGACTGCACATTGTATAATTTATATGAATTGTTTAGAATAAACAAACTATAGAGACAGCAAATAGATTAATGGTTGCCTAGATTGGGGGTAAGTGCGGAGTGACTGCTAATGGATACAAGGTTTCTTTTTGAGGGGATGATAATGTTCTTCAAGGGATTGTGACAATATTTGCGAAACTATGAGCATATTTAAAACCATTGAGTTGTACACTTTATTTTTTTAATTGTATAATTTAAATAGGTGAATATATGATATTTAAATTGTATCTTCATAAAGCTGTTGTTTTTAATCAATGAAGGTGTGAGGAAGGGTATGATTCAATGAATTATAGAACAGAGTAGTAAGAGAAAGATGTTGATGACCTGGGATAATAGAATAAAGTCAAAGGATGGAAGTTTTTCATGAGAAGTAACCATAGCTGGAGTAGTAGGAAAAGAGTGAGGGAAATGAAGTAATTCTTGGTTTTTTACCAGTTACTACTTTAGCAAGCCCTGGTTAATCATCTTTACTTGAGTAAAAGTCATTTGCACTGCTAATTTCATCATAGATTCTCCTGGGATTTGTTCAGTGTTCTAGGAATCCAAGCCTATTTGGAATCAAAATTCTTTCTAGACACTTTCTTTGCTGGCCTAGCTTGTTAAAGCGTATTTAATAGAGTCAACTAATCTGTTAAAGCAGATCAAGCCCACCAGATGAATGCTTTATTTGGCACACCCATCACTTCTGATTAGCTACATTTTCTGTGACACCTTCCTTGTTTGGCTCAAATGGAAGAAAAGTAAATGGATATTATACACTTTGTTTTCCTAGAAATTGACAGACTTAATCCTCACATCTTTTACCCATATTACAGATAAGGAAGTTGGCCCAGAAAGGATAAATGACTTTCCCAAAGTCACAGAACTAGCTTGTAAATAGTAATAGGATTCCAGTTTTGGCCTAAACCTATGTCCTTCCCATTATAGTTATGCAGTGGGTGATACTGCAGAGTGAGAGTTCTCAAAACAGCCTTTCCCCATGGATCTGTTCCCCTGACAGCTACTTTCAATGCCTTCAAAGCTGGAGTTTGTGTGATTGCTAATTTTAAAACGATGATAGCATTTAACACATTATACACTTCTCTAGCTTGTTCCCTTGACAACCACATACCTAAGATTAGATACAAAAAAATGGTCTCTGTTGGTACTTGTATTTAAAAATTATTTATGAGGACAAAATTTTTAATAGAGTTTTTTAAAAAGCATAAATTGTTTTTCAAAAACGATATAGAGTGGTAGCTCTACACTACCACAGAAAATGTTAAAACATTTAAAAATCAGTTTAGGAAAAATCATCTTCACTTAATACAAATTTTCATATCACTGTTCTTACCACTAGCCTGGACCAACAATGGCTGAGCTAAAATTTTACAAAGCTAGGGGTTCTAAGACACAATTACATTAATTTTTTCAATCACTATTTTTTTGTAAAAAAAAAGTATAACTCCAAAACTTCACCTTCATTTTTTAAGCAGAGTAAGTAATAGCCCAGAGATAGCAAATTAATCCAGAGTAGTGCTGTCATCACTTCAGAAGGCATTTAAGAAGTTGATAAATAACAAGGACTTTCTCCCTAGCAAACTACATGATTGCACATACATAATTTTGCATTTAATTTCAGAGGTGAAGAGATTTCTTGACTCCCAAAAGCTTACCCATGTATCCAGCATAAAGAGACTTGACCATGGAGACTAGGTAAAGATTTGTTTATGCATCTGTTCATGCTAAGGGAACCACATTTGTCTGTCCTACCGATAAAGAAATAAAGCTCAATGCAGGCTTAAAATAATCATAACAGAAATAACAAGAGTAATACAATATTAATATTTTATAGCATTTTTTCATACAGAAGAAAATAAATTCAGACAAGAAAAAGAATTTACATATCAGTGTAGAATTTTCCACAAGAATACTAGTGAAAAACTTCTTTTAAAATTTTACATTGTTTGTGGAAGAATATAAAAAATGTTATCCAATGTGTAAAATGAGTAGAAAAATGGAAAATCTTCAGGTCATTATAAGTCATTATTGGGAATTTAATGACATGGAAAGGGATCGTACTTTCCCTTTATATATTCGTATATATAAACAGAAGAGAAAAATGAAGACAACCTTGAAAAATAGTAATTTAAGAAATTGCAAGCACGTTATCTGAGCATTTATATTTTACAATTTGGTGAAAACCAGGAGAGCAGACAAATAGTTGGGGAGCCAAGAGAAAACATTACAGATGACACTTGTCTTCATTTCAAAAGAATAGAGGTTTTGTCAAAAGCAGACAATCTTAAAAATTAAGATAGATACAGTGAATATAAATGTTGCAAAACAAATTACTCCTGTGCATGAATCTTATCCTCAAAAGTCATAATTGGTCATCCTACCTTTCTTTCCCCAGCTTTATTGAAGTATAATAGACAATTAGTTGCTCATAATTACATTGTAAAATTCAGTGAGATTTTTTTCAATTATAGTTGGTGTACAATAATATATTAGTTTCAGTTGTACAATATAGTGATTAGAAATCTATATGACTCACAAAGTGGTCACCCCACTATATCAAGTACCCCTTTTATCCCTTACATATTTTTACAACATTGTGGACTATTTTCCTTATGCTACACTTTATATCTACATGACTATTTTGTATCTATTCATTTGTACTTCTTAATTCCTTTGCCTTTTTTCACTGTCTCCCTCAAATCCCCCCAAACCTTTCTCATGGTCTAGTAGCCTTCAAAATATTCTCTGTATCTATGAGTTTCTTCCCTTTTTTGTTGTTGTCGTTTATTTTGTTCTTTAGATTCCACATGTCCATGAAATCAATCGGTATACGTCTTTCTCTATCTGACTTACTTCATTCAGTGCAATACTCTCTAGGCCCATTGAGGCAATATCTTTTTCTATCCCCTTCCTTTTAGTCTGTGTGTGTCTTTGAATCTGAGGTGAGTCCCTGATGGGCAGCATATGTAGGAGTCTTGTTTTCTTATCCATTCATCTTCACTATCTTTTGGTTGGATCACTTATCATTTCCATTTGAGATATTTATTGATAAGAATGTAGTTATTACCATTCTTTATCCATGTTTTTGATTTATGATTTTTCTTCTTAAAGGAGTCCCTCCAACAATTCCTGTAATACTGGCTTGGTGTTGATAAACTCCTCTAGCTTATTTTTGTCTGGGAAGCTCTTTATCTGTCCTTCAACTCTAAATGATACCTTTGCTGGATAAAGTATTCTTGGTTGTAGATCCTGGGTTTTCAACACTTTAAATAATTTGGCCAAGCCCTTCTGTCCTACAGTTTCTTTTGAGAAATCAGCTGCCAGTCTTACAAGAGCTCCCTTGTAAGTGACTAATTGCTTTATTCTTGCTCCTTTTAAAATTCTCTCTTTGTATTTAACCTTTGGCATTTTAATAATGATGTGTCTTGGTATGGGCCTCTTTGGGCTCCTCTTTCTTGGGGTTGTTGTCTATTTCTGTTACCAGGTTAGGGAAGTTTTCCATCATTATTTATTCAAATATATATTCAACTTCTTGTTCTCCCTCTTCAGCTATCCCTATGACATGGATGTTGTTATCCTTAATTGTGTCCCATACACTCCTTAAATTATTATTATAGTCTTAGTTCCTTTTTTCTTGCTGTTCTGACTGGGCATCCTTGTCTTCTACACCCTCTATATCAGTGGTTTGATTCTGTTCTTCTTCCACTTTGTTGATTCCTTCTAATATACTCTTCATTTCAGATAATGTGTTGTTCATTTCTGACTGGTTCCTTTTTATAATTTCCATTTCATTTTTATGTTTATCTGTTTGTAAAAGTTCTCATGGAATTCATCTACACTTCCCCTAAGTTCATTGAGCATCTTTATAACCAATGTTTTGAACTCTGCATCTGTTAGGTTGCTTGGCTCTATTTTTCCCTGGATCTCTGTTCTGTTCTCCCATGGTTTCTTCTTCTTTGTCTTCCCATTTTGGCTGCCTTTCTGTGTCTGTTTCTATGTACTAAGCAAAGCTCCTATGTCTCCTGGTCCTAATATCACAGTTTGTTTAGTAGGTGTCCAGTGGCACAGTCCTGAGTTTAGCCCCACCATGTCCTCTTCTGGATCCACCTGTTAAGATTCAACAAGCAATCCACAGATGCCATACTTATAGTTGCCTCAAGAAGCCTCACCAGAAACTGAGATCAGCTGACACCAGTGTCTTGGCGCTGCTCAGCAAGTTGCATAGGACTCACCAAGGACACAACTGGATGTGGCTTGGGTGGGGCCACGAGTTAGGGGAGGCAGAGTTTCAGGGAATCCTCTGGGTAGAGTGACCTCTGTTTTCCAGTTTGATGACATCTCAGCTATGGTAGCATTGTGTCTGTACACTGGGAGGGGGGGTGGGTTCAAAAGAGGAACAATGCATACCACTGGCACTTCTTTACAGAGCAAGTTTCCCCTCAGCCCTCACTCCAGCAACTCAGTGTTCCCCTGTAAGTCCCTGGTGTCCCCAGAGTAGCTGACCCGAGTCTGGTACCTGGAGCAAGCAGGTCCGTCACCTCAAAGCCCAGTTACAGACACGGTCCCTTTAAGAGGTGTCTGCAGCTGCCATTGCCTCTGTTCCGCTCAGCTGGTGGGAATCAGGCAGACTCACGTCTTTGCCTCCTCCTACCTCCTCCTGGTGCAGGGTGATTTCTTATTTCTCTCCCTAGTTGTAAGGTTTCTGTTCATCTAGACCCCCAGGAGACTCTGCTTGCTGTTTGCGCCGTGTTTCTGTCTCAACTTTGATGTGGTTGCAAAAGGGTAGAATGAAGCTTCTATCATCTATGTCATTTTGCCTCATATTCTATCATTATTTATTTTTAATTACACAGGTTATAAGCAAAAATATTTCCATTGTAAAAAAATTAAACAGTGCAGAGTTATACAGAACACAAAGTCTTAAAACATCATTCATCAGCCTCCCTAATGTTTTCAGACCTTTTGTTGTATATTTACATTCATGTATATGTATGCATATTGTATATTTTGTCTATAAATATATGGGATTATACAATTCCTATCACCTTGTTACTTTTTTAACAGCTTTACTGAGATTTAACATACTACACAATTCATCCATTAAAACGGTTCAATTCAGTTGTTTTTAGTATATTTACAGATAATATGTTTAATCATCTCCACAATCATTTTTAGGATATTTTCATTACTTGAAAAGAAACTCTGCACCCTTTAGCTATCACCTGTGTATCCTTGCATTTTCTCCAGCTGTAAGCAACCACTAGTCTACCTTCTGTCTGTAGAGATTTCCCTATTCTGGGCATTTCAAATTAATAGAATCATATAATATGTGGTATTTTGCGACTAACTCCTTAAATGTAGCATAATATTTTCAAGCTTCATGTTGTAACATGTCTCAGTACTTCATTCCTTTATATAGCTGAATAATATTCCATTGTGTGGCTATACCACATTTGTCCTCTTATTCATTTAATATATTCTTTCCATTCAATATATATAGATCTATCTCACTCTTTTTAATGATTGTACAGTATTACATAGTTAATGCAACATAATTTATGTAGCTATTTCCACATGGATGGATATTTACCCTATTTACATTGTTTCCCCATTATAACATTAACTTTTCTCTACATGATATAAAGGGAGAAAGGAAGAGGCCTTCTCTCTTGGTGGAAGAAGGAACTTGCCTATAGAAGAGTAGTTCTAAAAGTATGTTCCCTGGGCCTGCAGCATTACCTGGAAGCTTGTTATAAATGCACATTTCTAGGCCCCACCCCCAGTTTTTGATTCAGAAACTCTGGGGTGGGGCCCAGTGCTCACTGTTTTAACAGCCCTCCTCCTTGTAATACAAACTAAAATCTGTGGACCACTGATCTAAGTCTTTTTCACTGCACTGCAGTAGGTTTCATTATTTGGATTAAAGTACATTAAAAAAATTAGCAGGACCACAAAAATTGGCTTTGACACATGACTATGGTCATGGATAGGACAGAATTATAGTAGAGGAGTACATGGGTCTCTATTTTTTTTAGAGAGAGTGCTTCAATATAACAAAAAACCTCTTCCTCTCATGCTTTTCCTATCTATTGACTCCTCATTTTCTCCTCCCTTGACCTTAAAAAAACAACAATTAAGCCATTTACATAGAATTTAAATGTTAGGAGATGTAAAGCTTTTCCTTCCTGACTGTCATATTTCTGTCAATGATACCCACAGGACAATGAACCATAAAACCCAGCTCCCATTAGAAACTGAAACATTGGGAAAATACAATTTCATCGATTCACAAAGATGAGAACTAGAAGGGAATTTAGAGATCTCCTTAGTCAAGAGTCATTTTTTGGAGATAAGAAAAATGAAACCTAGGTAAAGTACATGACACAGCAAGGTCACACAGCAAGGATAAGCTTCTTCTCTCACTATGCTATATACTATACTGTACTATACTAGTGCACTATACATTCTAAACTACTTTACTATAATGGTTCTTGACTAGAGATATGCATGAAATTCACCTGGGGAGATCTGTTTGAAAAACATATTTTCTAATCTTACTAAGCAGAGAACATTGATACAATTTAACTATATCTAGGAGACATTTATGAGTATCTAGTATCATATTGTTCTCTAATTTAGCAATGCCCACAGAGGTCAAGGAGATTCCACAAAGTGTCAGAAGTACTTGGACTCATTTCTACACTAAATACCTCAACACTGCAGTTTTTTGTGTTTTTGTGGCTTTCTATTGTTTTTCTTCCCTATCTTTTGATGTGAGTTATTAGTTCTTACATCTATCAGTGTGTTTGTATCCAGCAGTCCTCACCCTCACTCCCTCTGCTACTAGTACCAATGTGAGTTGAAACACTAAATAAATACAATCTTTAGAATCATGATAAAGGTGATAGTAAAATAGGTTGCAAATGAGGGACTAGAAAATTTAGTGTAGGGATTTTGTGATATTTATGTTAGCTGAAACGTAATGGGAAAGTTTATGTTGCCAGATATAACATTCTCTAAGAAATTGGCATAACCGCAAGACCTCCTTTACAGACAAATGAAATGAAGAATGAACTCTGGGGAATTTTTTAACATCATGAAAGTATGCAGTTTTCCATTCAAGTGTTTGTTGCTTTTTTAAATTAATAAACTTTATTTTTTTAGAGAAGTTTTAGGATCATAGCAAACTTCAGCAGAAAATACAGAGAGTTTCTCTACATTCCTTGTTCCCAAACAAACACAACCTTTCCCACTATCCACACCACTATCCCATACCACATCCCACACCATAAATAAAAACTCTGGGAGGTTTCTAAAGCCATGTAAATACTACAAAAGGGACAACTCAGATTACCTGTAACACCACAGAACTATGGGTATTGCTGGTAAAGATGCGTGTGGCTCCTGCCTTGGAAGATTGCAAATGGGATGAGAGGCCCATTTCACTGCTTCCAAGGGACAATTTCATGTGATGGTCCTCTTCTTCCACGAGAGATCTGAAAATTTTTTGAAATCAGAAAGAAGAGCAAATTAAAAGTTGTCATTAATTCACAATAATGAGATTATTTAGAGAAATAATCAGTCACTGGTGTCAATCATCTGACTGAATATACTGAATGTTGTTTCACTGTATTTTAAGCTCATGTCATTCTATATTTTATATATATACATGTATAAATATATATGTATATTATATATGTGTGTGTGTGTGTGTGTGTGTGTGTGTGTGTACACACATATACACAAAAGGCTTACTGAGGTCAATAAAGATAAGTGAGACCTGAGAAATCAAAAGCTAGTTCAAAACCATAATCACAGAGGGTTTTTTTAGTGCCAGAGTAATTGCTTTTGGTATTTCACTATGTAGATAACAATATGATCAAATTGTGTTATTTGCAGTTAAAATTAATTTGGGATACTTACTTTTAGAAAGATAAAAGTAATATCTGTCATTTACTCAGCAATCACTATGTATCAAGTACTTGCCAAGAAATTTACACACATGACCTCATATAATCCTTAAAACAATCCTTTGCAATAGGTACTATTATTATGTCCTTTCTATTCAGGGTAGGAAAAACGAGCCACAGAGGGTTAAAAATAACTTACCTAAGGTCAAAAAGTTATTTAAGTGGTTGGGCCAGTATTTGAATGTAACTTTAGTCTGATTCCAAATTCCAATGACCCCATCAATAAAAGTCAAAATTAACTGGGATATATTACAACATTATCTTCTCTTCTGTTATTATAGTTCTAATTAACCCCAAATGAACAAAAAATTTTACATGTGAAATAATTTCATTTTCTAGCAGTATCTCTCACTTAGTAGTTTGGGATTATTTAGCTAAATACCTACAGTCTGGTGGCATTTCCATCTTTTCAAAGCAATAAATAATAAAAATAATAAATATAAGCTATGACCACATATACTATATCAGTAATTTTAGGTACCATAAAAGAGATTGGAGAACCTATATTCAACAGATCAGTTAGTTCCACAGAGAATATGTCAAAATATTTAATAGTTAAAGGGCCTCAGTTTGGTTACACTATAACCATCATGGTACAACTTTTCGTTATTCCTTAGACTAGTCAAGTTTTTTTTTTCTCAGGTATAAATTGTTAAAATTGTCTCTGAATGACCTGCCTAAGGGCAGGAAGCCCATGGCTCTGAATGGGTTTGTTTATTCTTGATGTAGACTGCTGAAATGGACATTAGAAAAGAAGAAGAAAGACTGGATTTTCAAGTACTAGAACTCCATATTTTTTCTATTTATCTGTAACTTCTTAAATGATGAATTATTTGCTTTTCTAACTCTGGTCTATCAAATATCATAAAGATTTCACTTTTTTCTCTACTATACCTACAATGGAAGTTGATCAATTTTAACAGTAAAAGTTTCATGACTGTACCATACTTTAATAAAGATCTGCTTTTTAAATTCTGACAGCAACTAGCAATAATTAGCAAAACTTCTAGCCTTGATGGTGATGTCCATGTTTCTTAATGATATTAGAGCCATAGTTTAACAAAAAGTAAATTAATAATGTAGCACTATGTTTTAGTCAACTTTCATGGATGTTTAATAAAAAGAATAATTTAAGTAAGATTTTAACAAGCATAAAAAATGAATATAGCATTCCACATTTTCAGAAATAGCTTTAAAAGAATTAAATTATATACATGATGTATGTCATACACTTTTAAACAGCTTTTGCAAACAGACATTTAAAATTACAGAATCAATTGGAAAATTGTGCAATAGATTGATGGCAATTGGTATTCTCTCATCAGAAAATTCCAATTCATCTAGAATTATTAAAATTATTTTAATTGGGTATTCAAGCAGAATGTTTTCTTATTTTCTATATTCCTTGCACAGAACCTGGCACATGAGAGGTTTAATATATGTCATCTGAATGAATACAGAATCTCATTTCTATGGATCATTCTAAAGACATTTCTTTATCATGCAGTGTTTTAAATGACTATTTTATCATTTTTATAGAACCACAGATAGCAACCAGGACAGGAATAAAGCTGAAATCACACTACCCTATGACATATTCTGGAAATTGTTTTAAAAATAAACTAGAGATAACAATTTGTTTACTTGTCATTTGTCTCTTGCTCTTGAATTTGAAAAGCAGAATGTGAAAATGCAGCCTCTTCTTGGCAAAATACGGCTGGCTTTCTAATTAATTACTTCAAAAGCTGAAGAAGGCTTCACTAAAATCATCTCCTTCATGACTTTTTGTCAATATCTTTTGACTTTTTAACATTCAGAACACTCCGTATTATTTCTGCATTAGTAACAGTACATGTCATGTCAACCTTCTCAGCAGATTCAATATTCTCTTCTAGCTCTTTTCATTAAGTTTACTGACTAAATGCGAAGAGCATTGTTCTTCAACACTACAAGGAGGTAAAAACTCTCTGCAAACCTCAGACCAGAAGTATATCAAACTATCCTTAAACAAATGATTATCTGAGTAATTCCAAGAACAAATAACATTTTTTAATCTTTTTTTCAAGTCACATGGTTAAAAGCAATATAAAGACCAGTGGGTCTCAGTAGGGGAAGAGGGATCAAGAGGATTTTTGCCTCTCACTTCCCTACGTTTGATAATATCTGGAGACATGTTTCATTGTTGCAAGGTGGAGTAGATATGTGCTACTCTCTAATGGGGTGCTGCTAAACATCTTACAATGCACAAGAAAGTCCTCCACATCAAAAATGTACTGTAGCAAAAATGTCAAGAGTTCTAAGGTTGAAAAACTCTGATGTAGAAGGATTAATCTCCTCAGAAAATTTTTTTCTAAAGCAATTTCATGTTCTAAATAACTTCCTACTCAGAGGGTTGACTCCCTGAGGTAAGAAACACAGTAGGATTATTAATTACAACTAACTCTTTCAAGATTACCTAACAATAAAATACCACCTCTCTTTCTTGACAAGATAACATGGCTGGCTTTCAAACTTTTAATTAATGACCCAAAAATTTGAAAAGTCAAGTGTTTAGAGTAGTTAAGTATATAACAGCTTTGAAGGTTATAAAATAATTATGTAAAAATGCATTGTTCTATATAACTCATGTAAGAATAATTTTTAAAATTCTGCTTAAAATAATTTTATTTTAATTCATTTTTATACGCTAACTTAGAATCAAACAAATCCTGTCCAAATAGTTACGTTTCTTCAACAGTATAAAATTATTCACTGGAGAGGCTGTGTTCATCAATTTTCTTTCTAAAAATCAAATCTTTTTCTTACAAAGTTTGTATATTGCTACCATTCCACACCCACCGTCCTCACTATGACTGGACACATCTTATTTTCTAAACAATGACCAATCACAAAGCACAAAACCAATCTTTCACAAAGTATACATGAATCACATGAATCAGTTAACTGTGCATGCTTAAAAAGAACAATTCCTATTTCAGAGAGCACTGTCTGATCCTTTTATTGAAAGCATTTTAAAGGTGGTCTAACTAAACGTACACTATGACATTTCTTTGCACCGCTGTTTAAAGACAAAAGAAATAAAAAGTCAGACCAATTGTCATATGTTAACAGGGTGATGCCAACATTATACTCTTGCCTCTAAAACTCCCATATTTTAAAAGTTACCCCCAAGGGAAATATGTAAATGATATTAACAGACAATTCATAAAGATATAGTAAGTATAAATGATTAACAGTAGAAAAATGTTTAACCTCATTAATATTCCAGAATATGCAAATTAAAGCAAAGATTCCATCTTTAAACATATAAACTTATCAAAGAGTAGATTGGAAGATATACTCTTAACATTTCCAGTGAAAACATGTATTAAGTCCCTGCCATCTGCAAGGCACTGTTCACTCCAATGATTTTTTAAATAGAAATTCTAAATCATTAAATGTATATTTTTTTATAGTGAACACCATGACAATAAAAGATTATGTATTAGGTGTACGATCTGGTAGGTGGGTTGCTCTGTCAACCTGGTTCAAATATGTTTTCTACCATGACTAGTTCTGTAGTTAATAGTTTGGCAGATATTCTATAAAGAACCATATACTCTTAGAATTCACTGTAGCAATCAGGTTTGGTGGTATGCTATATAGGGAAGGGAAGTGTATCTCACAATTATATCATTTGGATCTAAAAACACCAAATACAACACTCATCAATCTCCATATGCCCTCAAAAAATATTTGCACAGCATGCACTGAAATGAGCTCTTCTGTGTTTAAAAATGAGGTATCAACTTGATAAATGATAAAATGTGTATTTCAGTTTCTTGGTTTCTATTATTACAAGCACCAGTTCAATGTTATACAAAAAGCCAAGTCAAATTTCAATGTCAAGGCAAAGGAAATTTTAGTGCTTTTTAAAATTATTAGCATGAAAATACATAAAATACTTCACTTTTCTTGGTAGAGAAGTTATTTATATATGCCAATACACTCTGGTATGTGCTGTGAATAAAAGATACTAGAAAGATCTATGTTGTTGCAGAAAAAAAATATGGCCTAGGGCTATCAAAATAGTTGTCAAATAGGTCCCTTTACTTTCCTGTACTATTAATTTCTGAAGGGAAAAATAAATTAATCAGATAAAAACTAAAAAGGTAAAAGTATATAAACAACACCTTTAACTTTTCTCTAGTTTCCAATCTTTTTGCTTGCAACAATTACATTACAAAGTGATTAAATCTAACAATGTATTCTAATAACATAATTCCACTGTAACAAAAAAAAATAGAAGTTTTAGTGGCAAAAGTATAATACAAATATTGTTATTTCTCAGAGTAATAATGTTATCATAACTGAAAGTCAGTGCCAGTGGGTTGGTACACGAGACAGTAACAATAATAAAATAAAACAAAAACAAAAATATAAGCCATGAATGGCATACAACAAATGATATATAACAAATAGGGTTGGTTAATCAAGGCACTGACTCATGTTTTTCACCACCCATGCCCCAGGAAAATAAAATATGTTTCTCACACTCACAATTTAAAAAGAAAATCAAGAAAACAATTTTCTTCAAAGAAGTACTCCCTCTCCATTTGTTTTTCTGCTCTGAAACAGAGAAGTATCTACTAGCAGCAGCATTTGCTAAAAGAAACATTTCTTGTGATAAAGTTACATGACTGGTAGAGGAGAAATTTAGTCAACTGTTCTCATACTCATTTGAATTTGAGTGCTAAATTTGACAAAGTATTTCCTTCCACCCTTGAGAAATAACTTAAAAAGATGGTAGAAGTCATTTCTCACTAATTTTTCTATAGATTTAAAGTATGCATACTGTATTAAATTCTAAAGATATTATTAAAGTCCCTACATCACAAAATTTAGAATCTTAACTTCCCCTTTTCAGCTCTCCCAAAGAAAAACTGGATGATATTCTCTCTCTCACCTACTCAACTTCCATTAATGAAGCAAAGAGGGAATTAAAAAAAAAAAATCAGAGAGCTGGAAAAACAGGGTAGAGTGAGAGAAGTCTTCAGATTTCTCCCCTTGAAATAACAATAAGCTAAACATCTAAAATTCAACAAAAAACACCCAAACTGAAAACGAGCATGTCTCAGTGTGGAATCTGTGCATAAGAACTACCACGTCAGAACGTGGGGTGTCGGATGGTAGACTGGGAGAAATAAAGAAGCTGCCTCTCGCAGCCTCCAGGCTCTTTGCAGGAGGAGGGGGAGGGGTGAAGGTGTTGCAACTTCCTTGATCAGCCTGCCTGGAAGTGCTGGAACTTCTTTGCAGCCAGCAGCAGGGACCAGTAATCAGGGCAGAAAGCAGAGAAGTGGGAAGGGAGAGCAGAGAAACAACAGTTGATTTTTACTGGCCACAGTTGCAAAACTAAGGCTGAGCCACAGCCCAAACTTGGAACACAGAGGGCCCCTCTCACCATACCCTCCGAGACTGAACACCGCGGAACCCCAGGAGAAACTGAGCAAATGCTACTGAAACTGATGCTAACACTGCTAGGGGCGGAAAATGAGAGTAACAAGCGTGATTAAATATCTACAAGAAAATAAAAAAGACATTAGGAATTATATAAAGCAGGGATTCAAGAGGCTTAGACACCGCCTACTGGAAACCAAAAGAAAAGTGCTTTCTTTGCAGTGGGCTAAAGAGAGAACTTTATATAACAAATCTTCTTTCTGGAAAAACAACAGAATATACTTCCATTAATGCGCAGGTGCAGAAATACTCCATTAAATACCATGAACAACCAAGGCAACAAGGCATCTCAGAAAGAAAGAAAAAAATCTCCAGAAAATAAACTTACAGAAATAGAAATGTGCGACTTAAATGACAGAGAATTCAGGAGGGTACTTCTGAAAAAACTCAATGAGATTCAAAACAACTCAAATCAATAATGTCAGGAATTGAAAAAAAAACTAGATGAGCAGAGCAAGGAGATTGAAACCCTCAAAAGGAACCAAATAGAACTTCTGGAGATGAAGAACAGACTGCAAGAGTTGAAAAATGAAATAGCAAGCTTGGGAAATAGAGTTGAACAAATGGTGGAAAGGATCAGTGATATCGAAGACAGAAATCTAGAAATAAATCAGAAGGAATAAGAGAGAAATCGAAGAATGAAAAATAATGAAAGAGAAATACAAGAACTAGCAAATACCATCAGGAGAGGAAACATAAGAATAATGAGCATTATCGAAGGCGAGGAAAAGGAGCAGGGACTAGAAAGCATTTTCAGACATATAGTGGGCAAGAATTTCCCAAATCTAAGGAATGAGCTGGAGCTTGGATTTCAAAAAGTCAACAGAACACTCTATTATATCAACCCAAAAAAGGCCTTCACCAAAACATATTGTATTAAAGTTATCAAAAATCAATGACAAAGACAGATTCTCAAGGCAGCCAGGGAGAAAAAAAAATGGTAACATATAAAGGAAAAAGAATTAGATTATTCTCGGACTTCTCATCACAAACCTTACAAGCCAGAAAGGAATGGACTCATATATTGAAACTATTAAGTGAAAAGAACTACCAGCCTAGAATAATGTAGATATGAAGGAGAAATTAAGACCTTTCCAAACATATAAAAATTGAGGGAATTCTCCACTATGAGGCCTGCACTATAGGAAATACTGAAAGGGGTCAGCTCACCTAAAACAAAATAATAAAACAAACAAAAAATACATAATTAGGAATAAAGTGACTATGAAGCAAATAGAAACAGAGGAGTGCAACCCTTACTAAGAACAGGGCATTATAAGCTTAAATAATAAGAAGAGAATTGCTATAGCAAGATAGTAATGAATGCTCACCATATATAAGGACAAATTAAAATAACAATGACTGAAAAGGAGAAGATTCAAAGATCCAAATTCACAAAGGGGAAAGGAGATAAGGCACATGCAGAAGAAAATGGACAACAGTATATATGTAACTGTCTTTTTCATATTCATACTGGTAACCATACACCAAAGATTCAGAACTGAAGTATATAACATAAAACCATAAGAACCAGAGGCAAATCCCACAAAAGCCAACCAAAATAAAGAAAACGAAAACACAAGGACAAGGAAGCAATGGAAACACTAAGCTACCAGAAAGCAAAAGTTAAAATGGCTATAAGAAGACCTCATATTTCAATAATCAACCTAAATGTAAATGCACTGAACTCACTGATAAAAAGACACAAAGTTAGAGAATGGATTAAAAAACAAAACTGAACCATATGCTGCCTCCAGGAGACACATCTCAGAGCTCCAAAGACAAATACAAACTCAAAGTTGAAGGGTGAAAAATGATATTTCAAGCAAATGGCATTCACAGAAAAGTGGGAGTAGCAATACTAATATTAGATGAAATAGACTTCGAAATAAAAAAGGTAATGAAAGATACTGAGGGACACTTCATAATGATAAAGGGAATCATGCACCAAGACATAACACTTATTAATATTGATGCTTCCAATCAGGGAGCCCTGAAATGTGTAAAGCAATTACTAACAGAACTAAAGGGAGAAACAGACCAAAACACTATCGTAGTATGAGACCAAAATACCCCACTGAGGATATGGATAGATCATTCAAAAAGAAAACCAAAAAGGAAATAATATCCTTACATGACACATTGGATAAACTGGACATAATTGATATTTACAGTGCCTTCCATCCCAAAAGAGCAGCTTATACATTCTTCTCTAGTATACATGGAGCATTCTCAAGAATTGACCACATACTGGGATACAGAGATACCCTCAACAAATATAAGAGGGTTGAAATCAGAGAACCATATTCTCTGATCATAATGCTTTGAAACTAGAGATCAAGTGCAAAAAGAAATCAGGAAGAACCACAAATATATGGAGATTAAATAACATGCTACTGAAGAATAACTAGGTCAGAGAAGAAATAAAAAGTGAGATCAAGAGATACATAGAATTGAAGGATAATGATAGTACAACATATCAAAACTTTTAGGAAATGACAAAAGTGGTAATAAGAGGAAAGTTCATATCATTATTACAGTCCTATCTCCAAAATCAAGAATGAGCCTAAATAAACAACCTAATGCTTCATCTTAAAAAACTAGAAAAGGAAGAAAAAATCAGCAGAAGGAAAGAAATTGTCAAAATTAGAGCAGAAATAAATGAAATTGAAAACAAGGAAACAATAGAAAAAAATACAACAAGGAGGTAGTTCTTTGAGAAGTTTAAAAAAATTGACAAACCCCTGGCTAAACTCACTAAAAAAAAAATGAGAAAGGTCACAAATAAATAAAATCAGGGATAAAGGAGGGGAAATGATGACTGACATCACAGAAATACAAGACATCATGCAATAATACTTTGAAAAAGTGTATAATAATAAATTTAATAGCTTAGAAGAAATAAACCAGTACTTAGAAAAATATAATCTTCCTAGACTGAATCAAGAAGAACTGGAAAATCTAAATAGACCAATCAGCAGTATGGAAATTGAAACAATCATCAAAAACCTACCAAGTAAAAGTCCAGGAGCATATGGCTTCATCAGTGAATTCTATCAATCATTCAAAGAAGATTTAATATCTATTCTCCTCAAACTCTTCCAAAAAATCTAAAAGGAGGCAATACTTCCCAACTCATTTTATGAGGCCAATATTACTCTGATACCAAAATCTGGTAAAGATAACAGAGAAAAGAAAACTACAGACCAATATATCTCATGAACACACATGTGAAAATCCTAAATAAGATACTAGCGAATCGAATACAGCAATGTATTAAAAAGATTATACACCACGATCAAGTGGGTTTGATCTCAGGGGCACAGGGATGCTTCAACATATGCAAATCGATTCATGTGATACACCACATGAACAAATTAAAAAATAAGAATCACGATCATATCAATAGATGCAAAAAAAAGCCTTCAACAAGATACAGCATCCATTTAGGATCATAATACTTAACAAAATCGGTGTAGAAGGAAAGTACCTTAACATAATAAAGGCCATATATAAGAAACCTTCAGTCAACATTATAATTAATGGTGAAAACTAAAAACTTTCCCTCTTAGATCAAGAACTTTATCTTATTGTCCACTTGCAATGAATTTGCTAATGAAAATCTTTAGCATAGATGATATAAAATAGCTACTAATCTTTCCAAGGCTTTCTTTTCTGCTGTAGCAATACCAGAGCCCACAAAAGAGAAGTAAAATTCAAATAATTTTCCAAAGTAAAGAAGCTTCCTTATATGCATATGTCTGTCACGTTTAAAATAAAATCACATTAATAAATAGCTGATGTCGATTTTAACATAGAAATAAGATCTTTTACCCAGCACCTGCTATGTACTAGGCATTGTGCCAGACACATTATCTATGCTACTTAATCCTCATAACAATCTAATTTTAAAGACAAGAAACTGAAGCTCAGAGAGTTTAAGGCTTCATCATGGGTCTAGTAACTATGATTTGAACTCCAGTCTGATTCTAGAGCCTACATTGTTCCCATTACACCAAGCCTAAAAATGAAAAATAGCAAAGTAGGGACCATAAAGCAATTGATGTTTCAATGCTTACTTTTTAAATACAAGTTGGATCTCAGAGAGACATATTCTATTATAGGTAAGTCATTTTCTGATTGAATTGAGTTTAAAATTATTCACTTTTGCCCCTATTTTCATAAAAAGAAGGCCAATGCTAAAAATCTCATGTCATTCTCTAAATATATATGGGGTAAGGATGTAGCACATCTTAGGATATAACTCAGATCAGATTTTGGGAGGACTTTACGCTACTGATATCAACATTTTAAAGTATAGATTTTTGAATTCCAAAGGTACCCATCACAATCACAGAAATAGCACTATGACAGAAACGAGGAAATAAAGTTAAACAAATGGAATGACAAGTGATATTCCATTAGATAACTATAACAGAATGAAAGTTAATTACCCAAACCATAAAGCATTTACATCGAATGTCTCAATCTTCTCCCCGAAAACCTTTAAAATTGTTTGCTCCCTCTATCCACCATATTTCGAAACTTTAGTCTTCCTTCATCTTTTAAAATCCATATAGTGATTAAAGTACATCAAGTCTCATATGTCTAGCCCAGAAAATTCTACTATTTAGAAACTTGGTTTATGTATTATTTCTCATTCTTCACATTGCTTATAATATTTTGATGAAAGAATGGATAGATTTGATAGATGATAGATGATAGAGATAGATAGATAGATAGATAGATAGATAGATAGATAGATATAGATAGACAGAAAGAAAGAAATAGATGATAAACAGATATCTGAAGTAGAAATGAAAGAATAACAAAATAATGAATTTCTAAAGGCTGATTCCACACCAACTATACAAAAAAAGCTAAGTCAAAGCTCCTTGACCTTAGGAAGCTATATAAGGTGAAAGCATACAAGTGGTAGTAGTGGGAGGGAAATGGCAGTATGTATTTGTAGGTTAGGGGAAACAGTATGTGCTCCCATCATTTAGTCCCCGTATCAGTGTACAGAGGAAATAATTATAATCCTCTGGCTACACATTTATCCTCTGGAAAGATAATCCATTCTACAGCCAGCACTAGCCCTGCCCACTGAGAAGTCTAGAATACCTGAGATAAGAAACATGCCTTCTCATTCTTCAATCCCCAAATAAAGAAATGAATGAAAGTTCCAACACCCAGGCCAACTTTAAAGACACTTTTTGCTCCCAGAGGATTTGTTAACCAAGGTGCATATTATTCTTAATGCCTGTACCTCATGAACTTTTAAATTTGACTATTGTGCTATAGTGCACTTCAGTGGAAAAGCATGTTGTTAAAGAATTGAGTTTTCACCTGCCTAAAATTTCAGTTTATTAAATATTCAAACCTCCAAGTTATCCTATTTTAGAGTTTATTATAAAGGCATATTCTACAAAATCAAAACCAGTTAGAAATCACTGAGATAAACATCTTTGAGAACAGGAGAATCATTAATCAAGTAATAATAAACCTATTCTTTTCTGTCTTTCTTGAATTTCCAAGAAATTCAACTCCACAAAGTCAATAATTTATGACCAAGTCTTAGGGCAATGTTTATTTCTCTTTAAAATAGAAATATGAAAAAATATAAGACTTTCAAATTTACAAAATAATATCCAATTGCATTCCATATTTTAAGAATTAAAACTGGCAGCTCTCACTTAAGGTAAAGACTGATCTTTGTCAAGGAAGCTACAGACCTAGGATAAACAAAACAAAAGAAAACAAAACTGGCAGCTCTAAGAGTTCTACTGATCCTGTCTTCAATGCCTGTCATAAATATAACAAATCTCAACCTTGATTTTGCAATGACTTAGAGGCATCTCTAATTACTTCAATGAATGTGGTAAAAATGTCAGTATCAAATCAATCATGTTTTAATAGAATATATTTAATATGATTTAATTATATAGATATTTTAATATGATAATCAGTATTTTTAATACAGGGGAAAGTAATACAAAAAGAAAAATCAGAAGACAGACTCTCTACCCAACAAGTCTGGGAATAATACCTAGGATAGTTCTCTCAAGCTCATTTCAGGTATGTAGCTTATAGAAGCAAAGAGTCTAATTTAAGCAAATTTTTCATATTAAAATTATTTTCCATTTTGTACATAACTATTTGCCTCACCATTAAGGTTTTTTTTCCATACACCTTTGTTATAAGACTTTAAGTTATCCTTCTTTTACTATGCTTACATAAAGAAATAAAACCATTGCTGATTCTGAACTTCTCAGGTTGTTAGATGAAAAAAATCTTTACGTTCACTTACAACCCACTCGCCTATCCACATATTCAAGAATCATATTGTAAGAGTAGAAATGCAGCCTTTAACTCCAGAAAGTAATTATTTCTTTTACTGTGATTTCTTTGCAAGCAAGTATCCTGCCTGCTCTTTGTTACCTGTCTCCTAGTGAGGAGCCTGGCACATAGTAAGCAGGTGCTCAATAAATGTTGAGTAGATGATTGAATTTAGAGAGTGTAGTTTTGAATTTTGTAGCCCTGAGCAAATCACTTCAGTTAAGAGTGTCAAATTTCTTCATTTGACATATGCAGTAATCTCATATATTACAGTCTTATTAGAGAGCAAGTTACAGCTCTTTCCTATGAAAAGAACTAATCCAAAATCCCAATTATGTTTCTTGCTTGCTGATAAATGCCACAATGCTGGCACACACTGAAAGTAATTTTAGTAGAAACAATTTATGACCAGAATACTTTAGTCATGGTTCATCAAATTATAATTTGATAAAGAAAATAAGATTATAATCTGTCTCAAGATAGCAGTTAAGAGTTATTTGACTTATTTTTACATGTCCTTTACTACAGTGGAGAAAACTATTTTAGACCAATTTATGTTTTAAAACAAGTATGGTTGCACTTAAATTATAATGTGTTTTATGTGTATGGTTTGAAAAAAGGAATGACTGACTAGGAAAAAAAATCTGACTTGGGAGAAAAAAGTGTAAAATTAGTTATGAAAAAATCATCCAGAAGGTTTGAGAGGTGAAGTGACTGGTCTAAGCTAACTTAATGAATTAATAGCTTGTGCTGAAAAAAAATTTATGCCCTTTAAAAAAATCATCCACATTTACTTCTGAATTTTTTTTTATGATTAGAAGGGCTTCAATCTAATTACCAAGGTTCATCAGATATTTGATTTTTTAAAATTTTATTTTATTAGTTTCAAGTATACAGGACATTGGTTAGACATTTATATAGTCAATTTAAATTAAGTAAAATTTCCTTTTATCAAATATTTAAGAAAAACATCTTACACATTACTTGGTTAACAATAGAAAAAATATATAGTTGTTAAGTATAAAATGACATATTCTAAAGCAAAACAATTGAAAGTCTGTGAATAAATTTGGATTTTTATTTATTCTCCAATCATTAAATATACATTTATTTTGAATTATTTGCTGGGATATGTAATTAGTTAGGGAGGGCTAGTCCAAGAAGCCTTGAATCCAAGAGTGTGGCATTTGTTTTTTATTCAGCGAACACTGAGCAGTAATTGAATTCCTTTGAGCAAGGAAGTAACTTTCAGAGCTACAATACAATCATAGTTTGTAAAGAAGGTATACTTAATAAATATGTAATTCATATTAATGACCAAATACAAATAAGAATCAATAAATATCAGAAGTTTAAGGAGCTGTGAAAGTGGAGGGGAGGTAAAAGATAGAAACACAGTAGAGAGATAGTAAGTAGTACTTTGACAATTGACTGGACATAAATTATGAGGAAGAAGCAGGAATCAGAGATGACTGAAGTATTTTGAGGATAATAGTTTTCTTTTAGAATCCAAAATATCCCATCTTTGGCTCTCTTGAATGCATGTCATCTAGTTACATTTGAGATGTCCGAACTTTCTTCTGACTGACCAAGTTTCCAGAAATAGTCAAGAACTATGTTTTCAAATTCATTCCCATTTGGAGTATCTTTAAAGAATCCGGTTTTCTTATTAAAGCACAATCTACAAAAGATTGGATTTTGGAGATTTGGACATAACTTATTGCTTCACGAAATAGTTGTTGTAGATGAGGTAAGGGTAGTACCATTTAAAGTAGCATTTTCCATCTAGCTAGGCAAACTTTTAAAACCTTGATTCTTTGCTATCCTCATCTACATGGTGACTCTTCCCTGTCAGAAATTATAAATTGGTTTTTAAAGATTGTAAGAAAGGAAGGAAAAAATGCTTCTCTATTTCTTGCTTAATATCCCTCTATTTATCTCAAACAGATCAAAGTAGTACTTTATTACTACTTCACAATTCATAGATAACTTCTGCAAAACATATACACACAGTCTGAAAATGCTCCAGTTATCTTCTATTAAAAATCCCCATTTAAAAGACTAAGAAGTATGAATGCTTGATGTTTACTGTGTCATATTGTTTAAATGATATGGTCTATTTCTACCCTTTTTGAGTTCCACTTAAGAACACATACTGTCTTTAAGACAGAGGCTATAATGTTTCTAAAAAGAAATGCCTTACTCCCAAAGTAACAAACTCTCCAGTAATCTGTAATTTGCATCTACCCCCTCAAAAAATAAGTCTGCCTTCCAGGAAATCATTACCAATTTTATTAAAACTTTTTAATATTTTGGGTAAACAAATACAGTCATAGTTCATAAATATTTTGCCCAAAGGACTCCTTCCTTAGTGTTACTGCACTATGGACAAATACTTATCAAAGTATTTTTGCAGAGCAATTTTTGTTACATTAGCAGAGCTGTCTGTAGATCATGAAATTGCATTGTGATGTGGAACTGAACATTATAGTGATCTTAGTTAAAACAGTTTTCTAGGAGTGTAGTAAAATGGTGGATCCTAATAACATTTTAGGAGAAAAATCAGAAGCTAAAACTACTCGCTAAATTCATTCATCTACTCAACATTTATTGAGCACCGGCTTGTTATGTGACAGGCACCTCAGTAGGAGACAGGTAAACAAAGAGCAGGCAGGATACTTGCTTGCAAAGAAATCACAGTAAAAAAAAATTACTTTACAAAGGACTAAATGGTATAAAAATAAAAAATTCTCAATATTATCTACTAACAAACACCATGCTGCATACTTCACATAAACCACAGTAACAAAACTAATTGCAAACTTTGCTCCCTAGTACAGAAGTGTATGAGTTCATGTTTAGCATATAAGCACCAAATGAAAAAATAAATAACATTAACTTTCCTTACTATTATTTTATTTTAAAGGATTATTCATCCCTGATCAGACTATCTTCAAGGCTGGGTCAACAATCAAACAATATCCACTATTTAAAATTATAATATGCAATTATAATTATATGAAACAAAGCCCAAACTTATGATGATGCAATGGTGCATCTCATCATTTCAAAAGAGGCAGTCTTTTATTACATCTGTTTATGTATTTCAGCAATATGTCTATAAAAAATACTCTAATAAGCCAGGTCTCCAGTCCATCTAAGATCGAAATTTTTGTTGCAGCTCTATGAACTTTTGTTTAGCTGTGAATCATTCAGAAATGATTATGTACACACACCTTTGGAGGAAAGTGCTCATAATGAATGTGCTTATAATTAAATCACTTTAATTTGGTGATACTAAGGGATTGAATGATCTATTCACAACTGAGAAGATCCATATACTTTTCAAAATTGTACTTCAAATATTTTGTGGGTCCTTCTGAATGAAAGCTAGATGAAACTGAGTTAATTAAGAATATGGTTCACCGTAGGACCAAAGGAAAGCTTGGTGTAATCACATCTATAAAGAGAAATCCAGTTGAAGTTTTACAGTTAACTAATCTTAAACATTAATTTGTAATACAGTTGATGGAATGAGATAAAATAATAAAAAGAAAGCATGAATTAAGACTGAGTTAAATCATCAAATACAAATATACACATATGAAAGAAAAGCAATCAGCATAAATATCACATTCTCTTTCAAGATACAATGGTATGATAAAGAGATATTCTAAGGTTTCTTCCAGCTCTTGGTTTCAAAGAACCCTGGATACAATAAATATGCTCTTTTTAAGATGTCATGGTCTTATCTCATTTACCAGTGAAAAGCACTGTATTTTTCAAACTGAAACTTTTTTGTTTTAATTCCTCTCTCTTTAATTCCCCCCACCACACTTCCACCCCTGACCTATGGATGTTGCTGTTTCCTCTTAAGAACTCGATCTCTGAAAGCGGGGCGTCTCCTCCAACATGCTCAGGACTGGCGCACTCAAGGTAGTGGGGGCGTCCTGGCACACTTGGGGAGCCTGGCGCACCTGAGGTATGATCAGTGGCTCCACCTGGGGTGCAAACCCAGAACCTTCTGTGTGTAAAGCATACATGCTAACCACTACACTATGGAGCCACCCCAAACACTTTAATGTGGGAAGAAAGAAGAGGGTGGGGAGATGGCATAAGCACTAGTTTAGCATAGTTGCCCATGAACACTCAACTGAACTTGCCACTCCAATATAGCATTCTCACAATGTTTCATTCTCAAAATTTTAGTGCTCCAAAATACAGTAGTCCAAGCCTTTTAATTAAAAAAAAACAATTAAGCTCCTGCACCTTCCATAATAGGAAGCAGTGCCTAGAGAGTTAAATGACTGGTTCTGAGTTTGGAACATTCCTCCACTCACCTCCAAGTTTAGAAATGTCACTTTTCAGGGCATGGTAACTTGCTGGACAATCAGGTTTAATGCTTAGTAACAGTGGCGTAAATAATCCTCATCTGTTATCTTACTGTTCCTATTTCACTCAATACATGTTAACTAATCCAGTTTTCCGTATTTCCCCCCTGTACCAAGCACTGAAAAGCATTAGCAAGGCAACAACCACATAATCATATGTCACTGATTCTGTAATATGTTTTGAAGATGATTTTAAAGATTCTCAACAACTTATATTATCTGTATGACTTTCCAGAGAAATGTGAGGACCTTCTAGTTTTAAACTATTATTTTCTTATAGCTTTTTTGTTTTATTCTGAATAGTTCTTTTCATAAACTATAAATGTTTTGGTAAAATGAGAAGAAATGCAGTCTTTTGAAATTTTTCTTCAATTCATCAAATATGACAAAATGCAATCAACACCAATCAACTCGTATTATGGACCCACTTTAGTACTTTTTAGACAGCTGTAATATCAGTGGAGTAATTTTGAATGTTTCTGCTTGTTACATAAAACTTTATTAAGAAAATGAATTCCATTTTATTCAAAAGGCGGCACTAATGGCTTATTAGCTTTCAAAAGGAGACTTGGACATGCAAACCATCTCAAAAAAAAAACAGCCTGAATTTTAAGAAGGCAAATAAATAATAAAATTTTTAAATGACTAGGATCTTAGTTTTATCTCATATCTGCATTTTATGGTTTTGTGTATACTTGCAAATATGATGCACGCAATACATTTGTGCTTATTTTATAGGACCTGGAGCATGATAAAAGTTCTAATAGTAGAACCTGCTTTCATGATACTTTCAAAATCACCCCAGATTATGACATTATCACTGAATAATTCTACTTTTTAATAAGATTACCAGTAAATCATTGTTGCAAAATTTGAGAACTGCCTATGTTATGTTTAAACTATTATAATTTTCAAGAAGAAAACTACTGTCTCAGAGATTATAAATATAGTTTAGTAACAAGAATGTAAGATTTGTAGAACCACTTAAGTTAATTGAAACAATTACTTACAATGCATATGTAAGCCTAACATAATTCAATGTTCAGCTAGAGCGTGGTAGACAGAATCGTGGCCTCTCCAAGATATCCACACCCTAATCCCTGAAACTTGTGAATATGTGGTTACATGGCAAAGGGGACCTTGTAGATGTGATTAAGGTTAAGGACCTTGATATGGAAAAGATGAGCCTGTCTTATCATAGTGGGCCCAATCTAATCACAGATGTCATTAAAGGTGGAAGAGGAAGGCAGAAGAATGTATCAGAGAGAGATTGATGTGAAAAAAAATCCAACATTTGCTAGTGTTGAAGATAGAGGAAGGGAGTCCAATCCAAGGAATGCAGGCAGCCTCTAGAAGCCGAAATTGACCCTCAGCTCACAGCCCAGCAAGAAGATTGGAACCTTGGTGGTCCTACAACGGTGAAGAACTGAATTCTGGCAATGATCCAAATGAGTGGGAATGAGACTCTCCCTTAAAGCCTCAAAAGTGAATGCAGCTCTGCTGATATACCTTAATTTTAGCCCAGTGCAACCTATACCAGACCTATGACCTTAATAACTATAAGAGAATAAATTCGTGATTTTTAAAGTCATTAGTTTGCAGCCATTTGTCATGACAGCAATAGAAAGTACTGAACATATTGACTAGGTAGTACCCTTGGAAAGTGCTAAAAAGAGCACCCCAGCTACAGCACTATCTATGGTGGGAAAAAAAGGGTGGGTAGCCAGTGAAGGTAGAATAGTGCTTCAAGAGAAATAGGAAAAACTGAGGTTAATCCTGATATCCTATCAGCAAGTAAAGATAATTGATCCAGTATTTTTATACAACTATACCACTTGACAGTACTGCCAAGCAAAGCTAACTTCTCTATAAGCAATTCAAAGAAGCTTATTCATCTGTCATATTTCTTTGTTCTAATCCTAGTGAGATATTACCTAATTAACAGATGGCATGAAAATAGTGAAAGTCTGTAAAAACAAAAAGGCATTCAAAAAGTTAAGGGCTTTGAAATCAAGCAGATCTGAGTTTTAATTTTCACTTCACCTCTTACTTGAAGTGTAACATTGAGCAAGGTAATTAAGCTCCCTGCACCACTGTGCCCTTGTGTGTGAAATAGAGAAAAGACTTATCCTTATAGAGCGTTTGGGAGGCAGCTTGCAAAGTGCCTGGAACTTTTATAGTAACACTCAATAAATTATATTTAACTATGCTGAACCAGGACATTTTTTTAATTGCAAATAAATAAGTTTCTTATAAAATTTAAAGCATATGTTATATAGACTAGATTCAAATTATAAGCTCCTAGAATTCTCAAACTTGTTTTTAATTATATTTTTTTCTTATGGAAGGATGTTATTTCATTTCTCCATTGAACCATATCATAAGAAGTACTCTCCAACAAGTTGGGCATATTTTGACTTACTATACCATAAATACTGCAAAATTGAGTTTAAAAAAACCTATACCCATAGTAAGTCATGCCAGTGAAACTCTTGTACTATAATTGGAAACATAATATAATTTTATTTTTCACTAAGATTACATCTTATAGTCCAGAATCAAATTATTGCTACTCAGAAGGTAAAATGTGTACACTTGTGCGCTATAAAGAACCTAAGTCCTATCCAACTTAAAGGATGGCATTCCATTCTTCTTGTTTAAAAAAGGTCACTATCAAGTTTAAACATAAATTGCATCATTTTCCATCCTATGTAATATCTAGTTTGAAATCTGGTGTCTCTTTCCAATTCCTGTCTCATGTAGCCCATATACATTTCTCTTCTGTAGTGTTTTCATTGCTATTAAGTCCGTTATCAATACCAAAGTTATAGTAAACAAACATGTTTATCTTGGATCATAATTTTCACAGCAATAAAATAAATTAAGCAATTAAATTGTGAATAAAGATAGGATGAAAGATAAAGACTAGTCATTTTGAATGACTGTGAGGATTATACCATAATACCCAAGAGAGTTATGCCTGGTACATGACAGGAAGTGAGTAACTTCGGAATGTTATAAACTCATTATACAAGGTGATTGAAAAAGTACTAAGCACTTTCAAAAATGCATTACTGAATAACTTCTTTATGTACTAATTACTCAAGAATACAACATTTACACCACCTCTTTCTCACAGTCTTGAGGAAATAAAACAATACACTGTGGCTTCCATTTCAATTTAAAATATCATCCTGCACAAATTATAATTCTTGACTCTTTAACCTCAAGTAATAAAACCGTTAACATACATACTTGCCTATCTCTTACTTCTTTCTTTTCCCTCCCCCTAACTTGGCCCCATTTAGGTCTCATTTAAAATTCTAAATTTCAAGGAGAATGTCTGGACTCCTTAGAATTGCTAGTAACTCCAGACTTCCCTTGATGGTATAAAATTTGCATTTCCATCTCTCTTCCCTTTGGAGCAAGTGTTTTGAGGGGTACTTGGAAGTAACACTCATTTAAGTAAAAAAAATAAATTTAGATAAATTATTGACAAGTAAAATTCTTAGAAATTTCTGAAAGCATCAGAAATACTAGCTTTCTGTCTTGAGAGTTTCTTATGTGCAATATTCTTTGGTTAGATTTAATGGATTTGAGATATTTTTTAAAAACATACACAATAAGCTTTAAAACAAAGTTTTAACTTCACTTGCACATGCCACGCTTCTTCAGACAAAAATATCTAAAGTAGCTAAAAGAATAAACACTGACTATGAGGAGGAAGCAATCATAAACTTCTGAAAAGAAAGTTTGTAAACTCTAAATTCACCATAGTCCAGTGCTAACCCTGTAATTACAAAATAATACAATCTCAGGCTTTTTCAGACAAGCAGAATATCTATATAAAAGGAGAGAGGGATCTTCTAGTCAGACTACATAAGGAGCATTTCACTCAGATGTAGTATCTCGTATAAAGATTAATATTAAAAAAAAAACTATCCAGGTAAGGACAACCAGCGGAGTGAAGAGTCTGGAAAACATGTCACATGAGTAGTAGTTAAAGAAAGATTTCCAAGCTCGTACGTAATAGGGAAAATAGATCTTTTTCTGTATAGGTCAACAAGGCCACACTACAAACTGGAGATAAAAAATATGAGGAACTGATTTTGCCCAATGCAAGAAAGAGCATTGAAATGGAAGTCCACAAATGAAAGGTGCTGCCTCAGTGAGGTAGTGAGTTCTTTGACACTGACAGTGCTCAGGGAGGATATGTATCACCATCTTTCAGAGGTGTCACAGGAAGGATTCCTGCTTTAAAGGGGGATTTGGAATCTCTAAATGACGTCTAAAGTCACTTTTACCCCTCTGGTTTTCCACTGATAACTGTAAAGCTAGCTAGCAAGCCTCTTTGTAAGCTCAGATCATGGAAATTCCCAGAGAACATGTCACAAAAGTTACAGACTAACACTAAATTGTTCATAAGTGTTATATATGTTACTGTTCCACATACTTTTGTTAGATTGAGCATATCTAGTGAAAACAAATTAAGCAGACACAAAAGGTTTATGTACATTATTGTGAAAGTAAATATGTTTTTTTCTAATTTGAAGTGATAAATTTAAGAAGTATTTTGCTAAATAAAAAAAGATTTTTGAAACCACAAAGTTTTGTTTTATTCACTAAATTAGAAAAAAAGACAATCTTAAGGGATCAAAAGAATGTCAAATTTAGCAAATGCATACTTTTATTTGGTCTAGCCTTTGAACCACCCATGAACAAGGAATATTTATAAGTATGCACAATCTTATCTCAGGAAATCTAGATACTGATTTTTAATGATGAAATCATAGAAAAAAATGCTAGAAAATACTGTGCTATTGGTATTTACTATTAAACATATTTTACATATTAAAGAATATCATGTAAACAGGAAACTAACTGAATGCAAGTACATGGCTAAAAGTGGGTAAGTCTAATTCACTAACACTCATTCTACACTCATTGTCTTTTAGCTTGAGAAAGGTAAAATTCTAAGGAAAACATTTCACAGTGTCTCTATCTTGCTAGAATTCACTGTCACATTGCACTGGTTAATTCTTACCTATTCTTTTACTCTCTACTGCCACACCATTATTATCAAAACTTACTGCTTGTGAAGAAGATAAAAGGATCACTAATGTTATTCTTGTCCTATTTTGGTCTCTAGAATCTAACAAGACATTAATCCTATATCATTAGTCTGAACGAACCATTTGCTATTTTAAAACAATGAATACCAAAACACCAGAAAACCACTCAGATGGGAGTGTCCTTTCAGCTTTATTAATTTAGGCAAACTGGCAGGTTAATACATATGGTTCATCCCTGTCAGGAGCAGAGTCTTTACTAATTCAATTGACACTGACCAGGAGATCCTCCTTCAGGCTAACATTGAACTTCAACCTACTGTTGAACAGAGTGTAACATAAACATGTCACTCAGATTTGTATTAAGACAGTCCCTTCAAAATTCCACATGGATGGCACACCACCCTGTAAGTGTTCAAAACTGAAAATGAAGGAAGACCATACCTACCAAAGACTAAGTATTTGGCAATCTATCTAGAGATGAAAGTATTATTTTCCTAAATCTTTTGTCTTTAAGAAACTCCACTCTTCTCAAATTATAACACAAGTTAAAAAGTATTTTATATATTACCAAAATGATTTTCCTTAATATTGTCATAAACATTGCCTTTATCATCAATAAGTCTTGAAAATATGAAGAAGTATCAACTGTCATTCAAGTTCTAAAGAAACAGAAAGAAAACAAACTTAGAGGTTAAATCCACAAGAGAAAAAATAGCCTTTCTGTTCAATGTTTGCAGTAAGTACAACATTCCTTATTGTAGCTTTCACTAGCATAGCAGCACTGCCCTAGATACAGCATCAATGGAAGAGCTCTATCTAGATAGGCAGTACCTACACTGAGTTTAGAAAGAGACCATCAAAAGCTTTATATTTTTTTCCATACTTGCTCAATTACCACAACACATTTTTACTCCAACCAAAAACATTTTATATTGAAATTTCAGTCTTTGAAAAAGTGTACAAGTCTTCAATGAAAACCATGTAATTTATATTTGACAAATCATAGTAAATAATTATAAAACATTACAAATCAATATTGCTGCTACTCAAACATACAAAAAGATGCTTTGTTTACAGTGAAGAATTTCATATGCAAGATACTATTTTAAATGTTTATACATAGTTTTATAGGTAAATTCCAAAAAAAATCATGTTTCATCAAAGTGTCAGAATTTAACTATTCCATTTTGATACAAAGACTTTAGACCAGAGATACAAGTAATCATTTAACCTATGTTTGCCAGCAGAACAACTGTGAGAGCAAATATGTTACTTGACCCAGTATTCTAACTTAGTCTTTATAATTTTTGAGAGCAAAAATTATACTAAAGTATCATTTTGAGCGTAGAAGTGTTGTGGAATACAAAGAAGCACTGATGAGAATATGTTAAACATATTTTTATTTCTAGCCAAGCAAGGCAATGAACTCTTAAAACAGTAAAAACCTAAACAATTTATTTAAAAACCTGCTTTAAACTCCCCAAGCTAGCCTTTTCTTATATTTAACATATTTTCTCTGTGTATATTTAAATGATATTTCCAAACACTGTATTAGTTTATTTATAAAAATAAGGTAAAGCCAATTTAATCATATAAACTATCAGTGTCAAAATAGTCTAGGCTAACACTAGCTCGTCAAATATATATTTCCATTCTACCTATGTGTACTACCAACAATCAATGTCAATATGCAAGGTCTGTGATATTTTCTAGCTTCTATCATCTAAATCAAGTTATTCATGTCATCAGGTCAAAGACGTGAGTACATACTTAAAAGGAAGAAAGTGATTCATTAAAGATGCTGTATTAAGCTCTATCTGAGTTTGTAGCTAGTATGAATTAAATACAAGTATTTTTTAACCATCTCTGAAAATAGACAAACCAACTGAATAGGAGCTGCAATTTGGATCTTCTAGATAGTAAAATATTGTAGAAATACTAGAACCGTTAGTAAATATTAATTGCAACCTACTGATTTTAGTTTTGTGTGTGTGTCTTATTTTGTTTTGTTTTGATGATAAACTTGCTTTTGGCATATCTTTTTGGTCATTTCTCACCAGCTAAAATTCATAAAGTCAACAGGCACATCACATTTTCTCAAAATTTTTGAAGGAGCTCCATTAACTTGTCACCTCCATTAATTTGTGCTTTTGACAACTACAGTTTTTGAGAAACAAATATAACTAATCTTTTGTCCTTTTTAAAATAAATATAACTTAAAATTTTAACTTTATAGGAAAAAGAGTTTAATACCCAAACAGGTAAAATCACCTGAAATGTCTCTAAAAAGGGATACATAAAAAAAAAAAATCTGAAAATGAAATGATGACAGGATTTAACTCTAAAATGTCCTCATTTTTCAGTGCTTTCTAGGGAATTGCTTCTTTGGACTGAAAGCACAGGGACACTTATTTCCTCAGCAGCTGAAAGCCATTCAAAGAACTCAGTAGACACCACTGTGCATCTGAACCTCATATAAAACCAAAACTAAGTAATAAAATGACAACTCACTGGATTTCTAAACACACAATTAACCTAAAACAGGGAGAATTTTCCACATCTTTCCTACCGAAAAATATTTTAAAAGGAACACGCACAGTTAAGACAGACTTATACTAAAAACCTTTTCTCGTACTAATATTAAAAAAAAGGTCCAGGTTTCCCTTACTCATTCCTCCACCAAAAAAAGAATCACAGACAATACTTTAAAAGAATATCTTATTATATTTCATAGATTTTGTTCTTAAAGCAACACTTTGTGGATTTAAAAAATAAGATTTTCAAAAATTCTAGAAAGATTTCTAAATATATTTCAGTGTATATTTCTTAAAAATAAATTTCTAAAACAGGCATTTGTATAAATGCACTTTTCAACTCCATGTATATAAATAACTATTCATAGAACTATAATTTGTATAAATTTGAACTTACACTTTAGAACCTGAATTATAAAACTGGAAAAGATATATCAAACTTATTAATATTCATACATAACTCAAGTATAAAAGTCTTGATTAAGAGATTCATTTTCTTATCAATGTGTTAACTCTGTTTCATATTCATCAAAAAATTATAGAAAGCATTTTCATATTTAACACAACACCAATAGCAAGCATCAGCAGTTTTTTTTTTTTTTTTTTTTTTTTGCGGTTGCACAAAAGAAGGCATCTTAAATATTTCAGATATACAAAAATTCAAAAAATTCCCAACCAGTGTAAAAGAATAAAGTATATCCTTATGCAATTCTTAGGTATACCTTTAGACTTTCAATTAGTAATTAGATTACCATTAGGCACTTTAAATGAAAATAAACATTAACTCCTAAGAAAACAAAACAATGGTAAAATAAAAAGTGGGCATGCTAATATATTTCAATGTAAGCAAACTTGAGGTTTTTAATCTTATGCATTTTAGGATGTTGCTGTTTGGGATTTTTACCCCCTTTTGCCACAAGATTGATTCAAAAATAAAATCCCACTTTAATATCCTATTTTCTCTCACTTACATGTATGCTGGAGAAAGTGGAGTTGACCTGGATGTTTTAAGCACAGGAACTGGGAATTTCCAGATAGCAGGAGAGCTCGTTTTCCATTTCAATGGCATGTTGTCACCACGGTACTACAATAACAGTAAACAGCGTTTCCATAACAGACTACCAACTAGAACTTCCATTCCACACTGCACTGACACAGCAGTGGCTGCCACGAAGAACAAGCAAACAATTCTGCCAGCACCCTTAAACCAATGCTTCCAATCTGTAAAACAGGGATGCAAGGTACCTCCTTTAAATCCTCCTGTCCCCTAAAGCAATATGATGATTCTATCATTCTAACTCAACAATAGTGCCACCTCGTTAGGAAAGCGTTGACTGCAGGATTTTTTTTTTTTTAAGACTGCACTGTGCATACTACACAACGCAGTTATTTAATAAAAGCGGCTAGGGTTTTGCTTTTTATTGTATTGCTTTAAGCTTGCATTATCATTGTTCTACCTTAACAGGGATACTGCAGCACTGTACTATATTCTGCACCTATTAACCTGATTTCTGACCAATAGCAGCAGGAAAAAAAAATAGATAGGTTTCATATGAAAATGAAACAACATACCTACTCAGAATACACTTGTCATCCTCTGAACATTCTTCTTTTGAGCTGCAACAATACAAATGGGATATAAAACTCAGCATAGCCTTAGGCCACAGCTAATAGAGCTCAGTAACTAAATTCGGCAGCCTGCTTTCCTCCTGTGCAAGCTCTGGCCACACAATACAAGAATGCCATTATGAGAAAAGCCTGTTTCAAAAATGCCAGTCTCTCTGTTTTCCAGTTAGAAAAAGGCAAAATATAAGATCAAATATAAAGTGCTGCAGAACTCTGCACGTTCTTCTAGGAGCTTCTGATTCAAGTTGTTCTCCTTTCTCTATTCTTATTTCCAAGCTGGAATAAGCAAAATCTCATACATTTACAACATGCTGTGGTAACATGAATATCTGTCTTCTGCAACAGAGAAGTAGAGTAGTGTGCTCTTAATAGCACTCCTCGGAGGGACGCTATCAACAATTTAATTCAATGCTACTCTCCCCTTCTTCTTCCCCCTTTCCCCTCCCTTCGCCCCCCTCGCAACTCCTCCCACCCCCAAACAGCTCACAAACTAGAGGAGAGACCAATGCTGCTGGCCAAGCAAGTGTCCAGCAGGGCCCATTACAAGGCATGGCAGCATGTCCAGTAACCTCTAGGGGTTATTGACTGACAAAGAGGTTCAAAAATTAAAGCTGCTGTCAGAGGAAGCTTGAGGTATTTCATGAAATGAATGGAAAATGTAGGGTTCATCTATATAGTTTTAAAATATTGCTAAAAAATAGCATCCTAAGTTCCCCGAAAGTGACTAAATGTTTTAAGTATCTGCTTAAAGCACCAAGCTCACACATTTTCTACACAATTTTAAGATAGAAAAATGGTACAAACTGGTGTTATGCTGAACTCTTTACAGGCTGAACAATTTTACCTCTGATGCAGGCAAGTCACCATCACTAAATATCTACCTTCATAGCACCCTTCCACTTCTACCTAAAAACAGAATTATCTGTCCTTTTCGATGCAAGCTTAGTAAAGGTAGACCACCATTGACATGAAAGCCACTACCTTTTTTAAAAAATCACTGCAATGACAAAGAGCTCATATTCACTTCCATGTTTGTATCCAAACAATAAACTTGTGCTTCCAACTTAAGTAGTTGGCTTTTAGTCTTTCCAAATGATTTCTAGTTTCTAAAAGATTGAAATTTAGTCCCTGAAGAAGCTTTCTCGTTTGAATTCAAAACTCACAGATCAATGTTGCTATAGAATCGTAATACTTTAAAAATTCCAAAATATATAATTTACCAGAGATACAGACTGAAATCAGTTTAGGTAAATCACAAGTACCTGAGTTTAAGATATACATCAATATTACATACATTCATACATAAAGAGAGTGAAAGCTTATTTTGAAACATTGGCCAGTAATTCATAAACTTTATTAAATATTAAACAGATGTTAGTCATCAGTACCTCATAAATAATTTTTATTCAATCTACCATATAAAATAACCCTCCCAGAAAAACCACTCAAACATCTTAGAGGGTTAAATTATATTTTCAACACTTTTTAGTCTCATAGGCATCTTCAAAGGAATCATAGAAAGGAGTATTTATCCATACTTTAGTGGCCAAAATATATTAAGAGGTTAAAAAAGTCACCATTAAAACAAATAAACCACACTCAGTATTTTACATTAGAAATTTTTGTGTAATAATTCTTAGTAATTATAGAGCAAAGGGTCCCAGGTACAATCAGCAGGAGCAACTTATTGGAAACCCTAAGAAGGAAACACACACACACACACACACACACACACACACACACACAGAGTCACACACGTATTAATCAAGCAAGCTTAGAATGTCCCATTCCAAAAACTTGAAGCATTCTCAAACTTTTAAAAATATAAAACATGAAACAGCTACAAATTAGTTATTTGTAGCAAGGAGGCAACGTTTTAGAAAGAAAATTGACCCACATTCCAGCTTATGAAAATATTACAAAGCAATAATTGCAAATGTAATTTCTTTTGAGAACAAACAAAAATACCTATGCAAAAACATGATAGTGAAGTGTTTTGAGCAGTTTATCTACAAAGACTACTCAACATTTATGAGTGAGAAATAGGGTGAATCCAGAGTTTTCCGAATTTCCAAGAGGGTAACCCTCAAAAACAGTGAAGATCACCTTATTGTAAGGGTTCTCAAGTTATTATTCTTCTGTGAACAATCAACTGAATCAAGAAACCAATATATTCTTATCTAATCTCATTAGGCTCCAAAGAAATCAACCAATATCTAATCAAAATATCTATGCCAATTTTCAGTCTAGATTTCTCTTAATGCATTTTTTTAGACTTAATGTTCTGAATGTGTTTTTGTAACACTCAACAATGCATTCAAAGCATTCAAAGTGAAAAGAAAATAAGACTGCTTTCCTCCACCCCAGCTTCAGCACTATTAAAGAACCCCAAACACTAAAAGCATTATTTCTGATGATGAGCATCTATTTATATTTAGCTCTTTTGCTTTAATAAATAGCTAGGAACCATCTGTAATGATCTCTTATGAACAAACAACTAAAATTCCAAAGGCTTTGAAAATAATTCCTTTAAGTAGAAATATAATCTATGAAATATACTTTGCACTATTAATTTGCTTATCAACACCATTCCTCACACATTGTTTAGAAATAAACTTTAGCCAGGTAAAATCACCCAAATTACAAATTAGCAGAGTCCAAATCAATCAGATTTTACTAACCTGACAGCAACTCCAGTAGCAACTGTGGAGTGTAATTACCATTATATTCTGGAACTAAAATTGTGTTCACCTCAGAGTGAAAGAAAAAAAATGATTTAACGTGTATTTTAAATATAATTTTATGCAGGCTCAGTATCCTTCTACTTTAATATTTTGACTGAAAAATGTCAAAAACCTTCGTTCTCATAGGAAACACTGATTTCATTTACAGAACACTTGGTTTCTATTACAGACAACTGCATAAAACAAGATAGAAGACAACATACACAAAAGCTCTTCAAAGCATTTTATGAATATTAACCAATCACTTAAAAATACCTGTAAAAATGCATATTTCAGAGATGTAATAAGCAAAGTACAATGCTGGGACATAGCCAAGGCCACAAAAAGAGACATTCTTGGCCAAATGTTAGAACACAGAATTTCCTGGCTCCCAATGTAGAAACAGAAAATTTTTTATAACTTTTAAAATTCTTACAAATCATCTTGCTCAATACCCTCTTGGTATAGATGAAAAAACTAAAGCCCAGAGAAGTTAACTTGCCTGATATCACATTGCTAGCTAGCACCAGAACTGGAACTAAAAACCACGTTTGCATGTCCTAGTCCAGAACTTTTACTCTTGATGAGACCATTTCAATGAGACTATTCCATAAGATGTGTGTTTCTATATGAAGTGAACCACATTCTATAAATGTCTCCATGTATTCTAAAGAAACAAGAACTACAAAGAGCTATTTACTCCTCCAATTATATGTACACTCAAAGATGGAAAGATGAGAGAAACACAAAAATACAAAAGCACGTAGAAAGAATTTCCAAAATCTTAATTCCAGAAGTATTTAAGAATGATCAGTGAGAAAAAAGTAACTAAAAATTAAACCAGTCATAGCATAGGAGAAAAGTGAAATATACAGCTAGTAGTCTAATTTTTTCTCAACATAAATGTTTCTAAATAACTTTATAAGAAAATCTAACTTACTGACTGCTACAGTTTATCTCCAGTACCACTTCCTCACTAAAGAAACTAACTAATATATCACATATCTGACCTATCTCTATATATTTTCCTGATAGTCCCTAAGAACTGACCTACCTTTTTCTTGCAAATTTTGGTTAATCCTGTGATGGGTACAACTAAAGACTAATAGCACTAACCACAGTTTGTGTGAGCAGACACTGTATAATGTTCTCTTTAGTCCTTACAATGTCTCTTCAGATTAATCCGGGATATCCATGTTTTTAGTATTGCTCAGACAAGACTGTAGGCCATGCCAAATTGTGTACTCTGTTTATGTACTGCTAATCAGTAAAAATACTTAGATAGCAACCAAGGAGGAATGTTAAACCCTTTAAAGAACACAAAAAATTAACTTCTGAACAATAGAGCAAAACTCTTAATACATTCAGGATTTCTTATCACAAGAAATAAAACTATTTGCATGAATTGCTTTATATACTTGTGTGTGTGTGCATGTGTGTGTGTGTGTAAATTTCTTTTTATTTGTTTCAGGAAACTGAATATCAAATACATTAAAATTTCTTACTAGATACTAAAACCAAAATGGAAAATTCCAGATGTTTCTCAAAACTATGTTGGAAAGTCATCATTTCATCTTTATAAGTTCCTTCTCACATGGCAATTTCCTTAACAGAACTGTGTGAATCCTTATAGCTCCGTAAAGGTTTACATTGACTATTGCAGCTATGACTATGCCTTGGATTAATACTGTTCCTATCTCCTTCGCAATACAAACAAGTAGAAAAACACGATTGTTGTTCAGGTACATATTCATGTACATGCATGTGTATATATATGGAGAATTCTTAATGCCATGATGGCATAAATAACATAAAAGGAAGTACTCACTCAACTTTAACATTTCTTAAGGAGGGTAACAAGTTGTTGGGGGGGTGGGGATTATAGAACAACAATCAAAGGAGTTGGTAAATTGATAAAACAGGAAACAACAGGTAATGGAACCAAAGGAGAAAAAAGGTAATGATTGGAAGAAGAATGAAAATCCAGAATGGTAGTGGTTCCTGATAGTTATGTAGCACCTTTTATAATTTGGGATCAAATGAATGAGGTTACGGGGCTAGGATAGAAGATAGGATGGGAGGACAAAAATACAGAGGGACTGAGCAAATAACAAGAAAGATTCAGTTGCTGGGGACTTGATGACCCACAGATTTTGACTGCCCTTACTCCCTCACTACAGATGAAAAAAGGATTAGCAATGAATGGGAAATACATGTATTTTTACCCTTTCTTTTTCTTTTATTTTTTGTAGTATCTATGTTCTTTATGGCTTTTTCTTTTGGATAGCCTTGAATGCTTCATTCATATATTATTCCCAAATCCATATACCCAAGTAAATCTTTATACATCTTCAACATGTATAAATGAAATTAATTCTTAAGTATTCCTATCTATTAAAAAATGCCTTAAACTCTAAACCAAAATGTTTATGTTAGGAGTAGTAGTGGTAGAAACCAATGATTTTTACATATAAACCATTTACATACCTGAATTTGCATTACCATTTTTAAATTGTTTGAAAAATGCAATTTAGAGAGAGTTTATCATGATAAAATAAGGATACTGTATCCTGTGCTCTAATAAGGGGCCATGCTATTACTACACCCTGTGCTCCAGCCATGCCACTTCATCTATTTGAGATGCTCTCCCCAAATTCCTGCTTCTCTATCAAAAAAGAATCCCTGAATCTTGTATCTCCCTAATGGAGCACTATCTCTGGAAAATTGGAAAGCAATTAATAAATATTTGGGGAGTAAACCAAAAAAGAAGTTTATAAGCAGAAGAGTGATTAAATAAGAATTGTGTATTGAAGACAAGATATATCCTGAAAGGTTTTTTAAATGTTGTTATTGATTTTGCTATTACTAAAAGCAGAGTTCAGGTAAAAGGAATATTCATCTGTTCATTTGATAATTTTAGGCTATAAATTCTTAAAATGAAAAAAATATATACACATTATCTTATTAAAAAATAAGTATGTGTTGGTGAAAATAACCTAGAATATATGCTTTTATAAATTACATAAATGCACCACTATAGTGATAATGGATTGCATTAATAAAAATCTCTGTTATCACCTGAAATAATGATAATTTATCTGTTTAGTCATCTCTCAGCAACTTCTTAAGTATCTCTTTAAATTACCTTAGGTAAATAAAATAGCCAAACCATTGTTAGATTTTTTGAAGTGTTTGTACATTAAACTTGCAAACTTATCAAAATAATAAGCTGAATCAGGAGGAAACATGGTAGAGTAAGAGACGTCCTCAGATCTCTCCCCCTGAAACAACAATAAGCTGAACATCTAAAACTCAACAAAAAATGCCCAAACTACACACCAGCATGTCTGAACGTGGGATCTGCTCATAAGAGCTACTACAGGTCAGAACCCCATGTGTTGGGCAGTGGACTGGGAGAAATAAAGGAGCTGCCTCTAGCAGCCACCAGAGCTCCTTGCAGGAGGAGAGGGAGGGGTGAAGATACAGCGACTTCCCTAATCAGCTGGCTTAAAAGTACCGGAACTTCTAGCAACAGGCTGTAGGGCCCAGTCATCAGGGCAGAAAGCAGAGAAGTGGGATGGGAGAGCAGAGAACCAACATTGATTTTTACGGGCTCCAGCTGCCAACCAAGGCTGAGCTGCAGCCCCTAACTCCCAGCCCAGAGGGCCCCTCCTCCCATAACCTCCAAGACTGAACACCGCGAAGCCCCAGGGGAATCTGAGCAAACGCTACCAAAATTATTGCTAACACTGACAGGTAGTGAAACAGAGAGTAGAAAGTGTGATTAAACATCTATGAGAAAAGAAAAAGACATTTAAGCTTTATATAAAGCAGGGATCCAAGAGGCTAAGATGCCACTTACTGGAAACCAAAAGAAAAGAACCTTTTTTGCAGCAGGCTAAAGAGACCTTTATGTAATAAATCTTCTTTCTGGAAAAACAACAGAATACACTTCCATTAATGCCCAGGCACAGAAATAGTCTATTAAACACCATGAACAACCAAGATGACAAGGCATCTCAGAAAGAAAGAAAAAAATCTCCAGAAAATAAGCTTACAGACATAGAAATATTCGACTAAATGACAGAATTCAAGAGGGTACTTCTGAAAAAAACTCAATGAGATTCAAAACAACTCAAATCAATAATTTCAGGAATTGAAAAAAAAATTAAATGAGCAGTGCAAGGAGATTGAAATCCTCAAAAGGAACAGAATAGAACTTCTGGAGATGAAGAACAGGCTGTAAGAGTTGAAAAATGAAATAGCAAGCTTGGGAAATAGAGTTGACCAAATGGAGGAAAGGATCAGTGATATCAAAGACAGAAATCTAGAAATAAATCAGAAGGAAAAAGATAGAAAATGAAGAATGAAAACTAATGAAAGAGAAAGAAAGAACTAGCTGATACCATCAGGAGAGGAAATATAAGAATAATGAACATTACTGAAGGTGAGGAAAAGGAGCATGGACTAGAAAACATTTTCAGAGGCAAATAGTGGATGAGAAATTCCCAAATCTAAGAAATGAGCTGGAGCTTGGAATTCAAGAAATCAACAGAACACCCAATTATCTCAACCAAAAAAAGGGCACATTTTATTAAAGTTATCAAAAAATCAATGACAAAGATAGAATTCTCAGGGCAGCCAGGGAGAAGAAAAACGGTTAACGTATAAAGGAAAGCCAATTAGATTATCATCGGACTTCTCACCACAAACCTTACAAGCCAGAAAGGAATGGAATGAAATATTGACACTATTAAGGGAAAAGATCTACCAATCTAGAATAATGTATCTAGCTAAACTCCCCTTTAGATATGAAGGAGAAATTAAGCCCTTTTCAGACATAAAAAATTGAGGGAATTCTCCACTATGAGGTCTGCACTACAGGAAATACTGAGAGGGGTCAGCTCATCTAAAACCAAATAACAAAACAAAAAATACATAATTAGTAGCCAAGTGACTATCAGGCAAATAGAAGCAGAGGAATGCAACCTTTACTAAGAACAGGGCATTATAAGCATAAATAACAAGAAGAGAATTGATATAGCAAGATAGTAATGAACATTCAGCATATATAGAAACAAACTGAGATGACAATGACAAAAAAGGAGAGGATTCAAAGATCTAAATTTGCAAAGGGGAAAGGAGATAAGGCACATGTAAAAGAAAATGGACGACTGCATATGTGTAACTAACCTTTTCATATTCGTAATGGTAACCACACACCAAAGATTCAGAATTGAAGTATATAACATAAAAAAGAAGAACCAAAGGTAAAAACCACAAAAGCCAACCAAAATAAAGAAAACAGAAACACAAGGGCAAGGAAGCAATGGTAAAACCGAGCTACCAAAAAGGAAAAGATAAAATGGCTATAAGAAGACCTCATATTTCAATAATCACCCTAAATGTAAATGGACTGAACTCAACAATAAAAAGGCACAGAGTTGCAGAATAGATCAAAAAACAAAACCCAACCACGTGCTGCCTCCAGGAGACACATCTCAGCTCTGAAGACAAATAAAGACTCAAAGTGAAAGGGTGGAAAATGATATTTCAAGCAAATGATATTCAGAGAAAAGCGAGAGTAGTAGTACTAAAATCAGATGAAATAGACTTCAAAATAAAAAAGGTAAAGAAAGATACTGAGAGACACTTCATAATGATAAAGGGAATCATGCAGCACAAAGACATAACACTTATTAATATGTACGCTCCCAGTCAGGGAGCCCCGAAATATGTAAAGCAATTACTAACAGAAATAAAGGAAGAAACAGACCAAAACACTAGTGTAGTGGGGGACCTAAATACCTGACTGTTGGATATGGACAGATCATCCAAACAGAAAATCATTAAGGAAATAATATCTTTAAATGACACATTAGACCAACTGGACATAATTGACATTTACAGAGCCTTCTATCCCAAAACAGTTGTTTTCACTTTCTTCGCTAGTGCACATGGAACGTTCTCAAGAATCGACCACATACTAGGACACAAAGATAGCCTCAACAAATATAAGAGGATTGGAATCATATGAATCATATTCTCTGATCATAATGCTTTGAAACTAGAGATCAGTGCAAAAAGAAACCAGGAAGAACCACAAATACATAGAGATTAAACAACATGCTACCAAAAAAGAACTGGGTCAAGGAAGAAATGAAAAGAGAGATCAAGAATACTTAGAAATGAATGATAATGATAGTACAACATATCAAAACTTTTGGGACATGGCAAAAGTGGTCATAAGAGGAAAGTTCATATCATTACAGGCTTATCTCCCAAAACAAGAATGAGCCCAAATAAACAAGTAAACACTTCATCTTACAAAACTAGAAAAGGAAGAACAAATGAGGCCTAAAGTCAGCAGAAGGAAAAAAATCGTCAAAATCAGAGCGAAAATAAATGAAATTGAAAAAAAATTTTGAAAAATAAATACAAGGAGCTGGTTATTTGAGAAGAATAATAAAATTGACAAACCCCTGGCTGGACTCAATAAAAAAAAAAAAGAGGACACAAAAGAAATCAGGGATGAAACAGGGAAAATGACAACTGATATAGCATAAATACCAAGGATTATACAAGAATACTATGAAAAAGTATATAACACCAAATTTAATAACATAGAATTGGACCACTACTTAGAAAAATACGATCTTCTTAGACTGAATAAAGAACTGGAAAATCTAAATAGACCGATAAGCAGTAGGGAAATTGTAACAATCATCAAAAAACCTACCAAAAAGTAAAAGTCCAGGACCAGATGTCTTCACCAGTGAATTCCACCAAACATTAAAAGAAGATTTAATACTTATTCTCCTCAAACTCTTCCAAATAATCGAAGAGGAGGCAATACTTTCCAATTCATTTTATGAGTACAATATTACTCTGATACCAAAATCTGGTAAAGATAACTCAAAAAAAGAAAACTACAGATCAATATATCTCATGAACACAGATGCAAAAATCCTAAATAAGACACTAGCAAAGCAACACATTAAAAAGATTATACACCACGATCAAGTGGGTTTCATCTCAGGGGCACAGGGATGGTTCAACATACACAAGTTGATTAATGTGATACACCACATAAATAAATTAAAAAATAAGAATCATATGTTCATTTTCAATAGATGTAGACAAAGCCTTTGACAAGATACAGCATCCATTTATGATCAAAATACTTCACATAATTTGTATAGAAGGAAAGTACCTTAACATAATAAAGGTCATATATGACAAACTCTCAGCCAACATTATACTTAATGGTGAAAAATTAAAATCTTCCCTCTAAGATCAGGAACAAAGCAAGGCTGTTCACTATTGCTACTGTTATTGAATACAACATTGGAGGTCCTAGCAAGTGCAATTAGACAAGAGAAAGATGTAAAAGGCATCAAAATAGGAAACAAAGAATTTAAACTGTCACTATTTGCGGATGACATGATTCTCTATATAGAAAACCCTACAGATTCCACAAGAACACTACTAGAAACAATAAGCAATAAGTGACTTGACCAGACACTTCTCCCTAGAGGACATACAAATGGCCAGCAAATATATGAAAAGATGCTCAACATTGCTAGCTCTTAGGGAAATGCAAATCAAAACCACAATGAGATACCATCTCACACCTGTTAGAATAGCTATCATCAACAGAACAAGTAATAACAAATGTTGGAGAGGTTGCGGAGAAAAAGGAACCCTCACACAGCTGGTGGGACTGTAAATTGATAGAGCCACTATGTAAAACAATATAGAGGTTCCTCAGAAAACTAAGAATTGATCTACCATATGACCCAGCAATCCCTCTACTGGATATTTGCCCCCAAAGACTTGAAAACCCATATCCGAAAAGATATTTGCAAACCAGTGTTCATAGCAACACTATTCGCAGTGGCTAGGGCATGGAAGCAACTGAAGTGTCCTACGATAGATGATTGGCTAAAGAAGTTGTGGTAAATATGTACAATGGAATATTACTCAGCCATAAGAAGAGATGAAATTCTCCACTTGCGACAACCTGGATGAATCTCGAGATAATCATGCTAAGCGAAATAAGCCAAACTGAAAAGTTAAAAATCACATGACATCTTTTATATGTGGGATATAAACCTAAAAGCAACAAATGAACAGGACAAACAGAGACTCATGTACATGAACTATAGACTAGTGGTTACCAGAGGGTAGGGGGTGGGGGAGGGGGAAGAGGTAGACTGGGTAAAGGGAGGTCAAATATAGGGGGTTTGAGAGAGGGTGAAGTGGGTTAAGGGGATCAAATGTATGGTAGCTGAAGGAAACTGGAATGTGGGTGGTAATCACACAATAGAATATATAGATGTCAAATTATAATGTACACCCAAAAATTATATAATTGTATTAACCAATGTTACCCTCATAAATTTTAAAAAATAATAAGCCACTTAAAATGAACAGTGTAACTGAAAAAGAAGTTAAGAATATGGTTCTACTGACAAAAAAATGCATTTATGTAATGTTTTTCAAATTGTTTTACTACTTTGCTTTAATTTTGGTGGCATCACATATAGAAGCAAAACTACAAAAGTTGCATACAGACAACGTAATAAGCAATATTACTACTTTAATATTTATAAATCCCAAACTATTTTAATATGAATAATTTCTAATAATATTTGTGATGATTGAAAAACTTTCCAATAATAAGCACAACACATACCCAATCTCAAAAGATATGGCAGTTAAAGAAAGTCACCATCTGCTATATTCTATATTCTTTCAGAAATACCTATACTATTCTTTTATAAAAATCTGAGTTACTAATAGACATTTAGAATATAAGACATTTTCCTCAACATTCCAATTAATATTAATAAAATAATGCTATTATTTTAAAATATATATATTTCTATCTTTTCATTCAAAGAGGAGTTATAACATTCATATCTGTGCTGTTATAGCTAAAAATGAGACCTAGATTACGTAGTCTTCCCATCTCTTCTACCCTCTTAGTATTTGTAAATCTTGGTTTCAAGTACAGAGTAATCACTACAATGTTTTGCTAACCAAAAGCAAACACTTTAATGAAAAGCTGATCCTAGTGACTCATTATTATACAATACTGCTTAAAATTTCCATGAAAAGGGACCCTTTATATTCAATTGATTTAATTTTGTTTTTACTATTTCCAAAGCCTAACCGTTAAAATTTTAAATTTCCTGTAGAAACTATTGTTGACTAAAAATAAAAGGTTTTAACTATATAATAAATGAGAAAATCTTAAACTCTGTAAAAGACTCAACTTCAAACTTGAACCCTGTAACCCACTGCCATAGCATGGGAATCAACAGTTTTCATAAAGGTGTAATTTATAGTTAAGGTTTTTGACCACTATGGTGGTATCTAAGAGATTTAGCAACCAGTTCAATATCTCTATTTTCATGACTATTTTGAGATCCTTCTTATTTTCTAGTTTAGAATCTTTCTCTTGGATGATTTTAAGTTATATTTTTTTCTATAAAAGGGAGTACAGAAACAGCTGTAGTAAAACATGCCAAATATATGGTAGAAATCTAAATTATAGAAGTTACCCTCAAAGGGTACAATTTAAAATTGCTATGCTTGAAAACATACTTAGCAATTCAATAAAAATCTATGATGTAAAACATCATTAACTCATGTTATATGAAGTGTTCATGTATTACAAACTAACCATGACATTGTTTCAGAGTTACGTCTAACCTCCTTACTTGGATGCAATGCTTGTCCACCAGGGGAAAATCATTTCTTTCCATTTATTCCATGTTCTATTACTAACTAAAGTAAATTCAATTTTGATATGAGGAAATAAAAAAAGTTCCTCTTCTAGGTTAACCATAGGTTTAAACTAGATGCAATTTAAATTTGGGTTTCCTGACTACCTTTTTAAATCTCCTTCAACCGGTAAGTTCAGAACCATTTTATGTCTTCAAAATCAAATATATGGTTTAAATAATCAGTTATTTCTCATAGAATTCTGAAACTACATAACACTTGAATAAAATATATCTTTCTTTTAGCTATATGTATTTATTTATTCATCCTTTATTCAGCTTGATGTTAAGTCAGAGACTCTGTTGAGCATTTTTATGAGTCTTCCAAAACAGTTTCTGGCCATTCTGTTTAAATTCCTATGATCCTGTTCAATTGTTAAATAAAATATTTATGTTTAGGGATTTCCAAAATTATCAATTTTTGAGATTCAGATTTGTAAAGCACAGAACAACATTAAGTTGTGTTCCCAAGAAGGCGAAGCAGCAGCAAGATCAAGCTTAAACTGATACTCTAAACAGGGAACAAGCCTTAGCAAATTAATTAATTAGGACCATGTTTTCTTAATTGTCCACAAAAACCCTTTTGTTTAAACTGAGACATCCAGTATGTTAGCCTTTACTGAGAGTGTTAAGATAGACTCCTTGGACTTCGCAAACACCGAAATCAGTCAATCAACTCAATATGCCTAGCCCAAAATCTGTAGAATAGAGGTGCATGCTGAATTAGTTGAATCATCAGTAAATATTGAGAACTTAGAAGTTGCTAGATGGTACAAGTGTACAAGGTTCCCTGGCCACAGATCTCTTACAATCTAATCAGACAGATTGTATGTTGACATATGAAACATGAGTAAGCATAAATATATTATTACAGTAAGCCTTAACTATTCAGAATCCTGGATAGCCTAACTTTCTAGGCAATTTTTTAAAATTAATTTAAATTTAAAACTGGAATGCATTAACTCTTAAAATATCTGAACTCACATATTTTTCACCTTTTATTTAAAATCTTTCTGCTTTTTACCTTCTTCAAGTCTAAAATGAACTTTTAAAAATATCTCATAGTCACCATAATGCACAACAGCTATTATACTATGCCTCAGATGTAGATACAGCAATGTGTGCAAGTAATATCTGTCATTAGTCACATCTGCCTGACTCCTGTCCCCATAAGCTTTGACACAGAACATGGGTGCTACCAAGAGCAACGTGGCTCTTTTATTACACTCCAATACATATACCAAGAGAAACATCCTATACCTCGAAGGCAGCTCTCAAACTGTCGTGTGCATAAGAATCGTGTGGGGTGAATATTTAAAATGTAGAAGTCTGGAGGTGGACCTCAGTAGTTGGCATTTTAAACAAGTACTTCTACTGATTTTCGTGCCTAGTCTAATAAACTCGAAGGAACACTGCTTTAAAGTCAAGGTTTCTAAGTCCCACTCAAGACGACCCCAGCAATAGTGAGATTCTGTTTTCTCTCTGTCCCTGACCTTCCTCAGCATACCAGCATTGGCTGCTCACCACTAGTTGTCAACCTCCACTGTCCATAGCCATTATCTTGCCCTCCCACATTCCAGATCCTTCCAGATCTGGGAGAGTCTGAAAGCAAGGTCTCCATCTGGCTGACAGATAGGTTCAGGAAGGCAGACAGATGCAAGGTAGGAAACTGAAATACAGCAATTAGGAAACAAAGGTAGTATCAATTGTATTGATTGTGCAATATAGATTGAAAAGTTAAAAACTCGTTTCAAACTTTTTCGATGAGAAAGGATGCAGAAGAGGACAGAGGTAAGCACCTGTGTTATGGTTGCAGTTCTGCCACTAACTAGCTTTGTGACCTCCAGTCTTATCTTCCCTCATTCCTAAAATTGGAAATCTGCTACTTTCTTTGCCAGACTCCCAGCAATTTTATGAAAACCAACAGAACAATATTTATGAGAGCACACTGGAGAATATAAAACACGATACAATGACACATGGTGTTTTTAACAAAATAATTTCTCATTTTTATCTTAATAAATACAGTACTCTAGATGTCATTGAAAGTTACCTTGATGACTGAACATCTAGTATCTCAGGATCTTTTTTACAAAAATAAATTCCCTTTGACAAAAAGGTAGAGGAAAATGCAGACCCTTGGACATACCCTGATGTTGATTTTTTGAGCATATCCTTGAAATTGGCTTGTTTTAAAGACAATTGCCTCCGTCTCCTGAAAGTGGAGTGCAAAAAAAAATATGGTTAATTGTGGCTTTATTGTATTTAGTTTAAATTTTTCAAAGCATACTCTGCAAATATTTTAGCTGTAAATTAATAAATCATGTTTATAAATCCTGAACAGTTAAGACCACATAGCACAATTAGGAAATATCTAAATTAACATTTTTAAAAACTTAACTAGAAAGCCATAAGGTTCTATTTGGTTTTAGAAGCTTTCTTAATGTTTCAGAAAGTCTGGAATAAAGATTGACATTAAATACAATATTGATTGGCAGATGATCTAAAAGACTAAACTAGCCAAATTTTGACACAAGGAAACACTTTTCCAGTAAATATATACTTGGCCTTGGAATGCTTTGTCATTTTCTAGCTCTGCAAACCTAAAGTTCAATTCTTTTCTGATATACTGTTTTGCCATAAAACCGGAATGCAAATGACACATATTATAAGCTTTCAGAGAACAGATGGCTAATGTTTTTCCAGGTTCATTTAGTACCAATTTTCTTATTTTCATACTGCTTGTAATTAATAAACACATATAAATAAATGTACTGTCTCCAAGCAGAAGGTTTTGTTTTTGTTATATATCTAACTCATTTATGCTAATACAAAAGGCAACAATGAACATACTTTTGGTACTGCCTCAGGAACGCAGTTTTAAAAATAGAGACTACTACAGAAGCACTGCAGTATAAGTAGTCAACTCTCTTACAAAATTAAAGTAAGCTGGCAGGTGTTTGAGGAACTCTAACACAATATTGAATTTGTTACATTTATTTCATTTACGTTGTTAGTAGCTTATGCAAAGTAAACATTACTGAGCATTACCCTTATCTAACTTTTTCTTCAAAATAAACAGTTTTGACTTTTTTCTGGGTCATCTGACAAGCACTATTTTATTATTAAAGTCACAACTAAATCAAAGTCATAGCCTGTAGTATATTTAAGAAGACCTTGGCAGAGAGCTTATACAAAATGTTATCCTAAATCTAATGACTTCTTATGCAAAAGGTAGAGAGCAAGTATTTTATTTCTTTTTTAGAATACTAAATTCAAAACAGTATCTGCCTAATGGCAATATTATTTCAAAGTCTACTTTCAAAATGCTATACACATAAAGACTTATTTTTGAATCATAAAAATTACAATGGGTTAAATTCATATTTGCCATGTTTTTGCACTCTCACCAAGCAAATAACAATTATATAGTTTTTTCTTAAAAATACATTAAAGTATATTTAAATACTGCTTATTTTATTAAATACTGCTTATTAATATTATTCCTTTCCTTTGTGTAGTAAAGAAGAATCTGGTCTGCCACCTTCTGGCAACTGAGTGAAATTCTGTATCTACACAAGTCACTATCCTTTATTTTAACTTTTAATACACACACACACACACACACGTACATATATATATATATATATATATATATATATATATATATATTCTAAACCTGTATTACATTATTACATTTAAGGTATATAGATAAATCTAAACCAGAGCCTGAAATAAAGTAAGATTTCCTTCATGATTTTTTTAAATCAAGCTTTTTACATGCTTCCTATGAGTTTGCATGGCTACCAATATGTCTCCTGAATTCTACAATACGTATAAAATTGACTTTTGTACACCGCTTCACAGTCACATATGAAAACAACAGGTTTGCTATTTTAATGAATAAGTGAAAGCAGTAAGCAAAGGAAAAGAAAGGTCTCTTACCAATAAGCCCATTTTTCTCTTAAGGTTTGAACTCTCATCATTTGTCATGTTCTTGTGGATCCCTCTCTCATCAAATTCTCTGGAGTTTTAAAGTTGAGATCCGTGATGCACAGCTAGGCTCTGCTACATAGTAGCGCACCCCAGTGTATCTGCCTGGTATAACACTACAGTTGTAGTTCTCAAAAGCAGAAACAGGTTTTATATATCCAAAAACTGCACACCTTCCCTTCATAGGAAAATTGTAGTCAGCATGGTTGAACTACTTATATTTCACATCTTAACTCTAGATCAGATATGAATTTCAGAATCACATGAATCTTGAGCTTTAGTTCCAGTAAACAGAACAGGAACAAATTGTTCATCTTCGGACCAGAGGTAGGATGAGGCAAGCACTAACATCAGGAGATCTGACTTAGGAAAAAAAAAAAAAAAGATGCGCTTACCCGAAAGTAAGCTTATTTTTTCAAGGGTCACTGTCCTATTATTTGTCATATTACCCTAAATCTTTATCTTTAACTCTCCCCTCTCTTGTGCCTCCAGTAGCCAGTCATTAAGTCCTATCCTTTATACTTTATCAGTTTTTCAGGAATCTACCCCTACTGTTTGTTTGTTTGTTTGTTTGTTTGTTTGTTTTAACAAATGAGATACTTCAAAAAATACCTGTAACTGGTCTTTCTGCATTTCCCATCTTCAATCTATCGATCGCACTGCTTCTAGATAGCTCTCTTTAAAACACAACTACACATGATGTAAACTAAGTGTTCAACAAATTTTTCTTCAACACATATTTGTTAAAATTTTTCTACATGTTAGGTGGATATTCTGCTATGTAACGTGAATGTGAAGGAGAATAAGACACAGCCCCTTACTCTCAGGAAACAATTAGTTGAGTGAGGAAGTAGACATGTACCCTGAAGAACAAAATATGGTATAGAAGCTTTAGTCGAGATTTGAGGGAATACAACATGCTGGGAGCACTGGAAATGTCTTCAATATGACTGGAAAGAGTTTAGGGTAAATAGTGTTGAGAAAAGTGAATTTTAAGATATACGGAAACCACACCATAGAAGACCTTACATGCCAATGAAGAGGTTTGGATTTTATCCTATGTGCTGTGAGATACCATTTGTTGAATGAGTGGTTCACTTAAGAAATTAATCAAGCAAGTATGCCTAGTAGAAATAATTCACTACAAGCCCTTCCAATCCACTGTCTAGTATCCCCTAACACCAGCTTCCCATTCTGTATCTCACAAGCCTGCTTTCTTTATGCAGAGATCCTCCTGCATAAAATCTCTTCCCCTCTTCACTTTTCTAAACTCATCTCATCCCTCCAGATCTAGCTCAAATTCCATTCTTTTCTGTGATGTCTTCCGTAGTAATTTGAGTCTATAGTTTTTAAATAATTCTTCATTAAACCCGGCATTCTTTCTAATGTTTAGCACACAATGTCCAGGAAATCTTTTTGGCTCTTTGCCTATAAAGTAAAGCAAGATGGTGAGGAGATAATACTAAGGCAAAAGTCAGAGCCTGAGGACAAGTGGCCTAAGAAAGCACACCTTCCCAGACTTCATGGTATATACTGATTTCAATAATATCCTTCACCATCTCAAGTTTGGAAAAAAGAATATGAATTGTGAAGAGAACTGAATCTGTATTGGGCAGCAACTCTACATTACTATGAACATTGCTGGCTGTATACATCACAGCTCTGGTTCAAAAATTCCAGAGAATTTATGAGAAAAGGATACCAACAAAACAGCTAAATGATGGAGCTATAATCTTTGGGATAAAAAAAGCTGTTGGGGGTGGGATATGATATGATTGTGTTTTACTAGTAGTAAACCAAGAGATTTCATCTGAAGTTCCATACAATAAACAAAAGGAATTCATAAAGATCACAGAAAAAGATGGGAGAGTGAGGACAAGGGATTGGATCCAGAAGGTTTAGAATCTCATGAGATATTAAGGGTGAAAATTCAAGTGTAAGAAGGGGATGTGTTTTAAAAAGTGGTAGAGATAGTAGTGTTAGCTGGGAGATTAATCTAGGACAAGAAGCTAGAAGCAGAGAAACATGTCCTGCGGTTTAAATATTTAGCTTTCTCTCCCTGTGGAACCACACCCCATTATGTTCAGTGTCAAATACTCAGACTGAGCTTTCCTTGATGCTGGCATTTAGTATTCAGTCTTGTCTTATCCTTTTTATGTATGCATAATCTCTTAGATTTATGCAATGATGCAAAAACCATGATGCTTTCATGTAGACAAGAAATCTTTTCATCTATTCAACCACTTTATGTTAAAGTGGACTAAGAGGATTCTGCCAATAATTTCAAAAAGCAGTTAATACTAGAGAACATTCTCTCAATGATTTGGAAATAACCGCAGATAAAAGCTGTCTACACCTTCTTGGTTTTGTTTTGTTTTTTTTTTATGGAATGCAAAAACTGACCACTTTCCTTTCCACTAACTTGTGAAAAAAAATTCAAATACAAAAAAAAATGAAGAATGTGATTTTGGATATGTGCCACACTTTTCTCAAGAAATTGTCAAAAAAGGGCAGTACTTAGGTGAGCCTTCATTTATTTATTTGTTTTTAGGCGAGGCAGCCCTTGGTTGACCTCATAGATTGCAAGGATCTTGTCAGCTTACAATCCCTTATTTTTTATTTTTTTACACCTACAGCATCGGTCTTCCTAGGTAGTCTCCCATCCAAGTACTAACTGGGCCCAACTCTGCTTAGCTTCTGAGATCAGATGAGATCGGGCTTGTTCAGGGTGGCATGGCCTTAGACAACTGAGTCTTTGAAAGAATGTTTGTAAGCTATTTATTGATGGTACCACAGATTTAGAACAAACAGAAAATAAACCAGGCTATTTCTTCATTTAGATATGTGGAAAGCAGAATAATTGCAAGAGTATTTCCCTGAGAACTGGCAGGCAGAGAAAAAAGCAATAATTATTTTGTATTATACTTTGAACTAGAACAGGTATCTATCCAAATTCACATGAACTAGTTCATCTAGAAGTTATAAAAGGAGAAAAGACAGAAATAACTACTTCTTTGTAGTCCACAGTAAGTCTCATAATATTAGTGATTTTGATGATAGGGTCTATATCATGTTATCACATCCATAACAGAACTCTTCTCCTTTCTTCCGGTGTATATCAGATGGCTCAGAAGAGGATGGATTAAGTGGATTATAAAGTTTTCTGTCATGCAGAAATATCCTTGGATGACAGATTTTGAGAACCATTGATCTAAAAAGAAGAATTGGTCAGGGGTATTTATATTGGGAGCAACTGCTCATATTCCTATAGCCAGAAATTCATATTTCAGGTGAATTAGATTTCAGTAGTATTACCACCCAATCTAATAAGAAAGGTGGGGTCGAAGAGAAGAAAATTAATTGAAATGCCTTTTCTTATCACTAATAACTCTGCCTGTACTGTCATTGCATTAGGAAAAATGGCAAAATAAGTAGAAAAACACAGTTGTATAACCTCCCATTGCTACTTGAATGAATCATAACCCCCTTATATATCCCTAAAATGTAACAAAACCAAGGTTATACCACTATATGATAACACAAATGATTGAGAGTATTTCATGAGTAATTCAAATTACCTAATAGATATCAATTATTCAAGGTTGACTATGAAATACACCAACTAATATTTTACTAACTGAAGTCTTCAATCTGTTACTACTCAACAATTATACTGAGATTCTGGAAGGGCCTAAGATATACATGGTAGATCATTGTAAAGAAGAAAATTTTATCATGTTGGTTTGGAAACACAGAAATAAGCTAAATGACATTCCACAGAGAGAAGGGCAGACATATGGTGTTAATGAAGAAGTTGAAGTATTTCTATTTTTCAATTACTTTCCAAGCTAATTTTCCGATTCAGATACTCCACAAAGTACTTTACTTGTTTTAAATGTCAGGTGATAGCTTTAGCGAGCAGAATTCCAAGTATAAAATTTATTATACCATTTATTTCTTGAGTCTCATTTTCACTTTCACCCCAACTCTGAGATAGACAATGCAGGTATTAATATTCTCATTTTACTAGTAAAGAAACAGAGTTATTAAATGATTTGGCTCAAGTGACATAGCTACTGAGAGAACTGGAAAATAAGAATTCAGGTCCCCTGACCTGGTGTTCATAAGTCACTTCTGTATTGTACTAATATTTATTTTAGCAAGAAAAAAAAAACCCACAAATATGACTCTTAAATACCACTAAAAAGAGGGTAAAAGGTTTATTCACACTGATCCTGAGAAAGTAAAAGGCCAGAGGAATGGAGGAATAGGCTATGAAAGATATAGAATGCTATATTATTAAATCTGCAGACGATCAACCTATACTTAGGCCAGAAATACCTTCCCAATGTCAATTCACAGAGCTCCATTTTATCCCTCAATTAGCAATTTCTTGGCATAGATCTCAAACATTCCACACTCTCTTAGGTCATAGTGACTTCACATATGATATTGTCTCATTTTGGAATTCTTTGCCCTCCTTGTCTACCAAACAAACTTCTAGTCATGCTTAAGTATCCAGGTATACCTCCTTCCATAAAACCTTCCTTCACATCCATTAGCAGACTCTGGTGCTAGGTTTTCCAAATACCCATTTTAAATAATATAGCTCTTGTCACTTTAGATTATAATTGTTTCTATAAAATATAAACTAGGCTACCAACTCCTGAGAGCTACAGTTGGGTATCCCTTATGTTTTTCTACCTAACTCAATTCCCATCACATAGTAACCTAACTACAGAAGGCAATTTTGGTGTTCTCTCTTCTTTTCTCTCCTCTAATACTAAGAACAGTCTTCAGATGATAAATAAGAAATAATTAAATGGGTTTATCCTTCCTCAACTAAAATATGAATGGTAAGAAATAAAGATTACAATTACAAACAGTATACCTAAATGACTCCTTTTGTTATTTGTGTGATAAATCCTGTGTGTGCCTAGCAGGGTGCCCGAAATAGTAAGTATGAAACTGAAGGGTGAAATGACTGCTAACCTATACTGAGCAAAGAATATACTTAGCTACAACAAGGAAGAAAAATGTCAGTTATCATTTGTCTAAGTCAAAATAGTAGTACTGGTAAAGCCAGAAACTGAAGAAATACATTTCACTAGTTTGTAAACACTCAGACAAGTGAACACTGAAATATGAAATAGCATCCCCTAAAAACAATCATTTCTACAGACTGTTAATCGAAAAGGATAAAAGCATATTCTTTGGACTGTTTGATCCTATTAAGTTATTGTAATCAGTGATGATGAAAGAGTAAACCACAAAATCCAGTTTTAACAATAACTGCTACACTAGATTGAACAAAAATAAAATAAAATAGTGAATTCGACCAAGCAAGCCATTGCACATCACCAATAGCTAGTAACTCATATGGTATTGTGAGCAGTCAACAGGAAAATACACAATTGAAGCATAGGAGGGTCCAATGTCAACAAGCCCCTATAACTTTCAAAATAGGGAAAAATAAACATATTTTATTAAAGACTTATTAATCTGCTGTTTCAATATGAGTATTATAATTTAGGCTTAAGGGAATGTCACAAATCCCTTTCTCACCCCATTTCCTGGCCTCCCCCTTTATGCAAACTGGAAGGGTAGAAATATCAAGTATATTAACATGATGAACAATATAAAGAATAAATACAAAGGGGTTCCCCATAAGGAAGAGACTATTCACAGCAAGGTTTCACATATGAATGGTGGGTGGAGGCTTCTGTAGCTGTGAGGGTTCCCTGGTGCAGATCATTAACCATTATCTTCTGGGATATGGTTAGAAAGGCTGGAGGTTTTTATTTAAACAAAAGTAATGTGGTCTTATAAAAGGGAGCTGTTTGTTGCAAGCATTGGACTTGAATTTTGCTGTTGGGACACAGAAACACAGTGTATAAGTCCTTTTGGGCTAGTTGGAAATATAAGAGGCATAAAAGCCTCTGGTATTCTGAACCCTAGAGGGAAGATTGGCTCAGAAACCACAGAACAGACAGCAATGGAAGCAAACACTAACAGTTAAAAGAAGTCCCAAAACAATGAAAAATGGCAGCAAAAGAAAGATTCTGTATGTATTGACCAAGCCAAGTAAATTTAATACCCCATCATTTCTAATCCAAAATTTAGAATTAATTATGCCTTCTTTATTGTTTTCATCATCTCAATCTTCTATTCAAAAACCATCCATGACTCCTTATTTGTGTGGATGTATTTACAGACTGGATTTTCAAAGCCCCCTAATGCCAGCACACTTCATTTATTTGATCCTATTTCCCATTATAGGCCTTCCTAGATTTTCAACTGGAAAACACAGAACCCCTTTACCCAGAACTGCTATGGTAGCTATAATTTTTTTTTAAATTTTCAACTTATTATTTCTGTGAATTCAAGAGAAATATACAGAAACAAGTTGGGGAGAGAGAGGTAGAGTGGAAAGGGAAATTAGTAAAGGCTTTCCCCATCCCAAAATATCTTCTACAGTGCCAATTCTCTCGACGGCAAACTCTCTCTTTTTCCTCCCTCCCTCCCATCCTATCTATCCATCATCTAGCCCCCTTCTTCCTCCAACATATTCATTCTCTCTCTCTCTCTCTCTCTCTCTCTCTCTCTCTCTCTCTCTCTCTCTCATTATTTGCTCTCTACTACTTCCAGAAATTCCATCAATTACAGGTTCCTTTGAGCTGAAAAGAAGCCTATTAAAATTATAAATACAGTACTTCTGGTCAAGATGGCCGAGTAGGTAAATGCTGTGCTTGCCTCTTCCCATGGCCACATTAATTATACAACTGAATTATAAAACTATCAACCTGAAGAACCATCTGAAGACTAGCTGAACGGAACTCCTATAACTAAAAACAGAAAGAAGAGGCCACATCAAGACTGGTAGGAGGGGCAGAGATATGAAACAGGCTGGCGCCACATCAATTTGTGGGGATAGAGCATCAGGAGGTATATCTCGGTTGAGGAGGTCCCCCTCCCAGGGAAGGAGGGATCCTAGCCCTACACTAGGCTCCCCAGCCCAGGGTTCCAGTGCCAGGAAGAGGAGTCCACACAAAATATGGCTGTGAAAATCAGCGGGGATTCCAAATGTCGAGATGAGACAGAAGGCTACTGGAAAACCAGACATTCCATAAAGGGCCCATGCACAGACTTCACTTGCTCACAAGTAATCACTCTGGTCTGGGGTGGAAGGATAGCAGCTCAGCAGTTGACAGAGACATACAAGGAAAGACTGAGTTATGTGGCTTTGGAGCAAGGGCTAGAGGAACGGCTGCCATTGTTCCTTTGTTGAGCCCTTCTGTGCAGCCTACAGGCTGGTGTCATCTTGCTTGTATTGAGCTCTGCCCCCACCCGGCCAAATCTGAATCTGTACTGGCTCAGTGAACTTCGTGTGCTCCACCTTGAAGACTCCTTGAGACCCCACACCACCCAACATGAGCATTGCTGGAGGCATTTTTTTGGCTAGGCAACCAGCCATGTCCCAAGCTCTTGCCAGTACTCTCCTTCAGCAGCAGTCAACAGGCCTCAGCTCGCATGCCTCCAGAGTCAATTAGTCACTTTTGGTGGTAGACAACCAGCCCTGGCTCAAGCTGCAGTATGTCTTAAACAAATCTCAGAGGTCTGCAGACCCGAAGCAGCCAGCAGTTGACCTTAGTGTGATCTGAGACTTTTGTCAGGGGACACAGACTTAGTATTGGCCCCAAATCTGAATCTGCACTAACCTAGAGAACACAACTTGGTGACTCCCTGGTGTGACATCTCACCCAATTAGAGTACCACTTGAGGCTCTTTCAGCTACTGAGGCTTACCAGCAGCTGGCAGGCAGCCTTATGCTTTGGGGTGCCCTGGGCCTTTTGCTGAGCTTCCCCAGGCCTAGTATGTGGCAACCAGCCTCAGATTGCAGTTTGGGTCTCCCACTTACCTCCAGGTCCAGCACATGCAGCAACCAAACAGAGATAGCTTTGCAGCTCATACCAGATAGCCCCGAGCTAGTCTCAGGCAGTGGCTGACCTTGGCCTGCATGGTATCCACTCCCAAGGGGCCCCAGAACAAACACACATGGAGGCTGGCATCAGAGCACAACATAGCATCACCTAATTGGCCCCATAAGCAGCAAACACACGGGGTGGTCTCAAAAGGTGCGCAAGCTCACTGTAGCAAACCCACTTTGTGGGAGCAGCTCCCACACAGCCGCTGATATGCTGTAGATGTGGCTAGTTTTCATAGCAAGTTAGCCTGAGAGTCAATCTCACTCACTGATGTACAAACAGCAGTCAAGGCTCAATTACAAAAGTAAGGCACACACAACTCACACAAGGAACACTTCTAGAGCACCAAGCAGAAGTGATCAGGGAGACTGTCCCATTAAGCCACACAGGGCACCTACTTCATAAGGTCACCGGCCAAGACTGGGAGACATAGAAGATCTACTTAATATATAGAAATGAACATAGAGAGGCAGACAAAATGAGAAACAAAGGGAAATGTCTCAAATGAAAGTACAGGAGAAAACTTTTTTAAAAGAACTAAATAAAATAGAGGCAAGCAACCTACGAGAGTTCAAAACACTGGTTAAAAGGATGCTGAATGAACTTAGGGAAGAATAAATAAGTTCAGTGAGAACATCAACAAAGAGACAGTAAGTATAAAAAAGAACATAGAAACCATGGAAAAGAACCAGTCAAAAATGAAGAACACAATAACTTAAATGAAGAATACACTAGAAAGAATCAACACTAGATTAGATGAAGCAGAGGATCAAATCAGCAATATATAAGATAGAGTAGAAGAAAATACCCAATCAGAACAGCAAAATTTTTTTTTAATTTAAAATTTTAAAATAACATCAAGTGCACCAACATTCACATCATAGGGGTGCCACAAAAATGGGAGGGGGGATTTAGAATTTATTTGAAGAAATAAAGGAAAACTTCCCCAACCTGGTGAAGAAAATAAACATACAAGTCCAGGAAGCACAGAGAGTCCCAAATTAGATGAACCCAAAGACACCCATGCCAAGACAGATCATAATTAAACTGCCAAAGCTTAAAGATAAAGACAGACTCCTAAAAGCAGCAAGAGAAAGGAAGCTAGTTACTTACAAGGGAGTTCCCATAAGACTGTCCGCTGATTTCTCAACAGAAACTTTGCATGTCAGAAGGGATTGGCACAAAATATTCAGTGATGAAAAAGAAGGACATTCAACCAAGAGTACTCTACCCGGCAAGGCTACCAATTAAAACTGAAGGTAAGATAAAGAGCTTCCCAGATAGGAAAAAGGTAAAGGAATTGATTACCACCAAGCTAGGGTCACCAAAAAAAAAAAAAAAAAAAAAAAGGAACTACTTTAAGAAGAAGAATGGGTGAAAAAAAGCATGCAAATATAAATAAAAATGGCAATAACTATGACCCTATCAATAATCACTTTAAATGTAAATAGATTAAATGTTCTAATCAAAAGACATAGGGTAGATGAACGGATAAGAAAACAAGACTCATACATATGCTGTCTACAAGAGACCAATTTAGATCAAAAGACAAACAGACTGAAAGTAAAAGGATGGAAAAAGATATTTCATACAAATGGAATGTTTAAAAAGCTGGGATAGCAGTCCTTATATCAGACAAAATATACTTTAAAACAAAGCCTATAATAAGAGACAAAGAAGGCCATTACATAATAATGAGATCAATCCAATAAGAGGACACAATCCTAGTAAACATTTATGTACCCAACATAGGAGAACCTGCATTTATAAAGCAAATATTGACTGACATAAAGGGAGAGACTGACAGTAATACAGTCATAGTAGGAGACTTTAACACCCCATTGATACCAATGAACAGTTCATCCAGACACAAAATCAACAAGAAAATAGCACCCTTAAATAACACACAAGACCAGAAAGAGTTCATTGATATTTTCAGAGCATTTCACCCCTAAGCAGCAAAATATATATTTTTCTCAAGTGTGCATGAAATATTTTCCAGGATAGACCACATGTCAGGCCATAAAACAACTATCAATAAATTAAAGAAGATTTAAATCATATCGAGCGTCTTCTATGACCACAATGGTATGAAATTAGAAATCAATTACAAGAAAAATACTAAAAAATACACAACACATAGAGGCAAAATAATATGCTACTAAACAATGAATGAGATCAAGAAAGAAATCAAATTGAGACAAATGAAAATGAAAACACAATGACTCAAAATCTATGAGATGCAGTGAAGGCAGTCCTAAAGGGAAAATTCACAGCAATATAGGCCAACCTCAAGAAACGAGCAAAATTTCAAATAATAAACAATCTAACCTTACACATAAAAGAACTAGGAAAAGGACAGCAAACATAGTTCAAACTGAGTAGAAGGAAGGAAATTATAAAGATTAGAGAATAAAGAAAATAGAGTATAAGGAAACACCACAAAATATCGATGAAACCAAAAGCTGGTTCTTTGAAAAGGACAACAGAATTGATAAACCTTTAACCAAACCCATGAAGAAAAAAGAGAGAGGACTTAATAAATAAAATCAGAAATGAAAGAGGAGAAGTGACAACTGACTCCACAGAAATACAAAAGATATAAGAAATTACTTCAAGCAATTATATGCCAATCAAATTGACACTCTGGAATAAATGGATCAATTCCTAGAAACTTACAATCTTCCAAGACTGAGTCAAGAAAAAACAGAAAATCTGAACCTACAGATTACTACTAATGAAACCAAATCAATCATCAAAAAACTCCCAGCGAACAAAAGTCCTGGACTAGATGGCTTCACAAATGAATTTTACCCAACATTCAAAGTAGACTTAACACCTACTAGTTCTTCTCAAACTATACTAAAAAATTCGAGAGGAAGAAAGGATCTCAAGCTCATTTTATGAGGCCACCATTACCCTAATTCTGAAACCAGACAAAGACATTACACACCAAAAAAATTTATGGACTGATGTCCCTGATGAACATAAATGCAAAAATCTTGAACAAAATATTAGATAACTGAATCCAGTAAGACTTTAAAAGATCATACGCCATGATCTAGTGCAAATTATTCTCGAGATGCAAGGTTATTTCAATATCCACATATCAGTGAATGTGATACACCACATTAACAAATCGAAAGATAAAAACCATATGATCATATCAATAGATGCAGAAAAAGCGTTTGACAAAATCCAGCATTTGTTTAAGATAAAAACTCTCAGCAAAGTGGGAATAGAGGGGACATACCTCAACATAATAGAGGCCATATATGACAAACCAAAAGCTAAAATCATACTCAACAGAGAAAAGCTAAAAGCATTTTCCTTAAGATCAGGAACAAGACAAGGATGACCATTTTCACCACTTTTATTCAACATAGTATTGGAAGTCCTAAATGCAGCAATCAGATAAGAAAAGAAATAAAAGACATCCAAATTGGAAAAGAAGTAAAGCTGTCATTATTTGCAGATGACATGATACTACATAGAGAGTACCCTAGAAATTCCACCCAAAAACTGTTAGAACTGAGGAATGAATTCAATAAAGTAGCAGGATACAAAATTAATATCCAGAAATCAGGTGTACTTTTGTACAGCAATAATGAACTATCAGAGAGAGAAATTAAAAAAACAATCCCATTTATAATTGCATCAAAAAATAAAACACCTAGGAAAAAATTAATCAAAGAAGTAAAAGATCAGTACTAAGAAAATTGTATGTCTTTGAAGAAATAAAGTGATGAAGATACAAATAAATGGAAGCATATACTATGCTCATGGATTAGAAGAATTAGCATCGTTAAAACGTACATACTACATGATTTCACTTATATGCAGAATCTAAGGAATAAAAAGAATATACTAATAAAAAACAGACTCACAAATATAGTGGACAATATGGTGTTGAACAGAGGGCGGAGTTTGAAGGACTAGGAGAATGGGGTGAAGGGTTAAAAAAGTACAAATTAGTAGCTGATGGATGGTCATGGGGATGGGGAGCACAGCATAGGGAATGCAGTTAGCATTAATACGTTGGCTAGGTGGAGGATCAGGGGATGGAGAGAGCAATTGGGGGGGATCGTTTTATGAACTATATAGATGTCGAATCAATGTACTGTATACTTGAAACTAAGTAAAATAAATTTTAAAAAATAACATAAAAGGAAAAAATGTATATACTGCACTAAGCAAACCACAGATTCAGTGTAATCCCTACCAAAATACCAATGATGTTTTTCACAGAACTAGAACAAATAATACTAAAATTTGTATGGAACCACAAAAGACCCTGAATAGCCATGCCAATCTTGAGAAAGAACAAAGTTGGAGGTATCATGGTACCTGATATCAAACTATACTATAAGGCTATAGTAATCAAAACAGCATAGTACTGGAATAAAAATAGACACATAGATCAATGGAACAGAATAGAGAGCCGAGAAATAAACACATGCCTATATGGGCATTTAATCTATGACAAAGGAGGTAAGAATATACGATAAGGTAAATATAGTCACTTTAATAAATGGTGCTGGGAAAACTGGACAAACACATGCAAAAAAAATGAAACTGGACCATCTTCTTAAACCATATACAAGAAAAAAACTCAAAATGGATTAAAGACTTAAATGTAAGACCTGAAACCATAGAACTCCTTGAAGAAAACATAGGCAGTAAATTTTCTGACATTGCTATTAGTAATATTTTTTCTGATATATTTTCTCTGGCAAGGGAAACAAAAGAAAAAGTAAACAAATGGGATGACATCAAAGTAAAGAGATTTAAATGTTATTTTAATATTTTATTTTTCAATTATATTTGGCATACAACATTATATTAGTTTCAGGTGTACAACATAGTGATTTGACATTCATACAACTTACAAAGTGATCATCTCAATAAATCTAGTACCCATCTGACACCATCCATAGTTATTACAATATTTTTTACTATATTCCTTATGCTATACTTTACATCTCCATGACTATTTTAGAAGTACCAATCTGTACTTCTTAATCCCTTCCTCTCTTTCACACACCCCCGCAACTCCAGTCCAATCTTGCAACCCTAAAAATATACTCTGTATCTATAAATTGGTTTCTTTTTTGTTTATTTTGTTCCTTATATTCCACATGTAAGTGAAATCATATGGCATTTTTCCTTCTCTGTCTGACTTACTCCACTCAGCACAACACCCTCTAGGTCTATACATGTTGTTACAGATAACAAGATTTCATTCATTCATTCATTCATTCATTCATGGTTGAGTAATATTTTATTGTATATATATATATATTTTTATATATATAAATATATATATATATATATATATATATATATATATATATATGACCTCTTTTTCATCCATTCATCCCCTGATGGACACCCAGGTCGCCTCCATATCTTGGCTACTGTAAATAACATTGCAATGAACATATGAATGCACATACCCCTTCAAAGTAGTGTTTTGGGGTTCTTTGGATAAATACCTGGAAATGGAACTACTGGGTCCTTCTTTGTCTCTTGTTACAGCTTTTGGTTTAAAGTCTATTTTGTCTGGTGTAAGTATTGCTACCCCAGATTTTTTATTCTATTCCCTTTTTCATGAATCATCTTTTTCCATCCCTTTCAATCTGTGTCTTTTGATCTGAAGTGAGTCTCTTGTAGGCAGTTTATATAAGGGTCTTGTTTTCTTATCCTTTCAGCCACTCTATCTTTTGATTGGAGCATTTAATCTTTTTCAATTGAAATAATTGTTGATAGATATGTAGTTATTGCCATTTTGTTATTCACATTTTTGATACATATCATTTTCTTCTTCTCAAAGAAGTCTCTCCAAAATTTCCTGTAATACTGGGTTGGTGGTGATATACTCATTTAGCTTTTTCTTGTCCAGGAAGCTCTTTATCCATCCTTCAATTCTAAATAATAGATTTGCCAGGTAGAGTAATCTCAGTTGTAGGTCCTTGCTTTTCATTACTTTGAATATTTTTGCCAAGCCCTTCTGGCCTGAAAAGGTTCAGTTGGTAAATGATTTGATAGTTTTATTGGAGTTCCCTTGTAGATAACTATTGCCTTTCTCTTGCTGCTTTTAAAATTCTTTCTTTGTCTTTAACTTTTGGGATTTTAAAGAAGATATAGTGTGGGCATCTTTGGGTTCATCTTGTTTGGGACTCTGTGTTTCCTGGGCTTGTATGTCTATTTCCTTTATCAGGTTAAGGAAGTTTTCAGTCATTATTTCTTGAAATAGGTTTTCAATCCCTTGCTCTCTCTTTTTTCCTTGTGGTGCCCCTATGTTGCAAATGTTGGTATGCTTGATGTTGTCCCAGAGGCCCCTTAAACTATCTTCATTTCTTTGAGTTTTTTTGTTGCTATTCTGATTGGTTGTTTTCTGCTACCTTATCTTCCAAATCACTGATTTGATCTTCTGCTTCATCTAATCTACTGTCGATTCTTCCTATAGCATTCTTTATTTCAGTTATTGTATTCGTCACTTCTTACCGGTTCTTTTTTATATTTTTTATCTCCACTTTTATGTTTTCTATCTCTTTGTTAAAGTTCTCATTGAGATCATCTACTCTTCCTCTAAGTTCCTTGAGCATCCTTATAATCAGTGTTTTGAACTCTACATCTGGTAGATTGCTTATCTTCATTTTGTTTAGTTCTTTTTTCTGGAGCTTTGTTCGATTCTTTCATTTGGGACATGTTTCTTTGTCTCTTCATTGTGGCTGCCTCGTTGTTTGTTTCTATGTATTAGGTAGGGCAGCTATGTCTCCCAGTCTTAGGAGAGTGGCTTATGTAGTAGGTGTCCTGTAAGACCCAGTGGAATATTCTTTTTTTGGTCACCTGAGTTGTGTGTGTCCTCCTGTTGTTTTTGAACCTTTGTTGCTGTTTGCACATCATTGAGAGGGATTGGCTCTCAGGCTGACTGGTTGTGAGGACTGGCTGCTGACTACAGTGGAGGAGCTATTGTGCAGGGGTTGGCTTTATGGAGCATAATTCACTTTAGCAGGGTCCTGGGACCTTCCCAGTCTTCCTTTTGGGTGTGTACTCCTCAGATGCAGCCCTGGGTGGTACTCCAGCTTCCTTAAAGCAGGTCACTGGGCATGCCGGCCCAAGGCCTCCTGAGAGGGGCTCAGTCACAGGCCAACTTCAGTTGCAGCCTGTCCATTCCCCAGGGCTGCTGGCAAGTGTTACTGAAAATCCACAGATGGTCAATACCCGTGCTGAGCTTAGAGGTGCCTCAAGAGGCCAAGCTGGAAACCAAGGCTGGCTACTGCTAGTGCAGGGTTGGGGCTGCTCAGCAAGAGGTATAGGGCATGCTAGGGCCACATGCTGCTTGTTTGGGTTTTATGGACCTTTTAGAGATTTTAGAAAAGTCCACAGCTTGAGCCAAGACAGACCATTGGTGTAGAAAAAACACTGGAGGCAGCTTAGGTGGGCCCGCAAATTGAGTGGGGTAGAGTCTCGAGAAATCACCTAGTAAGGTTGACCTGTTTTAGCAAAGGTTTATGGAGCTCAGATATGGTGCCTGCCTGTGTCCATAGGCCGAGAAGGGGCAGGCTCAACAAAGGAACAATGGACTCTGCTAGCACTTCTGTTGGGGAAATGACCCCTCCAGCCCTCGCCCTGAAGCCAGCCAGATAACTCAGTTCTTCTCTGTATGTCCCCAGCACTCCTTGAACAGCTGCTCCAGTGCTGGAGCTCAGAACAAGTGAGTCTGTCCCGAGTAATTCCACACATGGGTCCTTTAAGAGGAATATCTGCGATTCCTGCAGCATTCTGTCATACTCAGCTACAATCTCTGCTGGTTTTCACAGCCAAAGTTTGGATAGACTTCTTTCCCCATCATTGGAACCTTGGGCTGGAGAGCTCAGTGTGAGGCCAGAATCCCTCATTCCTCTAGGAGTATCTCTACAGCAAAGATATCCCTCCCAGTTCTTAACTCCACATGCAGTTGTGAGATCAGCCAATTTTATGTCTCTGCCCCTCCCACCAGTCTCAAGGTAAGCTCTTATTCACGTCCCCAGTTGTAGGACTTCTGTTCAGCCAGACCTCAGGCGACTCTCGGTGATGGTTGTTCTATAGGTTAGTTGTACTTTTGATGTGATCATGAGAGGAGACAAGCACAGCATCTATGACCTATGCCATCTGGACTAGAAGTCCAAACTAGAGAGTTTTTGCATGGCAAAGGAAATCATCAACAAAATGAAAAACAACCTCCTGAATGGGAGAAGATATTTTCCAATGATATATCTGATAAGGGGTTAATATCCAAAATTTGTAAAGAACTCATACAACTCAATGTCAAAAAAAATTAACAATCCAGTTAAAAAGCTAGAGGAACTGAATAGGCACTTCTCCAAAGAGAACATACAGATGGCCAATAGACACCTGAAAAGATGCTCAGGATCACAAAATCTCAGATAAATGCAAATTAAAATTGCAATGAGATATTACCTCCCACCTGTTAGAATGGTTGTTATCAACAAATCGACAAACAAAAGTGTTAGAGAGGATGTGGAGAAAAGTGACCCCTTGTGCACTGTTCGTTGGATGGCAAATTGGTGCAGCCACTACAGAAAACATTTGCGAGTTTCCTCAAAAAATTAAAAATAAAACTACCTTATGACTCAGCAATTCCATTGCTGGGCATTTGTCTGAAGAAAACCAAAACATTAATTTGAAAAGATATATACACCCCTATATTCACTGCAGTGCTATTTATAATAGCTAAGATATGGAAGCAACCTAAGTGCTCATCAATAGATGATTGGATAAAGAAGTTATGGTACATACATACAATGAAATATTACTCAGTCATTAAAAAAAATCTTGCCATTGCAATGACATGGATGGGCCTCACGGGTATTATGCTAAGTGAAATAAATCAGAGAAAGACAAATACCATATGATTTCACTTATATGTGGAATCTAAAGAACAAAATAAAGAAACAAACAAATTAATGGAAACAGACTCATAAATACAGAGAACAAACTGGTGAATGCCAGATGGGAAGGATGTTGGGGGTTGGGCAAAAAAGGGGAAGAGATTAAGAAGTACAAATTGGTAGTAATTGATGTAAAGTTTAGCATAAGAAATGTAGTCAATAATATTGTAATAACTATGTATATTGTCAGATGGGTACTAGATTTATCAGAGTGATCACTTTGTAAGTTATATAAATGTCTAATCACTATGGTGTACACCTGAAACTAATATAATATTGTATGCCAACTATAATTGAAAAATAAAAAAAATATTTAAAAAATAAAATAAATAAATACTTCAGTTAAAAAATAATAAAAATACAATATATCAAAATTTGTGGGAAGCAGCTAAATCAGTTATTAGAGGGAAATGTATAATATTAAATGCTTATAATAGTAAAGAAAAAGTTTTGTCAATTATGTATTTTTGAAACAAAAATATAGAAAAAAATGTTATCAATAAAATAAAAGGGAGGGACAAAAATTAATTAAATAGAAAAAATAAGCAAAGAGAACAATAAAAATTCTTTGAAAAAAGTAATTAAAATGATAAATCCTTAGTATGGCTCATCAGGAAAAAGAAACACAATTTATTATTTAGAATTGAAAGGGAATGTTATTATAGATCCTATAGACATTAAAATAATATTTGGAAAAACAAATTCAATATATCAGCTGAATGTACAGCATAGCAAATAGTCAATAATATTGTTATAATTATGTATGTTGCCAGGTGGGTACTAGACTAATTGGGGGGATCACTTAGTAAATTACATGAATGTCTAACCACTATGCTGTACACCAGAACGTAATACAAAATATCATTGAATGTCAACTCTAACTAAAAAGTAAAAATTTAAAAAATTATAAGTACTGCTGCCAGTATGAGGTGACTACCAGTTTATTCTCAAGTTGATGTGAATGAATTCAGTCAAGTTTCTTCAAATAGCAAGGAGCTGTTGCCCTCAGGAAATAAAGAAAGTTGGTGGTGAGAGTCTGATTTTTTGAATCCTTGCAACTTTGGGTGGGGTGCTATTTGAAGGAAGTTGAAGTGGACCTTCAGGGATAAAGAAACTACATCTAGAGATCGAGAAAGGGAAACTGAGATATAGAAAAAGGGGTAGAAATGATGGTAGAAGTACAGCAAAGCTCAACTTCCTCTACCACTCAGAATTTCTAGCCCAGAATTCACCATGCTTTCCCAGGTTCTGGAGCTCAAGCTAGTACTGTCCATTGATTTACTAGCTACTTAAGTAGGTTAGTTACAATATTTGGGGAATATCTAGAAACCTCACCATCTTGTATATGATGTGTCATTTCCAAAAAAAAAAAAAAAGATTTGTAAATAAATCTTTATAATACTCACCATTGTTGGGAACTACCTGTACTTTTCAACAGATACTTCCTCCCTAGCCCCACATCCCAACCCCACATTCCCCTTCACCAGTGTCCCAGCCTCCCCCCACCAAACACACCCTAATTAAGCTGGTCTCTTTTCTGTTTTGGAGTTGCTAGATGTTTTTCTTCTGTCACCATCCATTCAACTCAGAAAACATTCCCCCTGCCTAGACTGTAGCCACTCCTCTGTTCACACAATTTCTGCCTGTTTTTAAATTCCAAATCAAGCTCTACGTCTCTGAAGCCTAATTTGATTTCTCTAACACTCACTAAATGCCCTGTTTTCTAAACTCTTACAGCATTTACCATATATTGTTCTTATTTATCCTTATGTGTGCTCACCTCAACTTTCAAAATGAAGACTGTAGCTAACTTTCTACAGGCAGAGGCCATTCATTAACTTACCCAAATAATTAATAAGGATCTACTTAGTAACAAGCATTATGTTTCAGTTGGAAGTTCAAACCTGAGTAAGCCCAGTTCCCCACCTCTCAAGGTGGTCACAGCCGAAGAACTATCAAGTACCATCACAATACCATGTGAGATGCACTATAGTGGAAATATGCTCAAAGTGATATTAATGCACACAGAAAGCCTTAACTGGGCGAGGACAGGGAGTCATGGAAAGTTTCCCGGAGTCGACACGAGCTGAGTATTTAAGAGTAAGTAGAAATGTGTCAATGAGTCTGAGACAGAGAGGATGGAGGGGAGAGGGAGAGGCAAAACTAGTTAAGGCACAATTACAGTTGTGACACCATAAAATCTTAAACTAAAGCAGTAGAAGTGGGGGACATGCAAAGAGATTTTTCAGATAGAATGGACATGGCTTACTGACTGGAGAGGATGATAATGGCAAACATTTGCTGATCACTTACCATGTAACAAGCAGTATTATAAATGCTTTATACATTTAATTATTTAACTTATTTAATCTTTACTATGATGTTATAATGTAAGCACTTTTAATATCCCCATTCTACAGAAGAGAAATTTAAGACATAGAAAAATCAAGTGTCATGACTAACGTTAAACAGTGAACAAATATAGGCAGTGTAGACCAACAGTCCTCTTAAGCCCTCTGTTACAATATCTTTAAATGTGAGGTTGTTAGGGAGATCGGGAGCACAGGATGACTGCCAAGTTACTGAGAGAGCAAAAGGTAGAGGCAGAGAGGGCCATGGCATATGAAAGTTGAATACATTGTTGCATTTATTAATTACTTCTGATCCTAACTAATGTCAAAAGCAAATTTTGCAGTTCATTTTCTCCCTTTATATTCTAGCATTTTCTTCAGTGATACTGGTAATCCAACAGGTACCTAGTCTTGATTCAGTCTGTTTGGTTTTAGTTTTAGCACTTGGCACATTCCATCTCTTCCTAGAATTATTTATAGATGTGGCTATTTCCTTCATTAAGTTGAAAGTATCTAAGGCAAAACAACAACAACAACAACAACAACAACACATCTCATTTACCTTTGATAAGCAGCATCCAGGACCCAATCTAGACTTAATAAAATTTAATTGGCTTGAACATAGCATATGTTCTCCTAGATTTCAGTCATCTGTGAATTGCCTTCATTTGTCATATGTCATTACTACCTTTATTATCTATTTTTTTCATTAAATCAACCCTTTTAAACTTTTTTCTAAAACAGAAAACATACTACTGCAAATGGAAAGTGCCATAACTTACCATAATGAAAAGACAACTATAAAAATAGATATCGAGGGGCACCAAAGATTTGCCATCTCAAATGTGGCTTTTAGGATATTGATTTTTAAGCTGATTATTAAGAAACAAGAGATTCAGAAAGAAGCTTTGCCCTCCTCTATCCCTGCCTAAGGTAATTCAGATGGAGTGGCCTGCTTCAGGAAGGGAATCTTATCATATTCACCTTAAGGATTTTCACCTCAACCTATTTAAGTAAGGTAGATAGGAAGAATCCATGCAAGGGCCTGTTAGCTAGGATCTCTCATGTCCCATTGTTTCTGGGTGGCTTGGCAGGAATTCATTTGCCACTTTTTCCCTCTTTCTCTTCTACAATGAATCCCCTACTTTCCCTTTGGAATCTCAGATGACTGCCTCCCTACTTCTTTGTTCAGCATGACATATAAACCTCAAGTGCTCAATGCCTCTCTGGGGGTCTTTTATCTTATGGCACTCTTGAATGTACATTCATACAATAAATTTTGTACATTTTTTCCTGTTAATTTTCCTCTGTTAATTTGATTATTAACCCAGCTAGAAGAATTTACATGGTAGGAGGAAAGTCATTTTTTTATGCCCCCACAATACATAACTCCTAAAACAAGAAATGTCTGTACACAACCTAACATTATCCTATTTCTCGCAGTGCCACACTCGCCACAGCATGGGGTAGAATTTTTTGTTTTTGAGTTTTTTTATGTGAAATTTATATAACATAAAATCAAAATTTTTAATTGAACAATTCAGTGGCATAAAGTGCATTCTGAATGTTGGGTAACCACTACCTCTGTCTTGTCCCAAAATATTTTTATCACCTCAAAATAAAAACCCACATCCATTAAACAGTTACTCCTTATTCTCCCTTCTCCACAGCCACTGGTAACCGCCAATATGTATTCTGTCTTTGTGGATTTATCTGTTTTGGTATTTCACATAAAAAGAATCATACACTATGCAATCCTTTGTGCCAGTCTTCTTTCACTGAGCATGTTTTAGAGGTTCATCCACATCATATAGTGTTATCAGTACTTCATTCCTGTTTATGGCTAAATATAACATTGTATGCATATACCATGATTTGTTTATCAATCAATGGACACTGAGATATTTCTGCCTTTTGATTCTTGTGAATAGTGCTGCTGTGAATATGTGTATACATACATTTGTTTGACTACCTGTTTTTAATTATTTGGGGCATATACCTAGGAGTAGAATTTCTGGGTCATAGGTAACTTTATGTTTAACTTTTTGAAGAACCTCTTGAGTATGTTTTGTACAGTACTCTTTGTGTGTTTCAGAATAACAAGTGGGATTGGAAGGTTTCACACCAGAATGCATCTCCAAACAGACATGAAAGAGATTCATTTTCATCGTGCTTATGAAAATACAAATTTCAAATAATTTTCATCATAGTTGTATGATAGTTATTTTCTTTGCAGCTGGGCCTTTTATATCAGTAGCAGATAGTTTGGACAATTACTTCATATCTGAAGATACATGACTGATTTCATCAAAATCATGCCTTAGTATTAGCATTTCCATCACAGTCTGGCACTTTACATTTTAAAAATTCCATTTTATCCACTGTTCTATGTTAATTCAACAACAAAACAGAAAAAAAAGATAGAGCAAAAGCCCGATTCCAATTCATAATTACATATACTCTAAATACTTTGTATATTTAAAAATTACCATTATCTGGATCTAAATATTTACTCTATCCCTTTAAAAATTGTAGCCATACATTCTCAGGCATATCTGAGCACCTTACCCGTAATTCAGTTGGTCTGGATGAGATGTTATCTGCTGTAGTCTTGACTTCAGCAATCATATCTATGAAATCACAAGTATGATACAATAGGATATTTTTTTCTAATAAGCATTAAAACAAATTTTAAAAACTATTCAAATTGAAAGTATAAGTCTATGTACTGCCAATAATCTTTATATTGTCAGTGGCATGCACACGATATACTTCAGAAAACACCAATCTAATAGGAGCTATTTTTTTAAAGCTGCACATGCTATGCTCACATATTTTGCTTGCCAAACAGGAATTTTCCATCTTGACTGCAAACTGACTAAAGTACACAACTCATCACAAGGGAATTCAAAACTGAAGAAGTTTCTAATAATCTGAAGACTTATACCTCTTGACTTCCTCAGAGAAAGGTGAACTGTCTTTGGTGGGTTTCTCATAGAACCCAATCTGCGAGGATAAGTGCTTTTGGGACTCACTGTCACTTGCACTTTGCAACATCTTCCACTGGGAGATGCACTCATCCTGTAATTTGACGGAATACTTTGTATTCAAAGAGCACCCATGTCTAATTTAAACAGTATGCTACATTTCTTCCTATATTCAACTATATCATCCCCTAAACTGTTCTATGCTCAGTGACCCTATCTACTGGTGAACAAGAGAGAATAATTTTTAAACAAACTATTTTCCTTTTTCAACATAGAGATTATCATAGAGAATCTTTCTATCTACTCTTATTCTAAGGCAAAAGCATTTAACTAATTGTTCAAATCTAAGTATCCGTGGATATATAGAAAAATGGAATATACCCGAAAACCTGCATAAAAGTAAAATTTTCTCTTTAGACTTTCACTGTAACTGACTACTCACATATTTAATTGAAACACAGGAGGGTTTCAATTAAACAAAATAAGTAAACAAAAATCTATCTTCAAAGAAAATATTTTGAAAATAAGTTTAAATCATAATATAATAATTGAAGACTACAAGAATAAATATAAGGACTAAATATGATAATATATGTAAAGTACCGAGCACAAGACCCATTTGCATCATAGCAATTTAACAAATGGCAGCTTAGATCCTTCAGGACCAGGTGGCTTTCTTTGAAATTAAACCACAAATCCTCAGGCCACAACTAAATTACAACTTTCCAGACTCCCATATCCTATTTGCTCCCCTTTTTAGCACCCAGCACATTCTACCTCATCTAAAAATTATATATATTTATATATCTGTTTAATTGGGGTTGTAAGCAAGTCTCCTTAAAGCTTTAAAAATAAAATGTAATTTAAAAATTAAAAACATAGAACAAAAAACAATTTAATAAATACAAGTAACATCACCTTACTTTTGTATGATGCCCCACTAATTTAAAGCACTTTCATGTCCTTGACTTCATTAATTTGTGATCTTATATAATCTCTACCTCACCAAAAATGAAATCGAGACCTAGAGAGGTAAGGTGATAGCTTGTTAAAAGGCAAAACTGGGATTTGAAACTTAGTTTACAAAGACAAATAAGGAGAGAACTGAAAGAGAAAAATAACAATTAACAGCTATGTTGGGGGAAACAGAAGGAAGGGGGGACAGATACACAGGTACACAGAGACTTCATGGGAAGGACGTTTCAACTTTATGGTATTTTAAGACATTTCCCTAAGAGATATTTAAATGTGTCGTCTTAATTTTTTCTTTGCCTATAGGCACAACGGTTTCATCTCTCAGAAATTGCCTGACAAGTGATGCATAGTGTCTCATAGGAACCTTTAACTGGTTGCTTCTGTCTGGGACAAATCAGGAGAGAGAAACCAAACAGTAAGTTGAACTGGGAGTTTCACATAGGAATTATTAACTATGGCAGGGGATCAGAGTAACAGGGAATCGGAGTGATAAGCAATTGCCTAATAATAAGTAAAGGAAATTCTAAAAAATACAGGAATCTCAGATATCACGAACAACTACTACACTTAAGGCTGAGACAGAGCACCTTAGGAGGAGATCCCTCTTCCAGGGCTGAGATATAGTATTTAAGTGTTCAAGAAGTGCTCCCCATCCACCCAGGGCAAAGAACCAGGCCTTATTTGGAAAGGATACAGCCCTCTGAAGGGTAGAGAATTTGCTGTAGTGCTCATCTTTGGAATTTCTGGATGAGCCGACCATTTGGAACAAAAGTACTCTGCCACAAAACTCTGTAAGGAGTAACAAGAAAAGCGACTGAAAAATGAGTAAAGAAGCTGAGCATGAGAGAAGATGTGTGGGTTGCAGTAACAATCTGTGGAGCAAGCACACAGGAACCAGGAATCAAAACCCTCTCTTCCCAGTCTGCCTTTCTAGCATCCTCTTCTTAACAAACCTCAAATGCCAGGTGGTAATGGAAACAAATATTTAAAGGGCTCAGGTCCACATTCACAGAGTAAGCAAAAAGGATGAATTTGAAGATAAAGATCAATAAATCAATAACTGGCACACTGTTTAATAGAGAATTACTGTCTGTAAGCAAGCAAGAGCCTAATTACAGCATATTTAAGTGCTATACTTGTTTTACCAAGTCCACATTCTGTACAAACTTGCTAGGATAAGAATTATGTAGGTGTGTTGCTTTAATTCTATTACTTCATATATGTAAAAGACATGTAGATGTATACCAACTCATATTCACTTATGAAGTTATAGTTAGGTAAACTTGACTTCACAAAATTTTGAAGGCAAAGACTATTAGACTTCTTACTTGGTATATCCTGCTAGGATGCTGGAAAAGAGAACCTTAAAAGATTATGTAGAATAAAGATATCAAACCATCTCTCCATCTGGAAGCCAGATTGGGCAATGATGCACAATAAATATATTAAAGCTATGGAATTATTCATCAAAATAATGATTTTACATGGTAAAGTGGTCATTATTATAAAGTGCTTTCATAGTGTTTCAGGCTAGAACCAACCCCTATAAGAGAACCCCAACCTATCACTGGGAATTGTGGATGATTTTCTGCTGCAACCTTCTTTCCTGCTCCAATCTCCTAAAATTGCTACAAGATAAACTTAATTTCAATTTATTTTGATTAAAAGTATATTTGAGGAATCTTGCAGCATTCAAAGATTACATTATCACTTACTAGGGATGAGTTAAGTTGTACTCCAATAGTTTTCAAAGGAGTGTTTTCAAATGCTTTTGGTTTTGTGGACCAGTGAAATTTTTAAAACATCTTGGGAGCCTACAAAGGGTAGCCAACTTTATTTTGCAAAGAAATAATGTTTTAAATTTAAAAGTCACCTATAAATCTATGACCCCTTATTCAGTTTCAAAATCTGAATAATTAGAAATCAAGTAGTCTTTTTTTTCTTACCTATAACTTATTTGGCAGCAAAATCTGAACTGACCTGAACTCATCAGGCAGGAGAACCTGCCCTGAACATGAGGCTATCCACATGTTTATTTTATCATGCTTAGCATAAATATTCTTATATTTCACTGCAGAAATAGTACTATAACTGATTATGGAGTGTCAACTCAGCCCTTGCTGAGGCTGTTATATAATATAGGCTACAGGCACTTTATTACCTGTCTAACATCCAAAAAGAGTTCTGAAAGATATCTTCCCTTAAAGCTTTCAGATAATAAGGATGCACAATCTCTTATCCCCATCATTTCATTAAATGAAATGTAAAAGAACACTTTAACAACCAAAAAGTGAAGGACAATCTCAGAATATGAGATCGTTCTTTATAATCAATAGACAGCTTTCTGGAAGAAAATCACTAAATTGTTATTTTTCTTCTTTCACTTCAGACCTGTGACAATACCCATAACAAGCTTTCATGTGCTAATTGGCATCTGAGAACCACTACCAGTTGGAAGACTTTCTACTCAGATGGCACCTTGCTCAAAAGATGGTCTTTGGAAAAATTTTGCAGTCTAGGGCAGAACTGTCATTCCAGGACAAGAACAAATTAAGTCATTCCGTGACTGCTATATGCCATTAGATAAATAATATTTATGCAGTGAAAGAGCCAAAGGTCATGTGCAATCCATCCAATAACAGAATTTTAAAAATGTCTCCCTTAAATTGCCTTGTGAATAGATCAGAAGGTGCCTGTATCTCTGGTCCAAATCTAATTGAAAAAGTTATTTGATTTTTAAAGAACTAATGCAACTGAAGAAATATGTATGTATAAGAATAAATCTAGAAAATCTAAAGATGTATCCTGGTTGTTCAAACACTGGGCAAGCTAGGAAGAAAACCCACCAGTAAACTAACTTATAGTATAAGAATCCTAGTCTTTTCAGATTGTTTATTTCTGAGCACTACCTAGTCCCTGCACAGTTTGATGTATGTATTAAGAGAACGGGACTATTAAGACATGTCAAATTTTATCCTGGTAGATGCTATTGAATCAGATGTCTGACAATTTAAGAAATCATTTGATCTCTCCTACAAGGGCCACTATCTGCATCTAAAAACAGCATAATCCACAGAGTTAGATGCAGGAAATAGATGGCTAGATAGGAATATTTCATTTTCCTCATGGACTTCATAGTCTAGTCAAGGGAAACTATTAAAAAGATAACTATTACACAATGTGCTAAGTGATATGATAGATGTACAACCAAATGCTGTGAGATAATCTATGTAATTCTGTTGGTGGCAAGGAGCAGAGTTCACAGATCTAGCAAGAGAAAACGCACAGAGGATCTGAAGAAAACTTGAAAGGCCTTAATCACAGATAAGATTATTGTATTTCCTCTTATGTGTTGCCTCTTCACATTCATCCTTATGTTTCAAAATATAAATAACTCTACACTGTAAATTAGGAATAAGAAAATCCAACAAAGATATAATTTTTTTGAAGAGAACAAATCTGATGCTAAGGAAATATCAAATACTCATTTTTCCCCTCATTGCTTGGTACCTATACCTGGTTGGTACTACAAGCATGTGTTTAATCTACCTTTTGGGTAATTCAACCCTATCTCAGAAATATGAAAAAATATGGCATATTTAGGAAGGAAAAATAATGTGGTTACAGCAACAGCATAGGATACCAAAATGAGAAGTGGCAGAAAGTGGAGCTAGAAGGGTCATTGAGGAGCCCAATATGAAGGGCTTTCTAGCCATGGTAAGAAAATCAGACTTTTTGAACTCATGTCTCTAACCTTAAATTACTGGGAAGAGGTTATTGTGTAATAGGTTTTAAAATTATCTCCATTGAAAAATGATAATTAGAAAGTGTGATTCTACAAATTAGAACATAATTATCTGAAAAATCATCTGATTCCCAACTGCCTCATTTTCTAACAGCTTATTTCTATAATATAATTAAGAATCAAAACTGCAATAATAATAAACAAGTAAGCTAATTAATATTAATTCGAAGAAAAGTATTCAAGTTGACAAGCAAAAGTACCACACAATAAAATAAAGGAAATGTGATGTTAACTACATTAAAACACTATTAATTGATAAGAATAACAACGAAAAGTATGTGAGATAACTAAACATCTAATATAAGGGTAGTAATCAGTAAACATCATGTTTGTGAGGAAAAAAGTGACAATAACTTAAAAGTCAAAATACAGAGAAAGTTCATTCCCTTTCCCTTCCTGAACAATACAGTCTGAAAGCCATTACGAGGGCCATCCAAAATAGGCATCCTCTGGTGGGGACAGGAGAGGGAGGGTATATTAGAGGCCCTTTATGGTTCTTCAGAGGACAGCAACATCTGTGGTGGCCTGGCATGGTCAGCTGAAGCCCAAACAAAATGAGGAGGGTTTTCACACTGGTGGACAGCAGTCACAACCAGATAAGAATTGTTAGAGACCAACATTTGGAGAGGGAGAGGCAAGGGATGTCAAAAGAGTATTAGTTAAATATGGGGGCATTGGTCAAATAATAGGAGATATGGTTCTTAATGTTAGAGATAGAGGGGTGAAAACATGGAAAGGGAGAAAAGTAGAAAGATCTCTCTGGTATTAAGTTAGAATTTGAGGTATTGGTGGGAACTCATGGTTTTCAAAATATAAAGATATTGAAACATAAATGTAAATGTGTATAACCCTTTATGTGTGTATATATATTTATACACATACACCTATTTCCTAGTTCTGTCCACTGAAAAGGCCTGGGTGAAGCAATATGCCAATAGCAATGAACATACTTAGCACACAGATTTTGACTTCTACTGGTCAAATTTGAGACCATTTGACATCAAAATAAATAATGGATTATAACTCTGAATAAAACAGGAACCTATGACTCCATATTGATACAAAAACATAAATGAAATATTAAAAGTTTCATGAGGAACAAGATATTAATTCATAGTCTCAATGTACACCCCACCCCCAGCCCAGAAAAGCCATTAATTAAAAAGGAGAAAAAAAGAAATTTTGTAGTGGAGAACTCTGACAGACACCACCTCAATTAAGGTAACATCATCAATATGGGGAGAATTAAAAGCATGTGTCACCAGATAGGCTGCAATGAGAATACAGTATCATTTCTATGTAATTCCTGCTGGAGAAGAAAACCTGAATATAATCATGACAAACCATTAAAACTGCCCCAAACTGAAGAATATTCTACAAAATAACTGGTCTGTAGTCTTCAAAAGTGACAACATCATGAAAGTCAAGGAAAAACTGAGAAAGTGTTCCAGATGGAGGAAAACTGAAGAGACATTACAATTAAATTCAGTGCATGATTCTGAATTGGAATTTTTACTATCAAGAACAATTTTGAAATAACTGAAAAAATCTGGTTGGGCTTTGATTAGAATGTAGCAATGCATTAATGTTAATTTCCTGATTTTGATGGTTGAATTCAGGAGAATGTTCTCATTTACAGGGATTATACACTGGAGAATTTGAGGCCGATGGGCATTTTGTTATCAAGTTACTCTGAAATAGTTCAAAGAAAAGAAAAGTTCTGTGTACTGATCTTGCAGTTTTTCTGTCAATTTGAGATTCTTTCAAAATTTAAGAAATATTACAGATAAGAAAATAATAATACAAATTTTGGTTCATGCATACAATAAAATAATTCTTATGATGAAGATGACAAGTACATTTGAGTGCTTATTATGTTACTGACAGTGTTTAAAGGATTTTATAAGTATATCCATAGATTAAGAGAAATGTGGACACAGGAAGATACCTTTCATATATTAAGTGAAAAATGAAAATACAATATAATATCTATATGCCCATTTTATAAAATTAATTATATATGCATACATTTTCTATGAATATCGACCAAAATATTAACTGAGTAGTTGAATTATAAATGACATAAATTTTCTTTCTTCATATAAGTACTTTCTAAGTTTTAAAAATAATGAAGCTGTATTAATTTTTCAATATAATTTATTTTCAAATTCACTGTTTAGAACAATATGTATAATAGAAACATGGGGAAATGTCATCATTGTATTTTTATTAAAGAAAAACATGATATAAAACTACTTATAAGGTATGAGTCTAATTTTGCTTCATAAAAAACAGAAAGAAAAAAATGACTGAGTGAAATATACCAAAATGTTATTGAGAAGTTAAATTTGAATGATGGCACTAAAAATTATTTTTTATTTATATTTTTTTGTTTTTTCTAAATTCTCTACTATGAACAAAGATTAATTTTATTTAAAAATATTTTCATTAGTTCATTATTTAAAAAATTATTAAAAATATGAAAAGTATTAATGGTATCACTTTGTGTAAGGAAAACAAAATATAAAATTGTATATACATCATGATAACTATGTAAAATACATGCAGGCAAAAACAGTTAAAAGGAAGTATATTACTGCAATAACTGGTTTACCTTAGATAAAGTGGAATAATGTGCAATTTATTTTCTTTTCTGCATTTTCCAAAATTTCTATAATTTTCATATTATATACTGTACGTATACTTATACATTTCATCTGCGAAGGATAGGAATTCTCTTAATAAGGGAAGTAAAGAACATGAGGGGCATTAAAATAAGAATTTTTGATGAATGTTTTAGAAAAATATCTTTTTAATTGAAAAAAGCCATTATCCTAACACCCTCAGAAGGAAAGCACACAGTATGGTATAGCTGACATAGATATTGGGTGTGGTGAGAGGAACAATGCCCCCCCGGACCAAATGTGTCCACTTCTTAATCCCTGGGTCCTCTGAATATGTTACCTTACATGGCCAAGAGACTTTGCAGATGTCATTAAACTAAGTGTTATGAGATTGGGAGATTATCCCGGATCATTTAGGTGGGCTCAACATAAGCATAAGGATCCTTAAAATTGGAAGAAGGAAGCAGGAACAAAAGAGGTCCAATTGATGATATGTCAGAAGAACTCAACTTACTGTTGCTGGCTTTCAAGATGGAAGAAGAGAGCTAAGAGCAAAGTGATGTAGGCAGTCTCTAGAAACTGAGAAAGGAAAAAAAGAGATTATCCTTTAGAGTCTCGAGAAAAGGCTACAGCTCTGCATATACCTCAACTTTAGTCCAGTGACCTGTAGAACTGTAAGATAATAAATTTATTTTTTTAAGCACTGAGTTTGCAGTTATTTGTTACAGCAAAAAGAAGAAACTAATACAAGAGGCAATAGAGGAAAGAAGTCATCTTACAATTTTAGCAATCTATTTTAGGGGAAACAAAATAATTGAGACAAGAGAGTAAGTTGAAATTGAATTAACAATGTTGTTAACAGCAAGAGTTTTGTCTGGATGTAGAAGTTTCATTAAGTATATATCTAAGGTCAAATAATACACTAAAATAGCACTCATAGCAAAGTTTAGAATACAGACAGGGTTGAATTTCCATTCTATTTTTATCCACTTCCCCATTCCCCACTGATTATTAGGTTAATAATTATTTATTTAATTAATATAAGTATTAATTCCTTGATTAATACTTAATGAACCCACAGAAAAGAAACTACTTAAACTAGTTATCCAAAAGAAAAAGTATTTTACACATAAAAACAATAAGGGCTATACCAATTTACCTAAATATTAAATATATCAGATATATTTAATACATTTAATATATTTAATATATTTAATACTATACAATACTGAAAATCTAATGGAACACATTTATTCATAGAACTTCTTGGGGGAGGGGTATGTTGGGTTTTCCATGTTTACAATAATTCCACCAAGTTTTACTTCCTAAACAATCCAAACCAGATAGTCCCAGGACATGACCATCCATCCAGTTGTATCAAATAAAGGGCCCCTTGTAATGATGTATTTTTTTAATCTTTTCTTCTCTCTCTTTTAAAGATATTATCCCAAGATCAATGAAGAAACTATAAAATAGCAAATAGTCTGAATTCTGTTGGCCTTTAGATTATGCTTTGGCAAGAATTCTTAGCCAAAGTAGCTAATCAGCTAGTTAGGCCATCTGAGAGGAATAAGGAGTGGGCTTCTTTAGCTTTAGAGTAAGTTTCTTATCTTATAACCCAATATGCTTAGTGTGGAAATTTCTTTTTTTGTTTTATTATGTAAAATACAGGTTTCTGAAGTAAAAAAAAAAAAAAAAAAACATGACACTTTATATCAGAAAACATGGGCACTAGTGTCTTTGCTCTTTCTCTTTCTATATGAAGTTGGAGTTCTCTCTCCTTTGCATATCAGATTCACTGTCTTTTTACATTTAAGAAGGTTGAATGCTACCTCTACAGTCTTTTTCTATCTTTCAAAAATGCAGTCTGTTATTTGTGGAGCCACAGTTATTCTTAACAAAACAGATAGCCTTAACTGTGTTTTTGACTCCTTTCAAAACTCGATTTGTATATAGAATCTAAGGAACAAAAAGAACAAGCTAATCGAAAGCAGACTAACAAATATAGAGGACAATCTGGTGATGACCAGAGGGGAAGGGAATTATGGGGCTGGGAGAAAGGGGTGAAGGGTTAAAGAAGTACAAATTAGTAGTTGATAGATGGTCACACAGATAGGGAGCACAGCATAGGGAATGTTGTCAGCAGTAATGTAATGGCTAGGTATAGAGCTGGAGGAGAGAACGAGTAATCGGGGGGTGGGGGTGTTTTATAAACTATATAAATGTCTAACCAATATTCTGTATACTTGAAACTAATAATAAAATAAAAATTTAAAAATCACCTTGAATTGATTTAGGGTCTACCTTCCAGCGAGAACAAAGTAATTCAAGCATATAATCTCATTAATTTTTGAGACAAGATAAAGTATTTCCATTCAGAAAAAAAAGGAGAAAGAAAAGGAAGGAAAATGGGAGCAGGTTAAATAAAGTGCCACTGTTATATTGGCAGAACCAGATCCAAAAAACAGGGTTTTCAAACTCCAAAGTTAGTATTGCATTCTACCTTTTCAACAGAGGGTTCAATTAAGTAAATGAACTCCCCTTAAGGGGAATAGGTAAGAGTATATGGTAAAAAGCTAATTTCATCAGAGCACCTACATACATAAATTAATTATTGACTGACATAAAAGGAGAGATCAACGGCAATACACTAATAATAGGATACTGTAACACACCATTGACACCAATGGACATATTTTCAAACAAAAAAAATCAACAATGAAACAATGGGCATAAAAGACACACTAGATTAGATGGATTTAATAGATATTTTCAGAGAATTTCACCCCAAAGTAGCAAAATATACATTCTTCTCAAGTGCACATGGAACATTTTCCAGGATAGATCACATGTTAGGACACAAAACAAGTCTCAATAAATTTAAGAAGATTGAAATCATATTAAACGTCTTTGACCACAATGGTATGACATTAGAAATCAACTACAAGAAAAGAATTGGAAAATACACAAATACATGGAGGCTGAATAACATAGTATTAAACAATGAATGGGTTATCAGTGAGATCAAGGAAGAAATTAAAAGATACCTAGAGACAAATGAAAATGAAAACACAACAACTCAAAATCTATGGGACGCAGCGAAAGCAATCCTAAGAGGGAAATTCATAGCAATACAGGCCTACCTCAAGAAACAAGAAAAAGCTCAAATAAACAATCTAACCTTACACTTAAAAGAACTAAAAAAAAAAAAAAAAAACAGAAAACAATGCCCAAAGGGAAGAAGGAAGGAAATAATAAAGATCATAGCGGAAATAAATGAAATAAAGTCTAGAAAAACAATACATAAGATTAATGAAACCAAGAGCTGATTCTTTGAAAGGATATACAAAATTGACAGACACTTAACCAGACTCATCGAGACAAAAAGAGAGAGGACTCAAAAAATAAAATCAGAAATGGAAGAGGAGAAATAACTACGAACTCCACAGAAATACACAAGACCATAAGAAAATACTGCAAGCAATTATATGCCAACAAATTGGACAATCTGGAAGGAATGCATATATTCCTAGAAACATACAATCTCCCATGACTGAGTCAAGAAGAAACAGAAAATCTGAACCGACCGATTACCACCAATGAAATAGAATAAGTTATCAAAAACCTCCCCCCCCCTGCAAAAAAAAAAAAAAAAAAGTCCTGGACCAGATGCCTTCACAGGTGAATTTTGCCAAACATTCAAAGAAGAATTAACACTTATTCTTCTCAAACTGTTCCAAAAAATTCAAGAAGAGGGAAGGCTCCCTAACTCCTTTTATGAGGATGCCATTACCTTGATTCCAAAACCAGACAAAGAAATTACAAAAAAAAAAAAAAGAAAACTATAAGCCAATATCTCTTATGAACATTGATGCAAAAATCCTCAACAAAATATTAGCAAACCAAATTCAGCAATGCATTAAAAATATCATACACCATGATTAAGTTGGATTTATTGCTGGAATGCAAGATTGGTACAATATCCACAAATCAATTAATGTGATATACCACATTAACAAATCGAAAGATAAAAATCATATGATCATATCAATAGATGCAAAAAAGCATTCAACAAAATCCAGCATCCACAGATGATAAAAACTCTCAGCAAAGTGGGAATAGAGGGAACATACCTCAACGTAATAAAGGCCATATATGACAAACCTACAACTAACATCATACCCAACAGGTAAAGGCTAAAAGCATTTTCCTTAAGATCAGGAACAAGACAAGGATGCCCACTTTCACCATTCCTCTTTGATATTGTATTGGAATAAGCAAGACAAGCAATAAGAAAAGAAAGAGAAATAAAAGGCATCTGAATTGGAAAGGAAGAAGTAAAACTCTAGACATTTGCTGATGACATGATAGTATATAGAGAGAACCCTAAAGATGCCACCAAAAAACTGTTAGAACTGATCAATGAATTTAGTAAAGTAGCAGGTTACAAAATAAATATTCAGAAGTCAGTGGCATTTTTATACACCAATGATGAACTTTCAGAAAGACAAATTAAGAAAACAATCCCATTTACAATTGCATTGAAAACTATAAAATATGGGAATAAAATTTACCAAGGAGGTATAAGACCTATTCTCAGAAAATTATAAGTCATAGATGGTCACAGAGACAGGGAGTACAGCATAGGGAATACGATTAGCATTAATGTAATGGCTAGGTGGAGAGCCAGAGGAGAGAAAGAGTAATCAGGAGGATCATTTTATAAACTATATAAATGTCTAACAAATGTACTGTATACTTGAAACTAATAATAAAATAAAATTTTAAAAAATTAAAAAAGTGAATATTTATATATTTTCCTCTTCGTGTCATATGGTCAAAGAATAAATGTAACATTGAGGGCAGACTGTAGGGTCTGGGTATCAAATAGCTATTCTCTCCCTAGAGGCTTTAATAGTGTTAGCACTGCCTCGGGGAACCAAGAGAGAAAAGTATGTCCTAGGTAGCCTCCCACTGATGCGAATAGTCACCCAAACTTGAGAAGACAAAAGTTGGGACTAAGCCAATCCTGACAGATATGTCAACTCTGGACAATGGCTGATCTCAGACAAGTTTGGACAAAGTTACATAATAGTATTTTCAACAATGTGCCAGGGAAAGGTAAATAACACTGTTTATATCTAGGCACAGCTCCTGTCAAACACATCAGGTTTAATTTGATTTACTCTATTGCCTCTGTTATTTTGTTTCCCAGATAACAGATTGTTAAAATCACCAGAGGATTTCTTTCTAGCTATCTATAGCACATATCTACCTCAGCTATGCCATACTGTGCTGACATGGGAAAATGTCTTCACATTTAGGAAAATTCATTTCATAACATGCCACAGATAAGGAGACCCTCAAGAAGGTAGAAGACCATGTTTCCTTTCCTTCAATGGCAGATTAAGTCCATAGACTCTCAGAGGAGACCCACAGTAGGGCTGTCTGAGGGACATGAAGCTTTAAATTACCATAGCTAAAACTCAAAGGCAGGCACAGAAGTTATAATCCAATGAAAGAATAGAGTTTCCAGAATAAATAAAAAGTATTATTCTTTTTCTGTTCATTTCAATCTGAAGTGAAGTGATAGTAGAAAGAAAAAAAAGGTTGGGAGATTAGGAGTTGAAATATCACACAGCACAGATAACCTAAAGACAAAGGAAAACTGTGTTCTCTGGCCCTAAATGCAGGGGTAAATGCATAGACTCTGGAGCTGAACTTCCTGAGTTTGAACCCTGTATCCATGCTTATTAGCTGTGTGACCTTGGACAACTGACTTAAACTCTCTGTGCCTCAGGTTCCTCATTTGAAGGATGAGAAAAATTATAGTACTTATTTCATAGAGTTATTATGAGACTAAGATAAATCAATAGATACATAAAGGGTATGAACCTGCCACAAAGTAAATGCTATTTAAGACTTAGTTATTAAAATGGCTGCTGCCAATACAACTGTTACTGCTGTTGGGACTTCAATCACCACTACAATCACAATAGAAAAGAGAGTCAATGCTAGGAGAGCTATAAGAAAAGAACACTTAACTCTGCTTGGCAGAGGTACACATCAGTGAAAGTTTCACAGAGGAGTTAATATTTGTGCTGGATCTCAAAGGATAAACAAGAGTTGGTTAGGCCAAGAATCATAGAAAAGGCATTTCAGGAAGATGGATGAAAATATAAAAGAACATTTCACCTTCCAGTGTTGCGGGGGAGAGCATCATGTGTTTTAGGCAGGAGATGAGGCTGATGAGATAGAGAAGACCCGCCTGAAAGGCCTTGTCACACTGTGAGCTACTGAAGAAATCTAAACAAAGAAATAATATAAACATATTTATATTTCAGATAGATCATTATGGCTGCAATAGGAGGGATAAACTGGGGGATACGGGGGGAAGAGATAGAGGAGAGCTAAGGTTAGAGGCCAAAATCCATTTCAGAAGGATATTATAATGAGCTAGGTAATAAATTATGTAAATATGAAATAAGAAGGTGGTAATAAGAAGTGGCAGGGGAAATAGATTGGGAAATAATTAGGAAGGAGAAATAGGACTTGGCGACTGACTAAATATGAGAGATGAGGAAGAAAGAAGAGTACAGGATGAGGTCCAATTTTCTCATTCAGGCAACTGAGTGAATGGTGGTGTTGATAATGAGTCCAAGACTACAAATAAAAAGGCAGATGCTGGGGAATGAGATTAGACAGATTTGGACACAATGTGTTTACAATACTGGGGAATGTTCACGTTGAAACACTTGTATTTATGAGTTTCAAAATACTAACAGTGTTTTCAGAGCAGCAAGATTATACTTTTCCAAATACTTCACAGAGAGTATATATTACATATGAAAAACTTCTAGATAAATACATGAATGTCCAATTTTAAAAAACAAATAGCTAGTAGCCTCTGATCCTGCCTCCTTCAACTTACACTAAAAATTGTAATAGACAAAAAAAAAAGTGAGGAAAACCAGCACCTGCAGAGAAATAGAGACCTGGCAAAGGGGCTGTTCTCTTACATGGTATACCCCTTTATGACCACCAACACCACTGCTGATACCTCTCTTGTGTTCATATCGTCAGAAATGACAACTCCTGGAATACATGCTCAAGCTTGTGTGCCAGACTTTAGAAACATAGTATATTCATTTCTTATTTCTGCTGTAATAAATGACTACAAACTTAGTGGCTCTAAACAGCTCAAATTGACTATCTTACAGTTCTGGTGGTCAGAAGTCTAGAAATTTTCAGGGGAGAATTTGTTTCCTTGCCTTTTTCAGCTTCCAGAGGAAACCTGGATTCTACAGTTCATGGTACCTTCCCACATCTTCAAAGAGTATCGCTCTAGCTTCTGTTTCCATCATCACATCTCCTTTTTCTGACTGACCATTCTTACATCCCTTGTGACTCCATTGGACCCTCCTGGGCAATCCTGGATAATCCCCCCATCTCAAAGTCCTTAATTTGATCACATCTGCAATGTCCTTTTTGCCATATACAGTATCAGTCACAGATTCTGGGGATTAGGATGTGGACATCTTTGGGAGACTATTATTCTGCCTACCACAGGTATTATTCACCAGATTTCTTCACTGTAAAAGTATTACTTTGTTCTTTCCACACTGTTCTTTCCACACTGAATCATTATGTCCAAATACAAGGGGAGAGGGAGATGGAGTTCTGTCTCTTAAAGAGGGGAAATACATACACATGAACATACATATATAAAATTTGGTATACTCCTGCAAGGAAAATTTGTCTCTTCCCTTCATTTATTTATTTTTTCAATCATTTTCTTTTCGGTAGTTACTCATGGGTAAAAATTTGAGAAAGGAGTTGGATTAGTACCCAAGAGCATGGAGAGAGGGACAATGGTTAATTTGTTTATTCAGTAAATATTTATTGAGCAACTAATATGTACAAGACAGGGTTGTGGGTGCTAAAATTAAAGCAATCTACAAAACAGACAAGATCGCTGCCCTTCTAGAACTTGTATTTCAGTGAAAGGGGATAACTTAAAAAAAAGAAAAAAGAAACAAGAAAGAAGGAAAATATCTAATAGCAATAATAATAAGTCTTACTAAAAAAATTAAACTAGGGTGGTGTGACACTAAATAGATGGCCACTTTAGATTGGGTGATCAAAGAAAACTTCTCAAAGGAGAGGATGTATAAGTTGACATCTGAAAAAAAGAAGAGCCAGCCACACAAAGTTGATAGGAAAGAAACAGTTCAAGCAAAGGTAATGGCCAGTACAAAGGCTATTTGGGGAATCCTTCTTCCTTTGAGAATAAACAAATAGAAAAACAACAAGCATGGGACAAATGAAAATATATTTAAAATATATTTAAAATATATTTAAAAACAAGGAAAATGAGATTTGTCAATGTAAAGACTTAGAGGAAGAACAGAACTCTTCAAATATTTTCATATATGAGCCAGAAAACTATGCTGAAAGCCTTTGTAGCATTCAAGAAAATAAGAAAACATGGCCATAATAAAGCAGGAAGAAGAAGCCACAATAAGATAACAGGATCAGATGAGGAAAGCTATAAATTGTATTGGCAAGGAAACTAAAATGTACACCAGAAGAAGTAGAGAGAAGACTTACATAGTTCAAAACAAATTCATTAAATAGAAAGAAAATAGAAAGCATGATAGATATGGAAGATACAATAATTAATAATCAAAAGTAGATTCAACCTAAATATTTAATATTAAGAAGTCATTTGTACCATGGAATAGTTTATACCTTGCAATTGTTTTGTCCATTACAAGTTTTGACATATGAAAACCTAATGATATAACTAAAGAAAACAGCAGGATATAGACATGATCTACAGTATAATAAAACAGTAAGTGCTTCCATTTATTGAGTATTAACCATGTACCAGGAACCTGACTATCTTACAAACATTTTATTTTATCATCAAATAATACCAGACAGTAATATTACTTATTTTATAAGTGAGGAAACAATACTTAGAGATGTTTAGAATTTTCCAAAGCTCACACAGCTAGGAAGTAGCAGAGTTTGATTTAAACTTGTATTTGACAGACTTCAAAGCTTCTGCTCTTAACCACAATGCTATAACCAGATCATGTCCAAAAATTACTACCTCAGATACATTTTAAAATGCATCAAAAGACTTGAGTGAAAACTCACCAAGAGATTAATAGAGATTACCTTAGATAACTATTTTCCTTGCCCACATATAATTTTCTATTTTTGTGTTCTGTAATAAATACATATTACTTGTAGAATCAAACAAATAAATTGGTGGGGAGAGGGAATAAAGAACCTTTAGTCTGGGACTCATGGAAAAGATTTAGAATTGATCTTCAGTAAAAATATCCATTTTCAAATGTCTGTAAAACTTGAGGTATTACTTCTGGAAAGGTAATCTTATAAAGCTTAGTGGTTTTTTGGGGTCAGAGAATGGCTAAGTGTGATCATCTTTCAAAAGTACTCAAAATATCCTGCAGTTTCTTGGTTTTTGTGACACAAGCTCAGAAACTATAGTTAAAAAGACAACTTGGTAATGGTTGTTGAATCATGCTTTATGATGAGCTCAGAATGCTGGGATTCATATGATATCGTGGAAATGTTTTTTGTTTTGATGACAACTACTTGTGTGTTTGTGGGGTGGAGGGGAACCCTTATGTGTCATTGTACAATGGCAGCCTCTACTGGCTATTGCGAAGAGCAGCATTGACCTCTGTTTATTCCACATTGCATGTGATTTTATTTGGGCTCAGCCCTCACTTCTTTGGTCCTAACACTCTTTGTTACCCCTTTTAAAAATTAGTTTATCTGTTGTATCTTGATTTGTAGTTATTAAAGAGCTACTAGTCCAGTGTTCTCATCAATAAACTAATATCATAAATGAAAAAATAAAGATTTAGAATCGAGATATAAATTTTAAGGTCTTCAGCATAAAGTTTGGGATTGAACTAATGGTTGTAGACTGTACAGAATTACGAACAACAACATTCTAGACCTAAGTAGAGGAAAAGGAATCATGGTAGTAACTCTTCCCCAGGAACAAAAACAGTTTTTATAGCCTAGAAAATTCCTCCAGATAGATTAAACATGCAACATTACTTAAAAGTTCGTGGCCTTTGTATAAAAACATGTAACTCTTCAATGAGAGAAACGAATATGCTGATACACTGCACATATACCTTACTGCAAATAATAAGATAACAACAATAAGTAACTAAAAACTACAGAATTTCTAAGCCAAAATAAAATCTCATTGTATAAAGTTTAACTGGCCTCAGAAATTCATGTTATCCTCTTATATTATAATCCTTATGGGCATCTTTAGCCTAAGAGTTGACCTTATTATAATCATTGACTTATTTACTTCAGCAAAAGTAAAACTAGATCCTCTTAACTTTTAATCCTTAAAAAGCACAGAAAAACATATTTTCATTGAAGTTTATATAGCCAGATTATGAAAACAGTAATAAAAGGACTTATCTTCAATGACCAATCATCATTAAATTTAATAGATGTGTTTATATATCACCTACTATGTGCTTAAGTTTAAAGATATAATTCCAGATTTTTTAAACTAAAAAGGAGATTGACATCTTCCAATCCAAAAATTTTACAGATGAGAATGGTGCTCGACAAATAGTAAAGGCTCAATATTTTTAAATATGAAATGACCTGATTCAAAGCCCTGCCTTACCTTGACATCATACACCATTAAGAAGTGATTATGTATTACATCAGTAAAAAGTCTGAGCTTATTCCTATAACCTATACTGAATTTCATTAGTCTATTTTACAATTTTAATAATTGTCACTTAAAATACAAGTACTTAACTATAAATATGAGTTGACTGTGGGAAACAAAACTACTCTAACAATTTAACCAAATAAAATGATCAGCAACAAATAATTGTTAATAAATGTTATAACCTCTGCAAATTTTTAATGAATGTCTATTATGCACAAAATCCTTCTCTATATACAATATAAAATAAATATATATTAGACAGTTAGTCATTCTCTGAAAGAGCCCCCTTAATGATATTATAAGCAAAGACATGCTCAAATTACTTCAATGTAGAACTGAATGTAATAAAAATCATTGCAAGGGTAAAACAGTTCAGAGGCAAAGAGGACCTCCTGATTATCTGCTTGGACAGATCAGGGAAGGCGTTAGGCAAGGCATGGAATTTGATCTGTATCTTGAAGAACAAGTGGGATTTCAAAAGTCAGAGGAAGAAAAGTGCAATCTGGCCAACATTTGTAGGTTAGCAATGTTAAAAGATCACTTTGACTAGAGTGTGAAGAATTGAGTTGAATGCCAAATATTGTCAAATTTACCCTTAAACACTTCATGACTCCATCCCTTCTCCTCTTCTTCATTCCCTATGCCATCACCTTTGTTCAGATGCCCCTCATTTCTTATTTTGACTACTATAATAGCCATTGAAGTTTATAAAGCCACCTAAGTGGCACAGAACCATGAATGACCATTCACTGCTATATCCCTAACACATTGCTCAGTAAGTGGTGCATAATATTTGTTAAAGGGATGAAATCCAATTATATGGTGTTTGGCACTCTTTTTGCTATATTGAAAATATCAGACAAATATTTTATATGGTGTTTTATTTATCAAAGAGTACTTTTAGAAAACTGGAACAGTCAGAGCTTTATACATCATTACAGAAATCTTTATTAGAGGTAGGAACATCAGAAAATGTCACCATCACAATGTGATCCCCTAGACATTACTGTAAAATGTACATAAGGATGATGCTCAGATTCAGATGTTCTTTGCAGCAAAGCAAGACACATACGAATGTCCTCTCTCTGTACCTCATGGGGATCACTGGGGTAAAACTTTAAATAGGGTAAAACATGATGACTGGTAGGTTATAAGACTAAAAACATCTAAGACTAGTAGGTTAATACTCTTCTTCATTGCCACTCCCACCCTTAATTCTTTATTTTTCTACCTGCTTTATTAATTTTTCATAGCCATTTACTGATATATATGTTTTTCCTGACCCACCAACACCTCCACCAAAATATAAGCTCAATGAGAGTAAAAATTTATCACTTGTGCATCATATTTTAACAGATGAAAGTGTTTAGCACTTAGTAATCACACAATAAATGTTTGTTGGATTACAAAGAGAATGAATTGTTAGATTTTTGAGTTGCAATTACTATATTCTAGACATTGTATTAAGCAACAGGGATACATTTAATGCATTCCTTAACTTACTGAATAATCACTCCATCAAAATTTTAAATATCTTGTTAAATTTGTGTTAAATCTATGCAACAATTTAGGAAGATTATATCTCTTCCCAAAATGTAGTCTTTTAATCCAGGACCATGGTATGTCTCTCCTTTTTAAAAATATCTTCTTTCCAGTCTCTCAGTTGAATTTTAAAAATTTCTTCATATAGATCCTAGGCAAATTTTGTTGGGATTATTCCTACATATTTATGTTTTATGGCTTTCATAAGTGGATTGCTTTCCATTATATCTTCTAAATGGCTATTTCTAATATAGATAAAAGGTATTAGTTTTTAATTTTTATCTTATACCTAACTACTTCTTAGGACTCATTAAAATTCTATCAACTAAGAAGTTGCTTTTACATTTTAGCTTCTGTAGGTACATAAGCCTATCTCTAAAACTTGATCATTATTGTCTCCTCCTTTCCACTAACTATGCTTCTTTATGACACTGCCCAGAATTTATAGATCTATATCAAATAATGTCAATTATGAACATCTTGATTTTATTGCTGTTTAAGGAACAATTCATATTTTATCATTAAGCATAATGATGGATTGTTGGTTTCAGAGAGAGAATTATTTTTCTTGTTAAGAGAGCAAGTTTCTATCACTAAATTTTACTCTTAAATGGACATTGAATTTTCTCAAACACCTTCAGCATTTATTCTTTACCTTTTTTTCTTAGAAGAGCTATTGACAAGATGCATCACATGAGTAACTTTCATAGCATTAAAGAATTCACACACTGGGATAACACTTTCTTAATCACAAAGGATTAATTCTTTTCACATATTCCTAATCTATTTGATTTGTATTTTATTTAGACTTTGAAACTGACCCATATTTATGTATGCAAACAAGCAATATTTTTCTCAGGTTTTGATATCTGAATTATGCAGCATCACAAAATGAATTGAGCAGTTTCCCATCATTTTCCATGCTCTGGATGAGTTTATTTAGTATCAGAATTATCTGTTTCTTTCAAAGTGATCTTATTTATAATAAAAAGATTATAAAAGTAGGAAATCAAAAGTCACTGTGTTATAAATGAGGATTCATAAGACAAGTATGATTCAGGTTACAATTCAGTTACCTTGCCATTTACAAAGGTATTTATTTAGAATTAAAAGGACAACGAGACTTTTCTTTTATAAAGTGTTATTACTTATCAAGATTCCATGTAAAATTTAGGCCATAAGATTTCTTAGGCAAGATGCAAAAAGCCCTGAGCATAAAGAAAGAAATGATCAATTGACCTTCATCAAAAACAAACTTCTGCTCATCAAAACACACAAATAAGAAAATGAATGGCAAGCCACAGATTGGAAGAAAATATTCATAACACATGTATCTAAATATCCAGAATAAATTTTAAAACCCAAAAAGAAAACTTATATTTTAAAATGGGCAAAAGACTTGAATATATACTTCCAAAATATATACAAATAACTAATAAGTACATGAAAACATACTCCATTACACATGAGGAAAATGCAAAGTAAGATCAATAATGAGAAATCTAAAATTAACAAGACTAACAATATCAAGAGTCAGTAGGGATTCTCATTTATTACTGATCAGAGTAGAAAATGGTACTACAAATTTTAAAAAGTGACAGTTTCTATTAATGATATATAAATTAAATATATATCTCTTATGACCCAGCAATTACACTTCTATGTATATATCCAAAGAGAATGAGTGTATATGGCCACAAAAAGATTGATAAAAAATGTCAATAACAGCTTTATTCATAATAGCCAAATAATAGATGCAACTTAAATGGCTATCAACAAGAAAGTGGATAAACAAATTGTGGTATGTTTAAACAGTGGAATACTAACAGCAATATAAAAGGAACTACTGATATACACAGCAATGATGGATTTCAAAAATATTATTTTGGATGAAAGAAGCCATATGCAAAAGAATATAGTGTTTGACTCCATTAACATAAAATTTAAGAGCAAGCAAAACTAATCCAAGATACATAAGTCAAAACGTATTTTTCTTAGTAGGAGTGAAGGGGATATGGACTGGAAAGGGGCACAAGGGAATTCTCTGGTGGGATGGAATTGTTTTATATTTTGATCTGGGTTCTGGTTACCTGGATGTAAGCATGACTGAAAAATTATCAAGATGTATGCTTAAATGTTTGTTTATTTTACTGTATATAATTCTGTCTCAATAAAAATAATGGAAACAAATTCAAGTATGCTATAACCACCTCAGTTATAGACTTTACCTTAGGAGAAACCCTGCCCTCCTACCATTTCCTCTTCTTAATGTGCGATACAGACTCTCTCATTCTGCGTACTCAATTCACCATTACAAATTGAACATTCTCCAACTACTAGTCTCTCTGTCTTTTCACCCAACATGCCCATAGATTATTCCAGCTATGATTTTCTTGCTTTCTACGTCTCTGAACAAGTTGACCTTACAGCGCCTTGCCCAGATGACATAACACATTCCAACAAACAGGCACCTCCATATGATATTTACTTAATTAGATTATTATGTAAAATTCCTAGTATGGTATCTGACAAATAACAATGACTTTATATATGTCCCCTTCCTACTTCAACCTTTTCCCTCTTTTCATATTCTTTTGAAACAGACCTATATGTTAAACTACCTCAGATATCAAAAACACAATGTTGTATTTTCTTTTCTTTTACTTTCATTTTTCAATTAGAGTTGACATTCAATATTATTTTATATTAGTTTCAATTACATAGCTTAGTGGTTAGACATTTACATAATTAAAAAAGTGAACCCCTGATTATCTAGTATCCATTCAGTACTATACATAATTATTATTGCATTTTCAAAATAGTTAAAATCTCATTTATATTTTGAAATTAGCACTGATATACCATGTATTATTTGCCATCTCTATACATCCATCGTCTCTCATCTTTACACATACACACCACAGACACTTATTTAATCTCAAAACAATCCTGAGATATAGATACTATTATCCCCATCTCATAGATGAGGAACTTAAGGCACAGAGTAATTAAGAAATTTGCCCAGGTTATACCACTAGTGTGTGTCAGAGCCATGATATAGACAATTCCAGCATATTATTTCAAATGTTTCACACAAACCATACAATTAAACTATTGGGAATAAGGGATACCTACAAAGTAAAGGCTATGTTTCTTTGAACTATGAATTTAAAATCCTAAATTGTTAGAGGAAGCTGTGAATTTCTCATGACTTCCTGGGAAAACTTTTAATTGGATATTTAAGTAACAGAAATATACACACAATCATAGAAAAATACTATTAAAAATACTTGTTCATGTATCTATTCTTAAGCAATAGATATTTGTATGTATTGATTGGAATGCTTTAAAACTAAAATTCCAATCAATAGCTCCATTGACTGAATTCTATGTGTTCACAGCTTACACTAATTATGATTTCTAGTATATTCTTTATTTTTTCATTATCTCAGAACGCATGGTCACTAACATGCTCTTTATTCTGTTTATCACTCATTCTTTTATTCATTCCTACAGCAAACATTTCTATTTCATGCCAGATATTTAACAAATACTTATTGAGTAGCAACTATGTTAGCTATATAAATAGGCAAGAGAGACATTATGTAACATAAGGTAAATTGTTTCCATAAATATACCTGTTACGGAGCACTGGAGCAACTGATTCCCCTAGATGCAGATGATTCATCACCTCTACAAGTTGGATAATGACTTGTTCAGGAGAAAAATAAGTCAATTTTTACTATGAAAATCAATACTAGAATTTTCAGTGTGCTACCTTTGTAATATACATTTTATGAGAGAAAAGTGAAATATATGTCCATGTACCAAATGTCCATATTATCTTATGAAAATGAAGAAAAAAAGGAGATTAAGAAACTGTATCTGCAAGAGTCAAAATATCTACAAAATGCCATACTGAATGATAGTATTGGCTAAATTTCATGCGAAATCATTAGCTAACAATTACTCATGGAAAAACAATCAAGTATATATAAGTTAGATTAAATGAGAAGTCTGTGTGAAATTGGATTAAACAAGAGAAGTTAGAAGCAAAGAGTTGAGGCAGATATTTGCCAAGTAGATACTAAAACAGAACTAATTCCCATGTTACTAGGGGGACTTGAAGCCTGAGAATCCCATAAGCAGGGCCCACAATTTTAGAAGTGGTGGGTCAAAATTAAGGCTAGAAAGGTATAATATTTTAAAATCTAAAGACATAAAATAGGTAGTGGGGGTAAGAGTGTTGTTCTCCTGATCTGGACTGAATTTTTCTTTTGGTTGTTACTGTTGTTCTTTTATGGGAAAAGAGCAGGTAAGGTTGTAGTAAACTGAACTTTCATATATTGATTTTTATTAATGTGAATGCTTTGCACTGGAGATATAGAGTATATTTAATGTAGTCTATTAATTTCAAATACATTGGAAAGCAAAAATATATATTTTACTTAAATGTTTCTTATTAAAATCAATTTATTGCATTGGGAAGATAAAAATAGATGTATACAATTTAGTTTGTTCATATAATTGTTTATTATAAAGACCTAAATTAATTAAGCTAGAGAAAAAAAAGGTTTTCTTCATTATTCCTTGCCTTGTTCCTACCCCTTAATTTAGGGACAAAAGAAAAAGAAGTAGAAAGGAAAAAATGGACTCCATTTCTTGAGTCTTCATAACTCTAAAAATGAAACACATCAAATGACAATATAGCATTTATATTTATTTGCATAATCATATTTTTGCTTACAATCCTATTATTACAAATTTAAAAACTGAACAGCCTAAAGGAAATAAAAATTATAAACATCTCAAAATCAAATAAACTTGACTTACTTTATCTAAAAAAGTTTAAGTATTGAGAGAATTGTGAGATGTTGAGGAATTTTATAGATGGACCAACAAAAAAAACCAACTTTATCATTAAGATTACTATTAGGAATCTGGGAATGTGAAAATGAATAATTCATGCCCTTTTTAGCCAACTGCATCTAGAGTAGAATATATAGTTACCAAAATGAGGTATGCAAACTTTCACTTAATCCCATTGTTTCATCCAATTCACCTACTACACCTGAATCTCCAAGTCTGAAGCTCTCAAACTCTAGTTCTCAAGATAAGAAACCTCTGGCTTCCTGAGGAGCGGAGAGTGGGTGACAAGACATGAGACTCCAGCAACTTACTCTAAATACTTTCAAGAAATAGTAACTCCAAGTCTTAAAACATTAGGAAATCTATGGAAAAAAATTAGTTGGTTTCTCTCTAAAGTACTTGTAGGGGGAGATACACACACACACACACACACACACACACACACACACACACTGAAGTACATTATGTGTGTGTGTGTGTGTGTGTGTGTGTGTGTTGTGTGTACACACATTGAAGTACCCTAGAGTACACCATATAGAATCTAATAAAACACTGGATATATAGACCTAAATTTAGATTAAAACTTTATTCTGAGTTAAAAATTCATTTCAACCTTACAAGTGTAGAATAGCTATAATCACTAGGACAAGTAATAACAATTGGTGAAGAGGATGCGGAGAAAAAGGAACCCTCATACATTGCTGGTGGGACTGCAAACTGGTACAGCCACTATGGAAAACAGGATGGACATTCCTCAGAAAACTAAGAATTGATCTACCATATGATCCAACAATCCCTCTACTGGGTATTTACCCTAAAGACTTGAAAACTCATATCCAAAACGATATTTGCACACAGATGTTCATAGCAGCATTATTCACGATGGCCAGGACATGGAAGCAATTGAAGTGTCCTACAATTGATGACTGGCTAAAGAAGCTGTGGTACACATATACAATGGAATATTACTCAGCCATAAGAAAAGATGAAATACTGCCATTTGCGACAACATGGATGGACCTCGAGATAATCATGCTAAGCAAAATAAGTCAAACTGAAATAGTTGAAAGTCACATGATATCACTTATATGTGGGATATAAACCTAAAAGCAACAAATGAACAGGACAAACAGAGACTCATGTACATGAACTATAGACTAGTGGTTACCAGAGCGTAGGGGTAGGAGAGGAACGGGGAGGTAGACAAGGTAAAGAGGGTCAAATATAGGGGGGTAGGGGAAGGGTGAAGTGGGTAAAGTAGGTCAAATATATGGTCGCTGACGGAAACTGGACTTTGGGTGGTAAACACACAATAGAATACATAGATATAAAATTATAACGTACACCTGAAAATTATATAATTGTATTAACCAATGTTACCACAATAAACTTCATTTTAAAAAGTAAAGTGTTCATTTGAAAACCTACAAAAACCTACAAAAAAGTAAAAGTCCAGGACAAGATACCTTTACCAGTGACTTCTACCAAACATTGAAGGATTTAATACCTATTCTCAAACTCTTTCAAAACATCAAAGAGGAAGCAATACTTCCTAACTCATTTTATAAGGCTAATAGCACCCTGATACCAAAACCTGATAATGATAACACACACCCAGAAAGAAAACTACAGACCAATAGCTCTCATGAACCCAGATGCAAAAATCCTAAATAAGATACTTGCAAACTGAATACAACAATATGTAAAAATATTACATATTATAATCGAGGTGGCATCAACCCAAGAGGACAGGGATGGTTTAAAGTACAAAAATCTATTAATGTGACACACCACATAAACAAAATAAAGAATAAAAATCATATGATTATATAAATGTTTGCAGAAAAAGCATTTGACAAGATACAGCATCTAATTATGATTAAAACACTTGATACAATATGTATAGAAAAAAGTATCTTAACATAATAAAGTCCATATATGACAAACCCTCAGCCAACATTATACTTAATAGTGAAAAACTAAAAACCTTCCCTCTAAGATCAAGAACAAGACAAGGCTGTCCACTATCGCCACTGTTATTCAATATAACATGGGAGGTCCTAGTGAGTGCAATCAGGCAAGAGAAAGATCTAAAAGGCATCCAAATAGAAAATGAAGAAGTCACTGTCACTATTTGTGGATGACATGATTTTCTATATAGAAAACCCTAAAGAATCCACAAGAACTCTACTAGAAACAACAATCAAATACAGTAAAGTTTCTGGATACAAAATCAATGTTCAAAAATCCATAGCATCCCTATACTCTAATAATAAAGTGTCAGAAAAAGAAAGGAAAAAATAATTCCTTTTGCAATTGCAACAAAAAGAATAAAATATCTACGAATAAATTTAATGAAACATGTGAAAGACCTATATAATGAAAACTACAAGACCCTATTATAAGAAATCATAAAAGAAATCAAAGAAGATACAAAGAAATGCAAAGCTATTCCGTGTTCTTGGATTGGAAGAATCAACATAGTAAAAATGACCATATTACCTAAAGCATTATACAGATTTAATACAATCCCCATTAAAATCCCATCAGCATTTTTTAAGGAAATAGAACAAAAAAAAATCATCAGATTTGTATGGAAGTAAAAAGACCCCCGAATTGCCAAAGTCATCCTGAGAAAAAAGAATGAGGCTTGAGGCATCACCCTGCCCAACTTCAAGTTATACTACAGAGCAACAGTAATCAAAACAGCATAGTATTGGCAGAAAAATAGACACTCGGACCAGTGGAACAGAATCAAGGATCCAGAAATAAACTCATATTCATAAGGGTGAATAATTTTTGACAAAGAGCCAAAAACATACAGTGGAGAAAGGAAAGCCTCTTCAATAAATGGTGCTGAGAAAACTGGAAAGCCACCTGCAAAAGAATGAAACTAGACTGTTGTCTATCATCACACACCAAAATTAAGTTAAAATGGATTAAGGGCCTGAATAAAAGACTGAAACAATAAATTGGATAGAAGAAAACATAAAAGCTAAAATCAAGGACCTTGGACTTAAAGAGGATTTTATGAATTTGACCTCAAAAACAAGGGAAGTAAAGCAAAAATAAATGAATGAGACTACATCAAACTGAAAAACTTCTGCACAGCAAAAGAAGTCATCAATAAGGTAAAGAGACAATCATCTGAATGGAAAAACATATTTGCAAGCAACGCCTCCGATAGGGGCCTAATATCCAAAATATACATAGAACTCATATAACTCAGTAACAACAATAAAAAAATGATCCAGTCAAAAAATGGGCAGAGGACCTAAACAGATACTTCTCCCCAGAGGACATACAAATGGCCAACAAATATATGAAAAGATGTTCATCATTGCCAGCTATTAGGAAAATGCAAATCAAAACCATAATGAGAAGATACCATCTCACACCTGTTAGAATAGCTGGACAAGTAATAACAAATGGACAAGTAATAACAAATGTTAGAGAGGATGCAGAGAAAAAAGGAACCCTCATACACTGCTGGTGGGAGTGCAAACTGGTACAGCCACTATGGAAAACAAATGGACGTTCCTCAGAAAACTAAGAATTGATCTACCATATGATCCAGTAATCCCTCTACTGGGTATTTACCCCAAAGACTTGAAAACTCATATCCAAAAAGATATTTGCACACCGATGTTCATAGCAGCATTATTCCCTGTGGCCAAGACATGGGAGTAATTGAAATGTACTATGATAGATGACTGGATAAAAAAGCTGTGGTACACATATACAATGGAATATTACACAGCCATAAGAAGAGATGAAATACTGCCATTTGCAATGAGATGAATGGACCTTGAAATAATCATACTACGTGAAATAAGTCAGTCAGAAAGGGTTGAAGATCACATGATATCACTTATATGTGGGATATAAACCTAAAAGCAAAAAACAGGACAAACAGAGACTTATGGATGTGGGCAATAGACTAGTGGTTTCCAGAGGGTAGGGGGGGAAGGGAAGTTAGACGGGGTAAAGTGCTGTCAAATATATGGTAACAGAAAGAAATCTAGCTATGTGAACACACAGTGTATATGTGTATATATATTTACACTGTATGTGTATCTATATCTAGATAGATAGATAGATAGATAGATAGATAGATAGATATAGATATAGATATAGATATACACACATCTTATTATTAATGTGTACAGCTGAAACTTATTGGATTTCTTTAATCAATGTCACCATAAGCATTAAAAAGAATAAAATAAAATAAAATAAAATATAAAATAAAATAAAATAAATAAAATAAAATAAAGCATTAGAGACAAAATAGATGTCACAAAGCTCAAGTACAAATGCACATTCATATTAATAACAAACCATCTTCTTAGTCCATCAAGTACAATTCTTAAGAAGCTTGGCAAACTGGGTTTAAACCTGCAACAAATCAGAAAAGCACAAGGAGGGAGGTATGGAAAGGCACACTGACAATGGTAATATGTGACACTGACAGGAATAGAAAGAGGAAAATCATCAAAACCATTTCAGGAAGGTAAGAAGAGCACAACAATTAGGAATCATATACTGTAGAAGCAAATAGTTTTACAAGTCTGAACAGATTCTAGGGGCATTTCTAAAACTATAATAATAGCTGTAAAGATGGTCATGAGTCAGTAAGAAAAGTATTTAACCAAAGTATTTAAAATGAAAAATACATTAGTGTTTAGGTATAAACTGTTATTTAAAAAGAAAAATTTTAGGATGGTTTATTTTCCAAGGAATCATAGATGTATGAGGTTTAACTATTATAAGTAGATCTTTACTTTTCTTTACCCTGCTATTAAGACAAATTATATAATGTACAAGTAGTAGAGGTTTGTGATAATGTATATAGAGAGATTTGGGGGTTTATATCAAGAAAAATTCACTCCTCATCACTATATAAATACATTGATTAGTAGAGAAAATGCATTTCAGAGCTACAATTTATTGTCTACAACTTCAGTACTAGTAGTAGATATAGAGCGAAGAGTGTACTTCAGGATATAACTTCCTTTCTGAGCCTCAGGACACATACACACCTAAAGTTGCCTCCAGGTAAAGTATGCCTCAAGCTCTTGATCTTCCTAATATACTGTTCTGCATTCTCTCAGAGCAACTTTCTTCTACAGTGTCCCTGATTACAACCATTCCACTTTCAGGGAAGTGTAATGGTTAAGAACATGGACTCTGCAGATAGCCATCCTAGGTTCAAATTCTAGCTCTACCACTGAATTGTGTGACCATGAGCACTTAATTGTCATTTGAAAAAATGGACAGTAAAAGCAGCTAGCGCTTAACATTACTCAAAAATGTTAGTGATATATGCATTATTCAAAATTAAATAGTCCTTATAAACCCAATTCTCCCATGCTGCATCCCACAAAATGTGATTTTTCTTTTCCTAATATTCATAAGGCTAACATTTTCCTCTTAATGTTAAATTAATAAAGTTATTTTCATCTCTTTATGCATGCTTTAAGGGGATTTCTAATAAATTCAGTTATCAGTTAAAATGTTGCAATATGTAATTTATGTAGTGATATGTAATTTATAGCACACCTACAAACAACCAGGCACTGTGCGGAGCATTAAGGATAGAAAGATGAATGCGGAATAATCATCAACATCAAATAATTCAATTTCATGGGGAAACAGACCATTAATATAGAGCATACATATGCTATGAATAAAGATATGTATGCTGTGGTGTTATAAAACACAGAGAAAGATGACTTAACCCAATGGGTTCCTAGAAGACAGGTCTCCTATGTCTTAAAAGAAGTTAGACAAACAAAAGAAAGGTTACAATAATATCTCCCGAGGCATACTAGAGTTAAAGCCTGTGCATCACGTATAACTGAATGTGACATGCTTTGTGTTTATAAACTGCAAAGCATGATATACACATTATTGCCTATAACAGCTCTCCACTAATCAGACAGCTTGAAATTCCCACAAAGGCTCATCTCCCAAACATGCCATTACATTCTTTTTAGAAAATGTAAAATATACATAAAAGTAGAAGCAGATAAAAAGAGAACTAATATTTATAGAAGTCATCTGTGTGCCGGGCACTTTAGTTATTTCACCTTAATCTTCACAACAACCAGCTTAGTGAGGAAGGTATTATGACCTTCATTTTAAACGTAAAGAAATAGAAGCCTCACAAGGTTAATTAATGTGCTGAAAGTCACAATTACTAAGTGGATGAATCAGGATCCTAACCTTGAAACCCTGAACTGCAACCACCAAATTACACTGCTATCTTAGTACCAACAAGGAGCTAAAACTCATTAAGTGGTACCAGTCAGTCACTATATTAGTTTGCTGGGGCAGCCATAACCAAGTACCACAGACTGGGTGGCTTAAATAACAGAAACTTATTGTCTCACAATTATGGAGGCTAGAAGTCTGAGATCGAGGTTTTTGAAAAGTTGGTTTCTTCTGAGGCCTCTCTTCCTTGGCTTGCTGGTAGCTGTTTTCTCTCTGTGTCTTCATATGGTCTTCCCTCTGTCTCCTAATCTCTCCTTTTTCTAAGTGCATCAGTCATATTGGATTAGGGCCCACCATAAAATACCCTATCCCCAAATACAGTCAAATTATGAGATACTGGTACTTAGGACTTCAACGTTTGAATTGAGGAGGAAAACAATTCAGCCCATAACAGTAACACTGAACAAAATCCTCCTTCTAAGGGAACATGAAGACAGACCTTAAATGTTTTTAAGTCATAACGGAATTTTTGAAGGTTGTTTTGAGAAATGCAGATATATGCTTATAGCAAGATAGAGCCAGAGTCAGTGATTACCATTCTCTAGAGACCATTTTGGAAACATGTTGGGATGCTTTTACAACTCATAATTATTGGGTAAAAACACTAGTATTTAGTGGGTAGAAGCGAGGCATAAAATGTGTGGAGCAATCCCACACAAGAAAGAATTGTCCCATCCATATCCCAGAAGAGAGGAATGTTAAGCCAGACTAACCCCAACAAAAATAAATATCAGTATTGCTCTTGTGTATATTGATACTAGATAGGTTTTATAAGAAGTTAACAGAAAAAAAACAATATTTTATGGCAAAGTCTTAATGAAGGTAGAAGGTTGAATTTAAAAAAAAGACATTGTTTCAAAATTAAATAATGCACTCACTTCATGCTCTACATATGAGAGCATTTTCAACTACCTATTTGTTGAAAACAGTTTTAGTGCAATAGTGGCATCAATACAAAAGCAACAAAACTTCTGCAAAATGTCACAGAGGATATGAATCTACTTTTAATAATTTCACACAAAACATTAAATTGGTAGACATAAATTACATGAATCTCAACAAGTTACTTTTAGTGTTTCAGATTATTGTAACACTATATATATATATATATATATATATATATATATATATATATATATAGAGAGAGAGAGAGAGAGAGAGAGAGAGAGAGAGAGAGATACACATACATATTTTTTAATTTTTATAACACTAAAAAATCTGTACTGTGAAAGACCACATTGAAAGTATTTGAGTGTTGCCCATTGTTTTTGTCTTTTTTGAGTAGAGACATCTATTGCCCAACTTCTGTATAGCTTCTTGTTTTATTGTTTCTCTTTTTAAATCATCCTCTATTCCTCATCACCTAGAGAAAGAGATAGTTTTCAAGGTCTTTCAAAGTACCTGGAACCTAAAATATGCCTTGACAGGTGATAGTATTCCAAAACACAAGAGATGCTTTCTGTGACACCTCATTTGTTCTATATCACAATATAAGGAATTATTTCATCACAGGTTTATAAATATGACCCAGGTCATTTGTGATAATATCATACTTCCTCATTTTCTCAATTTTAACAGTCTGTAATTTATCATAGCTTGTTTTCTCCATTTGAAAAATTTCCTTCTTTCTCTTATCATATACAAAGAAGTCTAGTCATTTATTACTTATTCTAACATTTTAATTTCATGGCCCATGTACACTACTGATTTTTCATTTTCCTAGGCTTTTTATACAGAATTATCTTCTTACTTCTCATAAACCCAATCTTACTCTTTATAAGAAAGTACAAGCATCAACAACTTCATTCCATCTTCTAATACAACTATGTTCTCACAGATATATCCTGAAATATATACTGTTTTATTTTAAATTACATTTATAATTTATATTAAATCATGGCATTCTATTTTTATCATATGTGTGTGTATATATATATACACACACATATGATAAAAATAACATATATATATATGTTATATAACTTATGAACTTTATTTCTGGTTAGTTAAAAATAGTGTTACAAAATATTTATTTAAAAGGGTGAGGTAGGCATCTGATAGGGTTGAGAGCCACATAGACTGACTTGCAGAGACCTGAGCCAAGAGAACTCAGAAACTAGCCTCAAAAAAAAAAAAAGGAAAATGTTCTTCATTACTGATACCTCATAGCTCAGCACACAGAACTTAGAAAGAGTAGCCCAGAAATTAGAAGCAAAGAAGTTAAAGAAAGAGTGTCAAAGTGGTTTATAAGAAACCTAACAAACAATTAAGCATTAATATGCAAAATTCACTTCTGGTAATGCTCATAGACCTAACCCAGAAGCCGCCATAGTATTAAGTTGATAGAAAATGTGAAGGGAGACTACTTAGAATTTCAATCCTGAAAGAGTGGCAAGAAGCTAAATTTGACTAATAGATCAATTCTTTAAACAAAGTCCATGACCCACATAACATGTTCACCACCAGAGTAAAGCTCAGTTGTACCTCAACTGGGCTTTTTACGTGCTGAACTTCAGAGGACTAAAAAACAAAGAGGTCAGGAAGTCAGAAAGAATGAAAGGGCAAGAGGCCACAATACCAAGGGTTTAGCTTCAGAAAATATTCTGTCACTAAAAAGCTCCCATCTCTGCTCTAGGCATGAAAAAACATTAGAGACAAAGAAGAAAACTATGGTTCAACCCATTACCTCTAACTGGGTTTCATTTTCTTGACGCCTGGGCCAACATTTCAACCAGTAACTCAGGGTTACTTATAATTAGGTACTTTTAGAATAGAAACACTGATATTTGATACTTAAATCATGTCATGCTATATTAGTTTGCCCCTTAAGTAAAAAAGATAGTTTCCTCCTTTCATGTCCTGAAAAAGAATAGCAATATAAATTCTGCAACATCAAACTCATCCACATCCCCTGTTATTCTGTTTTAAAAAGGTCATTGTGAATTCTTAACAAATAAAGCATAAGGCTAGATTTGATTTAAATCAAGTTAATCTTACATAATAAGCCAAGGAGATCACATTTGATCAGATTACTTACAAAGAGCACATTTTTTATCTTTTGCTAGAACTTTAATTAATATTATTTACCACCAAAGATAAACATTAGTTATTTTAGGAATTACACCCTAGCCATGGTTTTATTTTTTCAGACTAAGTCGGGAGTTACAATAAACTAAATGATTATTCATTTTAATTTTAATTCCCAATTTAACATGCATTAATATTTAGAATATAAGGTTAAAAAATATTTTCTTCCAAACTAAAGAATGTACTGCTATTTTTAAATATTGATTTACCAATTTAATGAGCTCTGAAAAATTAGGTGCTTGAATGACTAACATTAGATAATTGACATAACTCTCTTTTCACTCCAGATATTGGAGAAATGGTGGCCACATATTTGACACTGAGACTGAGTCTTATTTAAAAAGATAAGAAGTGGAGATTAGATTAAACATTGCAGAGTGAGAGACGCCCTTGGATGTCTCCCCTTGAAACAACAAGCTGAACATATAAAACTCAACAAAAAAAAACACCCAAACTGCACACTAGCACATCTGAGCATGGGATCTGTGCATAAGAGCTACCACAGGTCAGAACCCTGGGTGTCGGGTGGTGGACTGGGAGAAACAAAGAAGCTGCCTCTCACAGCCTTAGCTCCCTGTAAGAGGAGGGGGAGAGTAGAAGGTGCAGTAACTTCACTGAACAGCCCTGTCTGGGAGTCTTGTGAGCTCCATGCAGCTAACAGCAGTGCCCAGTCATCAGGACAAAGGGGAAAGAGAAGGGGACAGCAGAAAAGCAGGGATGGCAGACAAGTGCAGACGAAAGAGAAACAACAGTTAATTTTCACCTGCCACGGTTGCAAACCCAAGGCTGAACCACAGCCTCCATTCTACAACTCAGAGAGCCTCTGCCCTCATACCCTCTGAGACTGATCACCGCAGAGCCCCAGGGGAATCTGAGGAAACGCTACCAAAACTATCACTAACACTGACACAGACAGAGACTGAGGGTAGCAAGCGTGATTAAATATATATAGGGAAAAGAAAGACATTATTGAGACTTTATATAAAGCAGAGATCCAAGAGGCTTAGATGCTACCTCCTGGAAACCAAAAGAAAAACACCTTCTTTGCAACAGGCTTGGGACCATTATATAAAAAATCTTCGCTCTGGAAAAAGAAAACAAAACAAAACAAAACACATTTCCATTGATGCCCAGGCAGAGAAATAGTCCATTAAACACCATAAGTAACCAAGGTGCCAAGGCATCTCAGAAAGAAAGAGAAAAATCTCCAGAAAATAAGCTTACAAACATAGAAATATGCAACTTAAACACAGAGAATTCAGATGGTACTTCTGAAAAAAACTCAGTGAGTTCCAAAATGAGTCATATCGACAATTTCAGGAATTAAGAAAAAAAAAACACTAGATGAGCAGAATGAGTTCTTTAGCAGGGCGATTGAAACTCTCAAAAAGAACTGAATAGACATACTGGAGATTTAAAAAAACACACTTCAAGAGTTGAAAAATGAAATAGTAAGCTTGGGAAATAGAATCGAACAATTGGAGGAACGGATCTGTGATATCAAAGACAAATCTAGAAAAAAGAAGAGAGAAACTGAAGAATGAAAAATAATGACAGAGAGATTCAAGAACTAGCTAATACCATCGGGAAAGGAAACATAAGAATAATGGGCACTCTCGAAGGGGAGGAAAAGGAGCAGTAATTAGAAAGCATTTTCAGACAAATAGTGGATGAGAATTTCCCAAATCTAAGGAATGAGCTGGAGCTTGGAATTCAAGAAGTCAACAAAACACTCAATTATCTCAACCCAAAAAGGCCTTCACCAAGACACATTGTATTAAAGTTATCAAAAATCAACGACAAAGAATTCTCAGGGCAGCCAGGGAAAAGAAGATGGTAACCTATAAAGGAAAAACTAATAGATTATCATTGAACTTCTCAGCAAAAACCTTGCAAGCCGGAAAAGAGTGGAATCAAATATTCGAACTATTAAATGAAAAGAACTATGAGACAAGAATAATGTATCTAGCTAAGCTGTCCTTTACATATGAAGGCGAAATAAAGACTTTCCAGACATACAAAAATTGAGAAAATTCTCCACTACAAGACCTGCACTACAGGAAATACTGAAATAAGTCAGCTGACCTTAAACAAAATGACAAAAAATAAATTAAGAGTAAGGTGACTAGCAGACTGATAAAAGCAGAGGAGTGCAACCCTTACTATAAATAGGGCATTATAAGTTTAAAATAAGAAGAGATTTGCTATAGTAAGATAGTAATGAATGCTCAGCATACATAGAAACAAATTGAGACAACAATGACTGAAAGGGGAGGATTCAAAGAACAAAATTTGCAAAGGAGAATGGTGATGAGGCACGCACAGAAGAAAATGGAAGAATATATATATATATATATATATATATATATATATATATATATATATAACTATCCTTTACATATTTGTAATGGTAACCACATGCCAAAGATTCAGAACTGAAGTATGTAACATAAAACAAAAAGGACCAAAGGGAAAACCACAAAAACCAACCAAAATAAAGAAAACAGAAATACAAGGGCAAGGAAGCAATGGAAACACTGAACTGCAAAAAATCAAAAGATAAAATGGCTATAAGAAGACCTCATATTTCAATAATCACCCTAAATGTAAATGGACTAAACTCACCAGTAAAAAGGCATAGAGTTGATCAAAAAACAAAAAACAAAACCCAACAACATGCTGCCTCCAGGAGACACATCTCAGCTCCAAAGACAAATATAGACACAAAGTGAAAGGGTGGAAAATAATATTTTAAGCAAATGGTATTCAGAGAAAACCAGGAGTAGTGGTACTAATATCAGATGAAATAGACTTCAAAATAAAAAAGGTAAAGAAAGATACTGAGGGACACTTTATAATGAAAAAAGGAATCATGCACCGGAAGACATAACATTTATTGCTATCTCTGCTCCCAATCAGGGAGCCCCAAAATATGTAAAGCAATTACTAACAGAACTAAAGGGAGAAACAGATCAAAACACTATCATAGTAAGGAACCTAAATACCCCACAGTTAGATATGGACAGATCATGCAAACAGAAAATCAATAAGAAAATAACATCCTTAAATGATACATTAGAACAACTGGGCATAATTGACATTTACAGAGTCTTTCACCCCAAAACAGCTGCTTATACATTCTCCTCCAGTGTGCATGGAACATTTTCAAATACTGACCACAACATACTGGGACACAGATAGCCTCAACAAATATAAAAGGGTTGAAATTATACCAACCATATTCTCTGATCATAATGCTTTGAAACTAGAGATCAAATGTAAAAAGAAAGCAGAAAGAAGAACAAATACATGGAGATTAAACAACATAGTGTTGAAGAATGGGTCAGAGAAGAAATAAAAAGAGAGATCAAGAAACACATAGAAATGAATGATAATGATAGCACAACATATTAAAACATCTGGGACACGGAAAAGCGGTTAAGAGGGAAGTTCATATCATTACAGGCCTACCTTCAGAAGCAAGAACAAGCCCAAATAAACAACTTAACGCTTCACCTTAAAAAACTAGAAAAGGAAGATCGATGAGGCCTAAAGTCAGCAGAAGGAAAGATATAATCAAAATTAGAGCAGAAATAAATAAAATTGAAAACAAAAAAAAAATTAAAAAACTAAATGCAAAAAGGAGCTGGTTCTTGAAAGCGTTAATAAAATTGACAAACCCCTGGCTAGAATCAATAAAGAAAAAAGAGAAAGGACACATATCAGCAAAATCAGGGATGAAATGGGAAATTACAACGGACACTGCAGAAAAACAAAGGATCATACAAGAATATTATGAAAAAGTATATAACACCAAATTTAATAACCTAGAAGAAATGGACCAGTATGTAGAAAAATACAACCTCCTAGAATGAATCAAGAAGAACTGGAAAATCTAAATAGATTGATCAGCAGTATAGAAATTGAAACAATCATCAAAAACCTACCAAAAAGTAAAAGTCCGGGACCAGAAGACTTTACCAGTGAATTCTCCCAAACACTCAAAGATTTAATATCTATTCTCCTCAAACTCTTTCTAAAATTCAAAGGGGAGGCAATATTTCCAACTCATTTTATGAGGACAATATCCCCCTGATACCAAAATCTAGTAAAGATAACACACAAAAACCTCAGACTCATATCTCTCATGAACACAGAGGCAAAAAACCTTAATAAGTTACCAGCAAAATGAATACTGCAACATATTAAAAAGATTATACACCATGATCAAGTGGGCTTCATCCCAGAGGCACAGGGATGGCTCAACCTATGCAAATCACTGTGATACACCAGGTAAACAAATTAAAAAATAAGAATCATATGATCATATCAGTAGATGGAGGAAAAAGCCTTTGACAAGATACAGCACCCATTTATGATCAAAACACTTAACAAAATCAGTATCGAAGGAAAATACCTTAATACAATAAAGGCCATATATGACAAGCCTCAGTCAACATTATACTTAATGGTGAAAGACTAAAAACCTTCCGTCTAAGATCAGGAACAAGGCAAGGCTGTCAACTATTGCCACAGTTATTCAATATAACATTGGTGGTCCTAGAGAGTGCAATCGAGCAAGACAAAGATATAAAAGGCATCCGATAAAAAAGGAAGAATTTGAACTGTCACTCTTTGTGGATGACATGACTCTCTACATAGAAAATCCTAAAGATTCCACAAGAACACTACTAGAAACAATAAGCAAATACAGTAAAGTCTCTGGATACAAATCCATGTTCAAAAGTCCATAGCTTTCCTGTACTCTAATAAAAAAGCCTCAGAAAAAGAAGGGAAAAATTAATTCCTTTTGCAATTGCAGCAAAAAAGAATAAAATACCTAGGAATAAATTTAACGAAACATTTAAAGGACCAATATAATGAAAACTACAAGACCGTATGAAAAGAAATCAAAGATACAAAGAAATTGAAAGATATTCTGTGTTCTTGGATTGGAAGAATCAACATAGTTAAAATGACCATATTACCCAAAGCATTAGACAGATTTAATGCAATCCCTATTAAAATCCCATCGGCATTCAATATATATATATATAACAAAAAATCATCAGATTTGTAGGGAAGCACAAAAAAAACCCGAATTGCCAAAGCCATCTTGAGAAAAAAGAACAAGGCTGGAGGCATCACTCTGCCTGACTTCAAATTAAACTACAAAACGACAGTAATCAAACAGCATGGTATTGGCAGAAAAACAGACACATGCACCAGTGGAACAGAATCGATAGTCCAGAAGTAAACCCATATTCATATGGGTAAATAATTTTCAATAAAATAGTAAAAAATATACATTGGAGAAAAGAAAGCCTCTTCAATAAATGGTGCTGGGAAAACTGGAAAACGACCTGCAAAAAATGAAACTAGACTGTTGTCTATCACCACACACTAAAATTAACTCAAAATGGATTAAGGACCTGGATATAAGACCTGAAACAATAAAATGCATAGATGAAAACATAGGAACAAAACTCAAGGACCTTGGACTTAAAAAGGATTTTATGAATTTGACCTCAAAGGCAAGGGAAGTACAAACACAAATAAATAAATGGGACTATATCAAACTAAAAAGGTTCTGCTCAGCAAAAGAAAACATCAGCAAGGTAAAAAGAGAACCATTCGAATGGGAAAATATATTTGCAAGCAACACCTCTGATAAGGGCCTAATATCCAAAATATACAAAGAACTCATTCAACTCAATAACAACAAAAACACAAACGATCCAATTAAAAAATGGGCAGAGGACCTGAACAGACACTTCTCCCTAGAGAATATACAAATGACCAACAAATATATTAAAAGATGCTCATTATTGCCAGCTATTAGGGAAATGCAAATCAAAAAACAATGAGATACCATTTCACACCTGTTCGAATGGCTATAATCAATAGGACAAGGAATAACAAATGTTTCAGAGGATGTGGAAAAATAGGAACCCTCCTACACTGCTGGTGGGGCTGCAAATTGGTACAGTCACTATGGAAAACAGTATGGAGGTTCCTCGGAAAACTAAGAATTAATCTACCATATGATCCAGCAATCCCTCTACTGGGTATTTACCCCAAAGACTTGAAAACTCATATCTGAAAAGATATTTGCACACTGATGTTCATAGCAGCATTATTCACAGTGGCCAGGATATGGGAGCAACCGAAGTGTCCTATGATAGATGATTGGCTAAAGAAGCTGTGGCACGTATATACAATGGAATATTACTCAGCCATAAAAAGAGATGAAATACTGCCATTTGCAACAACATGGATGGACCTTGAAATAATCATACTATGTGAAATAAGTCAGTCAGAAAGGGTTGAAGATCACATGATATCACTTACACGTGGGATATAAAAGCAACAAATGAACAGGACAAACAGAGACTTATGGACGTGGGCAATAGACTAGTGGTTTCCAGAGGGGGGGAAGAGGGGAAAATAAATAAAAAGTTAAGTAAGTAAGCAAGTAAGTAAATAAATAAAATGTTTTTTAAAAAACTTAAAAAATAAAGTACTAAGATCTGAAAAAAAATAATAATAAAAATGAAAAGACAAGAAGTGGGGCTGTGTAACTTCTGTAAAATCCTAATTATAGTCTCCTCTAAAGAGGTTTTTAAATAAATTTTTCATACTTCCATTTGGTAAAGAGAATAGACCTGCAAGTCATGCAGAACTGCACTTAAAATCCCGGTCTGGCCACATATTTATTACCCATTTCTCCTAGGTTTTAATATCTTCGTTGGAAATTTGATAATAATGCCTACTTCTCACAGAGTAGTTGTAAGGACTGAATGGAATGCCATAATGTTAAGTGACTAACTAAGCATTCATAATAAATGCTATTTTTCTATTTTCCCTTCCTTATTTGATGATAACTTTGAATTTTAATATATCTAAATAAAAACTCTTCAAAAAATGATTTCTTTCAAACAATGGAGAAAATTACCACAATCCAAATTTGTGATATGTTTTTAATACTTTAAATATTTATTTTCTCTAAACTCCAATTCCCTCAATTGTTGAATCTACAGATATTTTCTATGTGAATGACTGCCACTTATTAAAATAAGGAGTACTCTGTGATCAATATATTCAACTACATTTCTATGTGTTATATAAATTTAATTATTTTTTAAAATAAAAGAAATAGAAAAGTCGTTCTTGGATGACAGTGTGACTTTTTCTGGTTTTGCAATTTCTGACTTACCTTAGTTCTGTTTTTAATACTCAATAAACTTTTCATGGATCTCTATATTTTGAAAAGCAAATTAATTTAAATGCATTTTAAAAGATAAGTGTATGCCAAACAGTACTTTCTGAAGTTGCAGTAGACCCAACATCCTTCTCAGTCTCCGAGAATTGCATGTCTTTGATTCTCAGAGATAGACCTGGGTTGTATTTTATGATTTCACACCCTAAAGCTGATTGGATGGGGGTGGAACTTGCCCTATGCAAAAATAATTATGATTTATTTCCTGGGAACTGGAACAGAGTATTCAGGTCTAGCTAAAAATAAACTCAAGGTCTTGAGAGAGCCATGTGCACAGAGAATCAGAGAAACTTATTCTTCAGAAAGAAAGAAGGATGAAGGGCTCATATAGAAAGAAGCGAAGATGAAGCCAATGTAGCCCAAAACACAAATGCTCAAATGCTACCAGAGTCAGAGAATAGCTGCCAAGGTTACTAAGCCTCATCAGCTAGCTGCCTTTACCCTCTCCCCTATACCTATGCCTTAGGACAGTGTGCGCTATGTTTCTGTTACTTAGAATTAAAAAAAAAGAAAACTTGACTAAGACAGGGATAGATAATTAAACACAAACACCAAAGGATTATAGCTTCTCATTGGCTGGATGTCACCATTTTAACAATTGTAGAGTTGACATTCAATATTATGTTTTATCTGTTCCAAGTATACAGCATAGTGGTCAGACATTTATATAATTTACAAAGTGATCCTCCCAGATTAGTGTAGTACCCACCTGACACTCACTATATACATAATTATTACAATATTATTGACTATATTCCCTATGCTGCACTTCATATCCCTTTGACTATTTCATAACTACCCATTTCTCCTTCTTAATCCCTTCACTTTTTTCACCCATCCCTTCATCCCTCCTGCCAACTGGCAATCATCAGTATGGTCTCTGTATCTGAGTCTGTTTCTCTTTTGTATATTTGTTTATTTTGTTCTTTAGATTCCATATATAAGTGAAATCATATGTTATATGTCTTTCTCTGTCTGACTTATTTCACTTAGCATAATATCCTGCAGGTCCATCCATGTTGTTGCAAATGAGAAGATTTCATTATTTTTATAGCCAAGTAATATTTTATTATATATGTAAAACTTCCTTTTTATCCAATTGTCTATTAATGGGCACTTAGGTTGCTTCCATATCTTGGATATTGTAAATAATGTTGAAAAGAACATAGGAAGTACATATATCTCTTTGAATTAGTGTTTTGGATTTATTCAAATAAATACCCACAAGTGGGATTGCTGGGTCATGAGGTAGATTCATTTTTAATTTTTTGAGGAGCCTCCATACTTTTTTCCATAGTAGTTGCATCAATTTACAATAATCCCACAACAATGCACACAGTTTCACTTTTCTCCACATCCTCACCAACACTTGTTGTTTGTTGATTTATTGATGATGACCATTCTGACAGGTGTGAGGTGATATCTCATTGTGTTTTTAATTTAACTTTAATTAAATTAAAATTTAATTTTAATTTTTATCTGATGATTAGTGATGTTGAGCATCTTTTCATATGTCTATTGGCCACCTGTATGTCCTCTTTGGAGAAATGTTTATTCAGTGGACTTCATTTTAACAGATACTAAAATTTTATTATAACTAAAATAATTTAACTAAGAAAGTAAAATGTCCAGTTTTACAGTAAATTCTTTCCATTGCTCCACTTACTGTTATTTTCTGAGAACATACCTGAAGGTATTATCTAGAAAATTAAGTTATAACAAAAATTAAATTGTTTAGAGAAAAACCAAATAGGATTATTACTTAGAAAGAAAGGGATAACAAGTAATATTTCTGAGTCTAAGTGAGGTGACGGTTGGAAGATCCAACTAAGATAGTTCACTCAGTGTGTTTTTCAACTGATTGGGACCTATTAGTGGGCCATGGAATCTATTTAGTGGGTCAGAACAAGCATTTTTCTTTTATTGAAACAGAACTACAGGAAAAGATAGTAAGGATAAATACTGGTAGTATAGTCACCTGCTGAATGTGAGTTATTACTAATAACTATAATTTATGGAGCACATTTTGAGTGTTAGGTGCTATATTAATCATTTTACATACATAATCTTAACATATAAAGTAGGTTATTATTATTTCTATTTGCTCATGAAGAAACTGAGGCAAAAGGAAGTTAAATAATATGCTCAATACCATAGGTAGCAAATGGTGGAACCAGATTTCAAACCCAAGTCTGTCTGGTTTTGAAACCTGTAATCTCTTTATAGCAATATGTTGTCTTGCCTAAAATAAATGTGATAGGAAATTAAAGGAAGACCTTTAAAAATGATAGACTAGAGATAGTGAGGGCCCACCTATCTTTAAAATTATGAGTTTATAGTGGCTCAAATTCATATGGTAGTACAGTTTTCTCCAGCTATGTTCAGCCATTTGGCTACAAAATGAGAGAAGTCTGATAATTTAATTAATTCAGGATCATGATATGGTTTTGAGAATCAAAGAGGTACAATAAAAAGAAAAGAGAACAAGGGGATTGAGGATACGACAAGAGAATACAGCAATTGACCACAGAGTCTAGACTGGGAAGAGGAAAAGTGAGACCAGAAAGAGGCCAACAAACTGGGAGAAAATTGAGTGATTCTGAAGTCAAAGAGCAGACTTATGGGGTAGTGAAGAGTTAGAAATTATGTATGATAAGAGGTGATCAGAGTGAGATAGTGCTTTGAAGCTATCAAAGGTGTAATATTTCCCAAAAAGTGGATTGTTGAAATGGAATGGAGGTGAAAGTAATTGGAATTGAGGAAATCAAGCCCTATGAGGTCATGGAGGTATACTGATCATGTTTATGGATTTCTAAATCATCCATGATGACGGGGCTAGAGGTGGACTGTGAACCAGATGCCAGAAACCTCAAATAACATGGCTGAACCAGGAGTTGAGTATACAACAGAAGCAAGGAGAGTTAGAGTAAGTTATATAGTTAGCATAATTTTCAAATAAGGATTTTTTCTTTTTTGCATGAGTGTGAAGATTTAGTTTGTAAAGAGTTTGGAGCAGAAGTCAGAAACTACCCATGGGTCAACTCTGGTCTCACTGAATATTTTTCTACATAAAGTTTTATTGGAACACAGCCACACCCTTTCATTTACACATTGTATCTGGCTACTTTCAAGCTACAATGATAGAGTCAGGTAGTTGCAAAAGAGCCAGTACATACCACAAAGTCTAAAATATTTACTACCTTGTGCATTAAAAAAGAAGTTTGCTGACCCCTGGTTTAGAAAATGGATTAGGGGAGTATGCAGACTGGGGAAGAAAGAACAGCCTGAATATGGCTATATGGGACACAGTGTTGTAGGCTAGAGAGCCAGCTTTCAATTAGCAACAGGAGGTGGAGTGAAGTGGAGACATAGGAGTGGACTTTGTTTTCCATGGAATAAGATTCCGGACTGTGAAGTGGGAATGTTGGAGAAGAGAGGAATAGCAGTGAGAAAATTGTTGCACCGTTGATGTCTAGCCAGAGTTTGCAATATGGGTGGTACCTAAGGATTACAGGCATAAAAAGGTAAGGAGGAATTTACCCAAGGTTCTCATTTGGGTCAGGGTCAGACACTTCTGGATTGCCTCTAGTTTAGTAAGGAATTCCAAACTCCAAAGGCAAGATCCCCATAGCAGGGTGGCTTCCAGGGCAGCCTCAGACCTCTCTAATATCCTTATCTTGGCAGGATAAGATAGATGTCATCAGGTAATTTTTGACTATAGAATACAAGCCAATCCTATTTTCCCCCTATTGGAACATTCATGGATTTTATTTTCTGTCTGTGGAAATGCAAAGATTGTAAATTTACATTTTGTCACCTAGCTGGAGAATGTACATGCTGGTAACTCTTGTTTGAAGATTGTACATTATTTTAAAAATATGTCTAGAAGGAACCCATTGGTCAGAGTCATCTCCTTTCTTTTCTGTCTTGAATAATACTTACAACCTTAAATTCCATCAGGTTAGGGCCCATATTCGGCTTTTTCATTGTTGTGTTCCCGGAGCCTAAGAGTAGTAAAAGTTCAGTGCATTTTTGTTAGGTGAATGAATAAGAAATGATTTTTCCCTTGATTGAAAGTATTGGAAAATAACATTTCAGATTTTCCATGAAAACTAGTGTTTCCTCAAACTGGAAAAAAAAAAAACATAAATTTTACTAAGTTTAAAAAAAAAAACAGTATGAGACCAAATTTTTTTAAATTTATTTATTTAATTAGTTTCAAGTATACAATACATTGGTTAGACATCTCCAAAGTTCATAAATGATCCCCCCATTGCTCCCTCCCTCACTGGCCCTCCACATAGCCATTACATTACTGCTGACTGCATTCCATATGCTGTGCTCCTCATCCCCATGACCATCTATCAACTACTAATTTGTACTTCTTTAACCCTTCACCCCATTCTCCCAGTCTCCCAAACCCTTTCTTTATGTCCATCACTCAATTGTCCACTATATTTGTGAGTCTGTTTTTGATTAGTTTGTTCTTTTTGTTATTTAGATTCCGCATATAAATTAAATCATATGATATTTATCTATCTCTGTCTGACTTATTTCACTCAGCATAATAACCTCTAGGTCCATCCATGTTGTTGCAAATGGTAGGATTTTATTTTTTTAATGGCTGAGTAATATTCCATTGTATATACGAACCATAATTTCTTTATCTAATCATCTGTTGATGAGCATTTAGGTTGCTTCCATATCCTGACTATTGTAAATTGTGCTGCCATGAATACTGGAATGCATAGATCTTTACAAATTATTGTTTGGGTTTTCTTTTGATAAATAACCAGAAATGCAATTGCTGAGTCAAAAGATATATCTATTTTTAATTTTTTGAGAAACCTCCAGACTCTTTTCCATAGTGGCTATATGAATTTGCAATCCCACCAACAAGTATAAGGGTTCCCTTTTCTACGCATCCTCGCCAACACTTGTTTTTTGATTTATTGATGACAGCCATTCTGACAGGTATGAGATGATATCTCATTGTGGTTTTAATTTGCATTTCTCTGATGGTTAGCAACCTTGAGCATCTTTTCACATGTCTATTACACATCTGTATTTCCTCTTTGGAGAAGTATCTGTTCAGGTCTGCCCATTTTTTAATTGGATTGTTTGTTTGTTGTTATTGTTGTTGAGTTGTATAAGTTCTTTATAAATTTTGGATATTAGCCTCTTATCATATGCATCATTAGTGAATATCTTCTCCCAGTCAGTTGTCTTTTTGTTTTGTTGATGGTTTCCTTTGCTGTACAAAAACTTTTTACTCTGATGTAGTCCCATTTCTTTTTCTTTTGTTTCCCTTACCTGAGCAGATATATCTGAAAAGAAATTCCTGTTAGTAATATCAGAGAGTTTACTGTCTATGTTTTCTTCTAGAATTTTTATAGTTTGGGGTCTTATGTTTAAGTCTATAATCCATTTTGAGTCTATTCTTGTATATGGTGTAAGAAGATGATCCAGCTTTTTTTTTTTTTTTTTGCATGTATCTGTCCAATTTTCCAAACATTATTTTTTGGAGAGACTGTCTTTACCCCATTGTATATTCTTACCTCCTTTTTCATATATTAAGTGAGCATATAGGCGTGGATTTATTTCTGAGCTCTCTATTCTGTTCCATTGATCGATGTATCTGTTTTTATGCCAGGACCATGCTGTTTTGATTACTATAGCCTTGTAGTGTAGTTTGATATCAAGTAGTGTGATACCTCCAACTTTGTTCTTCTTTCTCAAGGTTGCCATGGCTATTGGGGTTTTTATGGCCCTGAGGCCAAATTTTTTAGAAATACTTCAGAAAAAATTTTATTTGCATCGTACAGTAGTCCTCTCTTATCCATGATTTCCCTTTTCTAGATTCTGGTTACCGTCAGTCGACTGCAGTCCAAAAATATTATATGGAAAATTTCAAAAATAAACAATTCATAATTTTATTTTATTTTTTAACCCACTTATTTCTTGTTTCATTTTTATTGAAATATAATAGACAGTTAGTTGCTTGTATATACATTGTACAATACAATGAGTTTTTTAAATTATAGTTGGCATACAATAATATACCAGTTTCAGTTATATAGCATAGTGATCAGAGATCCACATAACTCACAAAGTGATCACCCCACTAAATCTAGTACCCCTCTTTCCCCTTACATATTTATTATAATATCATTAACCATCTTCCCCACATTACACTCTACATCTCCATATCTATTCTGCAATTATCCATTTGTATCTCTTAATCCTTTTGCCTTTTTTTTGTCCCTGCTAACTCCCTTCCCATCTAGTATCCCTCTAAATATTCTCTGTATCTATGAGTTTATTTCTGTTTTTGTTGTTGTTGTAGTTGTTGTTGATCTTGTTCTTTAGATTCCACATGTAGGTGAAATCATGCAATATTTGTCTTTATCCAACCCATTTCATTCAGCGCAATACCCTCTAGGTTCATCAAGGTAATATCTTTTCCCATCCCCTTCCTTTTAGTTTGTGTGTGTCTTTTAATCTGAAGTGTCTTGTAGGCAGTATATGTAGGGGGTCTTGTTTTGTTGTCCATTCAACCACTCTATCATTTGGTCAGAATGCTTAATTCTTTTCCATTTGAGGTACTTGTTGATAGGAATGTAGTTGTTACCATTCTTTATTCATGTTTTTAATACGTGTTTTTTCTTCTTAAAGAAGTCCCTACAACATTTCCTGTAATACTGGCTTGGTGGTGATAAATTCCTTTAGCTTATTTTTGTCTGGGAAGCTCTTTATCTGTCCTTCAACTATAAAGAATAGCTTTGCTGGATAAAGTATTCTCAGTTGTAGATCCTGAATCTTCATCACGTCAAATATTTTGCACTAAGTCCTTCTGTCCTGCATAGTTTCTTTTGAGAAATCAGCTGCCAGTCTTATGGGTACTCCCTTGTAGGTAACTATCTGCTTTTCTCTTGCTGCTTTTAAGATTCTCTCTTTGTATTTAACCTTTGGCATTTTAATTATGATGTATCTTGGTGTGGGCATCTCTGGATTCCTGGTTTTGGGAATTCTCTGAGCTTCCTGGGGTTTTATGTCTATTTCCTTCACCAGGTTAGGAAAGTTCTCCATCATTATTTCTTCAAATAGCTATTCAACATCTTGTTTTCCTTTCAGTATGGATATTCCTTCGATGAGATGGATATTTTGACCTTTAATGGTCTCCTATAGGCTCCTTAAACTATTTTCATAGTCTTAGCTTTTTTCTTTTTGCCATTATGATTAAATGTCCTTGGCTTTCCCATCCTCTATATAGGTTATTTGATCCTCTTCTTTATTTACTTTGTTTATTCAATTTATATACTTCTCATCTCAGATAACGTGTTCTTCATTTCTGACTTGTTCTCTTTCATAATTTCCATTTCCATTTTTATGCTTTTTATCTCTTTGAAGTTCTCACTGAATTCATCTACACTTCCCCTAAGTTTGTTGAGCATTTTTATAACCAGTATTTTGAACTCTGCCTCTGTTAGATTGCTTGACTCCATTATTCCTGGGTCTCTGTTCTGTCCTTCCATATGGTTTCTGCTTCTTTGTCTTCCCATTGTGGCTTTTTTCTCTGTTTCTATGTATTAAGCAAAGCTCCTAAGTCTCCTGGTCTTATTAGTGTAACTTTGTGGAGTAGGTGTCCAGTGGCACAATCCTGAGAGGGGTTAAGCTGCAAGCCAAATTTATCACCATCCTGTGTCCATCCATCAGCTACTAATTTGTACTTCTTTAACTCTTCACTCCATTTTCCCAGCCCCCCAAACTCCCTTCCCCTCTGTCCAACACCAAATTGTCCACTATATTTGTTAGTCTGTTTTTGATTGGTTAGATTCTGCATATAAGTGAAATCATATAGTGTTTATTTTTCTCTGTCTGACTTAAATACCTTCTAGGTCCATCAAAGCAATATCTTTTTCCATCCCCTTCCTTTTCATATGTAGGGGTCATGTTTTCTTATCCCTTCAGCCACTCTATCTTTTGGTTAGAGCATTTAATTATTTTCCATTTGAGGTATCATTCTTTTTTCCTGTTTTTGATACATGTTTTTTCTTCTTGAAGAAGTCGCTCCAACATTTCCTATAATACTGTCCTGGCAATGATAAATTCCTTTAGTTTATTTTTGTCTGGGAAGATCTTTATCTGTCCTTCAACTATAAATATAATAGCTTTGCTGGATAAAGTATTCTTGGTTGCATATCCTGGGTTTTCATCATGTCGAATATTTTGTGCCAAGCCCTTTTGTCCTGCAGAATTTCTTTTGAGAAATCAGCTGCCAGTCTTATGGGTGCTCCCTTGTAGATAATGAACTGTCTTTTTCATGCTGCTTTTAAGATTCTCTCTTTGTATTTAACCTTTGGTATTTTAATTATGATGTGTCTTGGTGTGGGCCTCTTTGGGTTCCTGGTTTTGGGGACTCTCTGAGCTTCCTGGGGTTTTATGTTTATTTCTTTCACCAAGTTAGGGAAGTTTTCCATCATTATTTCTTCAAATAGCTCATTGGCATCTTGTTTTCCTTCCAGTACCCCTATGACTCAGATATTTTTACCTTTAATAGTGTCCCTTAGGCTACTTAAATTATTATTATTGTCTTGGCTTCCTTTTTCTTGCCATTCTGATTGAGTGTCCTTGGCTTTCCCATTCTCTAAATAGGTCATTTGATCCTCTTTATTCATTCTGTTTATTCCATTTAATGTACTTCTCATCTTAGATACTGTGTTCTTCATTTCTGACTGGATCCCCTTTATAATTTCCATTTTTATTTTTATGTTTTTTACCTCTTTGTTAAAATTCTCACTGAATTCATCTACACTCCCCAGAAGTTAATTGAGTGTCTTTATAACCAGTGTTTTGAACTCTGCATCTGTGAGATTGTTTGACTCCATTATTTCTGGATCTCTGTTCTGTTCTCTTATATGGCTTCTGCTTCTTTGTCTTTCCATTTTGGCTGCCTTTCTGTGTCTGTCTCTCTGTACTAACCAAAGCTCTTAAGTGTCCCGGTCTTATTAGTGTGGCTTTGTGAATTAGGTATCTGGTGTCAAGTCCTGAGAGGCATTCAGCTACAGGCCAACTTTAGCCCCAGCCTGTGCTCCTCTGGGGCTACCTGTTAAGATTCAGCAAGCAATCTACAGATGCTGTGCTTATAGTTGCCTCAAAAGGCCACACAGGAAAACTAGGCCAGCTGCCACCAGTGTGAGTCTAGGTGCTGCTCACCAAGGAGCACCTGACTTGCTGAGGAAACACCTGGATGTGACTTGGGTAAGGTTGTGAGTTGGAGTAGGTAGAATTTCAGGGAATCCTTTGGGCAGAGCGACTTCTGTTATCCAGTTTGATGACTCTCAGTTATAGCGGCACTGAGTCCACACACTGGGAGTGGGGAGGGCTCAACAGAGAAACAGTGGATACCACTGGTACTTCTGTACAGAGCAATCTCACCTCGGCCCTCACTCGGACAACTCAGTGTCCCCTACGTAGCTGAATCAGCACTTTTGGTCAGAGCAAGCAGGTCTGTCACCGCAAAAGTCAGCTCGCAGACATGGCCCCATTAAGAGGTATCTGCAGTTGCCATAGTCTCTGTCCCACTCAGTCACTCAAAATTAGGCAGCCTTGTGTCCTCGCCCCTCCTACATTCTGCCCTTGCAGGGTGATTTCTTAGATTTCTCCCTAGTTGTATGGCTTGCTCATCTATATCCCAGGTGATTCTTTCCTTGCTGTTTGCTCCTTGTTTTTGTCACAACTTTGATTTGGTCGCCAGAGGGATAAACAGAGCCTCTATCATCTACACCATTATTTTCAGCCTCCAACAATTCATAATTTTAAATTGTGTGCCACTCTGAATAGTGTAATAAAATCCTTGGCTTCATTCCATCCAGGACATAAAATATCCCATTGTCTAGCATATCCATGCTATATAAGCTACCTACCCCTTAGTCACTTAGTAGCTGTCTCTGTTAGCAGATCAACTGTCACAGCCGTTATCATATGGCATTGCTTGTGTTCAAGTAACCCTTATTTGACTTAATAATGTCCCCAAAACAAAAGTGTATTGGTGCTGGTAATTCAGATATGACAAAGAGAAGTCATAAAGTGATTCCTTTAAGTGAAAGGGTGAGTATAATACATTAAGATAGTTCAAAAGAGAGAGACCACATTCTGCCTTGCACATACATTTCTGTATAGATTTATGAGACAGCATTTTAAGAGGTGGAATTGCTACATCAAAAGGCATGTATAATTTTTAATTTTGATTTATATGTTGTATCATCGCCTCCCCAAAGAGGTTTCATTAACTTATGCTTCTAAGTAACTGTTTTCCCACAACCTTTCCTGTTATTTTTTAAATTTCTGCAGCATCTATAGTATTCACTTTTATCCCTAATATTTTCATGCTCTCTCTTTTTGTCAGAAGTTTGTCACTATTATTAGGCTAACCCCTCCCAACACCTCAACTTTTAATTTTCTTGATCTTCTATTGCATTTTCATATTTATTTTTGCTCTTTAATATTTCTATACTTACACTTTAATTTTGTTTTTTTTCTAGCTCATTAAACTGAATGCTTAATGCATATTTTTAGCCTTTTTTAATATAAGCTTTGCTTTAGCTGCACCTCACAAGTTTAGCTATGTAGTATTTGCTATTGTTCAGTTTTAAACATTTTCTAAATCCATTATGATTTCTTCTTTGACCCTGTGTGTGTGTGTACGTGTGTATGTGTGCATGTGTGAATGTGTGTGTGTGTGTGTGTGTGTGTGTGTTTATTATGGTGACATTAGTTGATGAAATGCAGTAAATTTCAAGTGTAGAATTGTTTCTTAATAACCAAACACAGGTAACTTTAGTTATCATTTATTGATTTTTTAGCATGACTCTATAGTGATCAGAAAGTATATTCTGATAAGACCTGAAACAATAAAATGCATAGATGAAAACATAGGAACCAAACTCAAGGACCTTGGACTTAAAGAAGATTTTATCAATTTGACCTCAAAAGCAAGGGAAGTAAAAGCTAACATAAATGAAGGGGACTGCATCAAACTAAAAAGCTTCTACTCAGCAAAAGAAACTATCAATGAGGTAAATAGACAACTACCCAAATGGGAAAATATATTTTCAAACAACACTATCAATAAGGGCCTAATATCCAAGATATATAAAAACCCATATGACTCAATAACAACAACAACAAAAAAGATCCAATCAAAAAATGGGCAGTGTACCTGGACACTTCTCCCTAGGGGACATACAAATGGCCAACAAACATATGAAAAGATGCCCAACATCATCAGCAATTAGGGAAATGCAAATCAAAAGCACTATGAGATACCATCTCACACCTGTTAGAATGGCTATAATCAATAGGACAAGGAATAACAAATGTTTCAGAGGATGTGGAGAAAAAGGAACCCTCCTACACTGCTGGTGGGGCTGCAAATTGGTACAGCCATTATGTAAAACAGTATGGAGGTTCCTCAAAAAACTAAGAATTGATCTACCATATGATCCAGCAATCCTTCTACTGAGTATTTACCCCAAAGACTTGAAAACTCATATCCGAAAAGATATTTGCACACTGATGTTCACAGCAGAATTATTCACAGTGGCCAGGATATGGGAGCAACTGAAGTGTCCTATGATAGATGATTGGCTAAAGAAGCTGTGGTACGTATATACAATGGAATATTACTCAGCCATAAAAAGAGATGAAATACTGCCATTTGCAACAACATGGATGGGCCTTGAAATAATCATACTAAGTGAAATAAGCCAGTCAGAAAAGGTTGGAAATCACATGATATCACTTATATCTGGGATATAAACTTAAAAACAACTAATAAGCAGGACTAACAAACAGAGACTCATGGACATGGACAATGGATTAGTGGTTACAAGAGGGGAGGGAGGAGGGGGGAAATAAATAAAATGTTAAAAAAAATTAATTCAAAGTTAAAAAATTTAAAAAAGGAAGTGTATTGTGATTTTTAGTTTTTTTTGATATTTGTTGAGACCTACTTTATGATCCAGTACATGTTCCATTTTTGTTAATGCACTATCTGTACATGTGAAAACAAGGTGTTCTCTCCATTTGCTGAAATACTCTTTGACGTATACCCAATAAATTAAACTTAATAATTGCATTCAAAATATGTACAACTTTACTAGACTATATTGGTCTCCTTGTTCTCTCAGTTATTGTGAGAGGCTATTTAAAATATGCTATTCTAATTGGTGGATTTTTCAGTTTCTTAAGTGTTATTCAGTCAGTATTGCTTTATATGTTTTGAAGCTAGATATTAGGTGCAAAAAATGTTTAGAATAATTTAACCTTCCTGGTGAATTGAAACTTTTATCATAATTTGGTCAGGAGGATAAAGAAGTCCCCACCCCCTCTGCTTCTCCCTTCTCCTTTCTCCCCCAGTAACATCCTCCCCAGTCTATACACACCTGACTATGGAAATGACTAAATTCACTGTCAACCCCATTGTAGCAACCACATTATTTCCAATTCTATTTTCCCCAAATAGGGCATATAACCCTAAGAAAGTCTTAGAAGAGTGAAGAAAGTAATTCTGAAAGTTAGGGGAAGTGATGCTTGGAAAACAATGGTTCAAGCTTCCTAACTATCAATATTAAATTGGTTCTTCAGACTGTATAACCACCATCCTTATATAATTTGTACTCACCTCTACCAGCTATCACTATCTATTTCTCTTCCTTGTTGATAGTTTTCATGTTTGTTTTCTTCTATTCTATCCCCTGTGTACCTGTCGGGGAGGTACTCTATATCAGCAGTCTCGAAATTTTTGGCACCAGAGACCAGTGCTCCTATGAGAATCTAATGCCTGATGATCTGAGGTGGAGCTGAGGTGGGGATACCAGCTCTGGAGAATGGCTGAAAATACAGATGAAGCTTTACTTGCTTGCCCACAGCTTACCTCCTCCTGTGCAGCCCAGTTCCTAACAGGCTATGGATCAGTACCGGCCTGCAGCCCAGGGGCTGGGGACCCCTTGCTCTAGATCAAATCATATAGTTTCAAAGCTGGAAGAGACCTTAAGAGATTTTTTTAGCTGTCCCTTCCCACCCCTGATATACTTTACATATGAGGAAACTGGGTTCCTTACAGGTGAATTAACTTTTTCAGAGTTATACCTTTTGGCAGAGTGGAGATTAAAAACAAAGCCCCTTTTCTGACTTCCTCATCCTATTTTTCCTTTCTTCCATCTGAGGTTCTCATTATAGTCACAGATCTAGATTATCTGCTGAACTAGTGAAATGTTCCACCTATACAAACTGCTATAAACTTTTTCTTCTTTAGACTCTCTTTGGTGCAAAAGGACACTATGACCTCAGCTGAAATGTGGGTTCCACCTAAGAGTTTGTGAAATGAAAGCCTCAACCATAAATTTGTCAGTTATCTTCAGTTTAGCCACTCTTGTCGGTTGAGGGGGGCAAAAAATTAGTTATCAGAGGCTTCGCAACCGCTTCAAATACATATTTATGAGTCTGGCCTGGCAGTAGACATTCATACATATTTCGCCTAATGTAATAAATTTGTTGGCTTAATCCCGCTGTAGCAGTTCCACTGTATTGCTCTTAATAAGCTGTTTTTTCTTCATTTATGATGCAAACTGCCAGGATAATTAACGTGGAAGTTCCCAGTCCTTTTGGATTATGCCACTGCTTGGTGTATGAAATGGCTGGAGGCAGATGGAATTACCATTATGGTAAGTACCAAATGTCCTTCAAACAGGCACTGAATTTACCACCAAAATAAACCTTTTCCACTGGTGATTTTGTAACAATGTACTGTGAAATTGTAAATTCCATGAAAACTCTCTGCGCCCATAATTATTATATATGTTTGAAGATTGGACTCTAGTAAATTCAACTTTGATTTCACACACAAATACCGACTGTCAGCATGAGAGTTTGGTAAGAGATCTTCGGGTTTGTATGGCTGATTCTCTCTTTCCTTTCTGCTCCCCTGCTGCACTATGTATTCTTTTAATTATCTCTAAGTTTCCCCTTCTCTTCTAGAGAGTCACTAAATGTACTGAGTTACTTACTGATGGAATGCACTAGACATATGAAACAGTATGAAAGAAGATAATACTTAGAACTACTGATCCATTCCCTTTGAATTGAAGAATTGTTTAGATCAGGGGTACCCAACCCCAGGGCCGTGGACAAGTACCAGTCCATGGCCTGTTAGGATCTGGGCCTCACAGCAGGAGGTGAGCAAAGCTGCATCTCTATTTGCAGCCATTCCCCAGTGTTAGCACCACGGCCTCAGCTCCACCGCATTCATCCAACTCAGATCATCAGGCATTCGATTTTCATAGGAGCACTGGTCCCTGGTGCCAAAAAGGTTTGGGATTACTGGATTAGATGGCCTATGAGGCTTTTTTGTTTCACTGTCTCCAATCCTTGCTTCTCTCCCAAGCCCAATACACTATAGATAATATCTTGTGTCCTTAAAGCTTTCAGGTGATGAAAATTGATTTTAGTCTTTATTAGAACATGTGTAGGAGTCAACTAGGCAAAGTGGGGTAGGGAGGGCCATTCCAGGCTGAGAAAGCCATATAAGGGATATAAAACATGAACTAGGTCAAGGAACTCAGTTTATGTGCTGGGGGTGGGGTGGGGAGTGAATTTGCGAGAGCCCAGGTCCTCACTGAAAGGCTTATATATAACTCCAAAGAGTTTAGATTTTATACTGATGACACTGGGGAACCACTTTGTTATTTTTAAACAGAGGAGTGAGTGACTTCAGAATAGTCTTTTTAGCAGTACAGTTTAGGCTGCAGTTTTTAGAATGAATTGAAGGAAGGTTAAATCTTGAGGTTAATTAGAGATTAATTAGAAGGCTGGTAGAGTAACCCAACTTAAAGTGTTCAAACTAAGATCTAATAAAGAAAGGAGAGATGAAGAGGGATGAATTTGAAAGCCAGCTAAAGGCTTCACAACTCAAAAGGATGAAGGAGTGAGAAAGTAGGGAGGAATAAAGGATTAAGTCCAAGTTTCCTGCTGGCACTTGCTTAGTGGATGACCAGCCATTGCCACTGCCAGAGAATATGAGAGGAAAGGGAAAGGTAAAAACCCAATCATGTAGTAAGATAAAGAGTTAAATTCTTTACGCATTAGAATCAAGACATTTTTGTGCCATCCAAGTTATCTAGCAGACAGTTGGATATGTGGCTCCGGATCTCACAAGACATCTTGGCTTAAAGAAGTAATTTTATGTTTTATGTTTTTCACCACAGTAAAAATAAATTTAAAAATAATTTTATTTAATTTATTTATTTTAGAATTCATCAGCAAATAGGTGATAGATGAAGCCAAGGGTATATATGAAACTGACTGCCTGAGGAGGGTATAATTAAGTGAGAAGGGAGAACTATGAGAAAGGGCTAAGGGAGCTACCAACATTATTGATAGAGGTGTACAGAGAAAGGAGGGATCTAAAATAGTGGTATTTTACATTTTAATTTAAATGTTTAACTTCTTAACCATTAATAGTGAGGAAAATGAGGAGACCAAGAGTAAGTGGATTTAGAAAGTGTAGGAAAAGTTGTTTAATTTAAAGAGTGGTTTTCAGAGTCATGCTCCTCCAGACATGTTAGGCCAAAAAGGAATGAATATGCTCATTGACATGGATTTAGTTACTAGACCTTAGTGATGTTGGTTGGTGAGAGTAACTTCATGTAATGCATTCTTTTGAAATTATGCTTTTATCAGTCTTCTCCACTGGACTGAAGACATCTTTGCATTGTCCATAATACCTAAAACACAGTAGACATACAATAAGTATTTGTCGTGATCTTCCTTATTGTTAGGAGAAATTCTCACTGAAGGCTAGGTATGCTTTGCTGAAAGTTCATTAGCTGATGGATAGTGTAATAGTCTACCAGATTCTGCCTGTCACAAGATATTTGCGGGAAAAAAATCATAAAAGTTATTAGTTAAAACAGTTAAGAGAGTTTCTAAATTTGTTTTATTTGAGCATTAGGGGATTTTATCATTTGTGATCATTAATACTTATATGTTATTGTGCAACAGTCTTTCTCTCTTCTGTTTCTTCTTCCTCGATATGTTGAAACCTCAGTTTCAGTTGAGGTCACTTGAACCTTATTTAGAAAGAACAGTAAAAAGAGAATGTTGTGGTGTGTTTTAAGAGTAAGATTATTTTTAAATTAACTCCTCTTTGATACTTTTTAATGTGACTGCAATGTAACAAAATTAACATAAATTGCAATATAAATTATAATACATGATTTGGATTTATCTGCTACTTTAAAAGAGCTTTTGGTCTTTGGAAACATGGTGGAGTGAGAGACATCCCCAGACCTCTCCCCTTGAAACAATAACCTGAACATCTAAAACTCAACAACAAAAAAACAAACTGCACACCAGCACATCTGTGCATGGGATCTGCACATGAGAGCAACCACAGGTCAGAACCCTGAGTGTCAGGCGGTGGACTGAGAGAAATAAAGAAGCTGCCTTTCACAGCCACCAGACCTACCTGCTGGAGGAGGGGGAGGGGAGAAGGAGTAGCAGTTTCCCTGAACAGTCCTACCTAGGAAATCTGTGAGCTCTCCGGGGCCAGCCAGCTGCAGGGTCCAGTCATCAGAGAAGAAAGCAGAGAAATGGCATAAGACCACAGAGAAACAACTGCTGATTTTTGCTGGTCATGGCTGCAAACATGAGGCTGAGCCAAAGCCCCAATTCCGAATGCAGAGGGTCCCTGCCCCCATACCCTTCGAGACTGATCACCATGGAGCCCCAGGGGAATATGAGCAAACGCTGCTGAGACTGTCACTGACACTGACAGGGACTGAAACTGAGGGTACTGAGCATGATTAAATATCTACGAAAAAATTTAAAAAGCATTATTAAGGCTTTATATAAAGCAGGGATCCAAGAGGCTTAGACACTGCGTACTGGAAACCAAAGGAAAAGTGCTTTCTTTGCAACAAGCTAGAGACCTTTTATATAATAAATTTTCTTTCTAGAAAAACAGCAGAATACACTTCCATTAATGGCCAGGCAGAGAAATAGTCCATTAAACACCACGAACAACTAGGTGCCAAACATCTCAGAAAGAAACAGAAAAAATCTCCAGAAAATAAGATTACAGACATAGAAATATGTGACTTAAATGACAGAGAATTCAAGATGGTACTTCTGAAAAATCTCAGTGAGTTCCGAAACAAGCCATATCAACAATTCCAGGAATTAAAAAAACAACTAGCTGAGCAGAGCAAAGAGATCAAAACCCTCAAAGATAACAGAATAGATCTCCTAGAGATAAAAAAAAAAAAAAACTGCAAGAGTTCAAAAATGAAACAGCAAACTTGGGAAATAGAGTTGACCAAATGGAGGAAAGGATCAGTGACATCGAAGACAGAAATCTAGAAATGAAATGAATCAGAAAGAAAGAGAGAAATAGAAGAATGAAAAATAATGAAAGAGAAATTCAAGAACTAGCTGATACTACCAGGAGAGGAAACATAAGAATAATGGACATTATCGAAGGTGAGAAAAAAGAACAGAGATTAGAAAGCATTTTCAAACAAATAGTTGACAAGAATTTCCAAAATCTAAGGAATGAGCTGGAACTTGGAACTCAAGAAGTCAACAGAACACCCAGTTATCTCAACCCAAAAAGGCCTTCACCAAGACACACTGTATTAAAATTATCAAAAATCAACAACAAAGACAGAATTCTCAGGGCAGCCAGGGAGAAGAAAACAGTAACATATAATGGAAACCCCATTAGATTATCCTTGGAATTCTCAGCATAATCCTTATAAGCCAGAAAGGAAAGGAATCAAATAGTTAAACTATTAAGTGAAAGGAACTACCAGCATACAATAATGTATCCAGCTAAGCTTTCCATTAGATATGAAGGAGAAATTAAGATTTTTCCAGACATACAAAAATTGAGGGAATTCTCCACTACGAGGCCTGCACAACAGGAAATACTAAAAGGGGTCAGTTCACCTAAAACAAAATGGAATGAACTCACCAATAAAAAGGCACAGAGTTGCAGATTGGATAAAATATATATATATATATATATACTGCATCCAGGAGACACACCTCAGCTTGAAAGACAAATAAAGACTCAAAGTGAAAGCGTGGAAAATGATATTTCAGGCAAATAGTATTCAGAGAAAAGTGGGAGTAGCAGTACTAAAATCAGAGGAAATAGATTTCAAAGTAAAAAAGGTAAAGAAAGATACTGAGGGATAGTTCATAATAGTAAAAGGAATCATGCACCAAGAAGACATAACACTTATTAATATCTCTGCTCCCAATCAGGGAGCCCCAAAGTATGTAAAGCAATTACTAACAAAATTAAAGGGAGAAACAGACCAAAACACTATTGTAGTATCAGACCTAAATACCCCACAGTCAGATATGGACAGATCATCCACACAGAAAATCAATGAGGAAATAACATCCTTAAATGATACATTAGACCAACTAGAACTAATTGACATTTACAGAGCCTTCCATCCTAAAAGAGCTGCTTATACATTCCTCTCTAGTACATATGGAACATTCTCAAGAATTGACTACATACTGGGACACAGACATAGACTCAACAAATATAAGAGGGCTGAACTCATACCAACCATATTCTCTGATCATAATGCTTTGAAACTAGAGACCAACTGCAGAAAGAAAGCAGGAAGAACCACAAATATATGGAGATAAAACAACATACTACTGAAGAATAGCTGGATCAGAGAAGAAATGAAAAGATAGATCAAGAGATACATAGAAACAAAGATAATTATAGTACAACATATCAAAACTTTGGGGACATGGCAAAGGCGGTCATAAGACAAAAATTCATATCATTACAAGCCTACTTCCAAAAACAAGACAAGCCCAAATAAACAACCTAATGTTTCATCTTTAAAAGCTAGAAAAGGAAGAATAAATAAAGCCTACAGTCAGCAGAAGGAAAGAAATAATCAAAATTAGAGTAGAAATAAACAAAACTAAAAACAAAAAAAAATAGAAAAACTAAATGCAACAAAGAGTTGGTTCTTTGAAAGGGTTAATAAAATTGACAAACCCCTTGCTAGACTCACTAAAGAAAAAAGAGAAAGTACACAAATCAACAAAATCAGGGATGAAAGTGGGGAAATTACAACTGATATCGCAGAAATACAAAAGATCATACAAGAATACTATGAAAAAGTATATAACACTAAATTTAATAACATAGAAATGGACCAGTACTTAGAAAAATACAACCTTCCTAGACTGAATCAAGAAGATTCAGAAAATCTAAATAGACTGATCAGCAGTATGAAAATTGAAACAATCATCAAAAACCTACCCAAAAGTAAAAAGTCCAGGACCAGATAGCTTCACCAGTGAATTCTACCAAACATTCCAAGAAGATTTAATACCTAACTCCCCAGAATCTTCCAAAAAATCAAAGAGGAGGCAATACTTCCCCACACATTTTATGAGGCCAATATTACTCTGATGCCAAACCTGGTAAAGACAACACAGAAAAAAAAGAAAACTACAATCCAATGTCTTTCATGAACACAGATACAAAAATCCTAAATAAGACACTAGCAATCCGAACACAGCAACATATTAAAAAGATTATACACCACGATCAAGTGGGCTTCATCCCAGATGCACAGGGATGGTTCACACTATGCAAATCAATTAAGGTGCTACACCACATAAACAAATTAAAAAATAACAATCGTGATCATATCAATAGATGCAGAGAAGCCTTTGACAAGATACAGCATCCATTTATGATCAAAACACTTAACAAAATCAGTATATAAGGAAAGTACCTTAATATAATAAAGGCGATCTATGACAAACCCTCAGCCAACATTATACTTAATGGTGAAAGGCTAAAAATCTTCCCTCTAAGATCAGGAACAAGGCAAGGCTTTCCACTATTGCCACTCTTATTCAATATAACATTGGAGGTCCTACAGTTTGCAGTCAGACAATACAAAAATATAAAAGGCATCCATACAGGAAATGAAGAAGTCAAACTGTCACTTTGCAGATGACATGATTCTCTATATAGAAAACTCTAAAGACTCTGCAAGAACACTACTAGAAAGTCTCTGGATACAAAATCAACATTCAAAAATCCACAGCTTTCCTATACTTTAATAATGAAGTGTCAGAAAAAGAGGTAGAAAAATTAATTCCTTTTGCAATTGCAACAAAAAGAATAAAACACCTGGGAATATATTTAATGAAACAAGTGAAGACCTATATAATGAAAACTATAGACCCTATAAAATGAAATCAAATAAAATACAAAAAAAATGGAAAGATATTCCGTGTTCTTGGATTGGAAGAATCAACATAGTTAAAGTGATCATATTACCTAAAACATTATACAGGTTCAATGCAATATCCATCAAAATCTCATTGGAATTTTTAAGGAAATATCAAAAAATCATCAGATTCGGATGGAAGCACAAAAGATCCCGAATTGCCAAAGCCATCCTGAGAAAAAAGATCGAGGCTGGAGGCATCACTCTGCCCGACTTCAAATTATACTACAGAGCAACAGTAATCAAAACAGCATGCGATCGGCAGCAAAAGAGAAACATGGACCAGTGTAACAGAATTGAGAGTCCAGAAGTAAACTCATATTCATATGGACAAATAATTTTTGACAAAAAAAAGCCAAAAACATACATTGGAGAAAGGAAAGCCTCTTCAATAAATGGTGCTGGGAAAACTGAAAGGCCACCTGCAATGAAACTAGAATGAAACTAGAGTGTTGTCTATTACCACACACCAAAATTAACACAAAATGGATTAAGGACATGAATATAAGACCTGAAACAATAAAATACATAGAAGAAAACATAAAAACGAAATCAAGGCCCTTAGTCTTAAAGAGGATTTTATGAATTTGACCTCAAATTCAAGGGAAGTAAAAGGTAAAATAAATTAATGGGACTACATCAAACTAAAATGCTTCTGCAAAGCAAAAGAAATTGACAACAAGGTAAAGAGGCAACCATCCTAATGGAAAAATATATTTGCAAACACCTCCAATAAGGGCCTAATATCCAAAATATACAAAGAACTCATACAGCTCAATAACAGAAAAACAAATGATCCAATCAAAAAATTGAAAGTGCACCTGAAAAGATACTTCTCCCTAGAGGACATACAAATGGCCAACAAATATATGAAAAGATCCCCAACATCACTAGCTAGTAGGGAAATGAAAATCAAAAACACCATGAGATACCATCTCACTCCTGTTAGAATAGCTATAATCAACAGGACAAGGAATAACAGATGTTGGAGAGGATGTGGAGAAAAAGGAAGCCTCATACACTGCTGGTGGGACTACAAATTGGTACAGCCACTACGAAAAACAATATGCAAGGTCTTCAAAAGACTAAGAATTGATCTATCATATGATCCAGGAATCCCTCTACTGGGTATTTACCCCAAAGACTTGAAAACTCATATACGAAAAGATATTTGCACACTGATGTTCACAGCAGCATTATTCACAGTGGCCAGGACATGGAAGCAACCAAAGTATCATCCTATGATAGATGATTGACTAAAGAAGCTGTGGTAAATATATACAATCGAATATTACTCAGCCATAAGAAGAGATGAAATACTGCCATTTGCAATGACATGGATGGATTTCGCGATAACCATGCTAAGAGAAATAAGCCAGACAGAAAAAGTGGAAAGTCACATGATACCACTTATATGTGGGATATACACCTAAAAGCAACAAATGAACAGGAGAGGACAAACAGAGGCTCATGGAACTGGACTATAGACTAGTGGTTACTAGTGGGGTGGAGGAGGAGGCTGGAGGTAGACGGGGTAGAGGGGGTCAAATATAGGGGGAGAGGGGGAGGTTGAAGTGGGTATAGGGCATCAAATATATGGTAGCTGAATGAAACTGGACTTTTGGTGGTAAACACACAATAGAATATGCAGATGTCAAATTATAATGTGCACCTGAAAATTATATAATTGTATTAACTAGTTACCCCAATTGAATATTACCCCATTTAACTAATTATATTAACCAATGTTACCCTGACTTAGTTTTTAAAAAATGATAAAAGAGCTTTGAATAAATTCATAATTAGACAATTTGTTTAATTTATATAGCATAATCACTCATGCTTCAACATCTACTGTTCCCTGGGTCTCTAACTCACTAGCCTCTACAACCATGACATAGTTCCTTAAAATCTGTGTGTGTATTTTATATAAAATTTAAATATGTGTGTGTGTGTGTGTGTGTGTGTGTGTGTGTGTGTGTATATATATATATATATATATATATATATATATATATATAATCTCTTATTGGTTCTTTTGTTCTTTTTCTGTGGAGAACTCTAATACATGAGTAAACATACTTTTGCTTTATTATTTTGAGTATTTTGCTTTCCGTGTCTACCTCTATGTTTCTACTTGGTTTGTTCTGGAGTCTTGTGACAGCTTGATTATAGATATAGGTCCATGAAAATGCTAACACCTTACTGTACACTGCTAGCTATAGTGGTAGCTCTTGGATTAACAAGGCAAGGCCTGTGCTCTTGAGTTTAAAATTGAAAGTGATCAAACATCTATGGTTAAGGCAGATTGTGTTCAACTCTGTAAGAGAAAGCTAAGCAGCATGCAGTAGAAATCTGCAGGGAGTAATGACTTCTGCTTATACAACTGGGGAAGTTTGGGGCTGGTCCTTAAGGGTGGATGGGGTTTAAATTACTGGCCTGTGGTGGAGAAAGTGGGGTTGTAAAAGTGTATCCCAGAAAGAAGGAACATGGTGAACAAAGGACTGAGACTAAGGAAGTAGATGTGTGTTGAGAATAAGAAAAAAAAATGTTAGCTATTATGTTCTGTTATTTTGCAGGGAGCACTCTCTAAGGAGACATCTTCAGCATTAAATAGACCCTACAAAAGAGAAAGCCTCCAGTTTCCTTTCAACAGCTATGAGTAAAAATGACTGCAAATGTGTACAAATGCAGGTACAGCAGTCCCCTCTTATCCTCAGGGATATACTTTCCAAGACATCCAGTAGATGCCTGAAACCATGGCTAGTACTGATCCCTAAATATACTCTCTTTTTTTTTTTTTTTGCATTGTCCACAGTACCTAAATTAATGATAAATTAATTTAAAAACTAGTCACAGTAAGAGAGTAACAACAATAACTAATAATAAAATGGAACAATAGTAATAATAAAGTGTTATAAAAGTTATGTGAATATGGTTTCTCTCTCTCAAAATATCTTATGGTATTGTACTCACCCTTCTTGTGATGATGTGAGATGATACAATGCCTACATTAGGAAATGAAGTGAGGTGAATGACATAAGCACTATGACGTACCGTTAGGTTACTATAAGTGTTACTTGAACACAAGTATTGCAATACTGAGACAGTCAATATGATAACAGAGATTGCTACTAAGTGACTAACGGGTGGGGAGTTCATATAGCATGGATGCACTGGACAAAGGGATCATTCATGTCCTGGGTGGGATAGAACCAGGCAGCATGAGATTCCATCATGTTACTCAGAATAGCACACAATTTAAAATTTATGGACTGTTTATTTCTGGAATTTTCAGACCACAGTTGACTGTAGGTAACTGAAACTATAAAAAGTGATAGTGTGGATAAGGGGGAACTGTTGTACAAACAAAATGTGGTATATCCATACAATGGAATTTTATTCAGTCATAGAAGGAATTAAGTACCGATTCATGCTATATAACACAAAGGAACCCTGAAAACAGTGCTAAGTAAAAGAAGTCAGACACAAGAGGCCACATATTGTATGATTCTATTAATATAAAATTAATAGAATTTTCTGTCTCCATAGACACAGAAAGCAGATTAGTGACAGGAGGAAGAGGGGTGATGGGATGTGTCTGCTAATGGGTACAGTGTTTCTGTGGATGAAAATGTTCTGTAATTAGATAGTGGTAATGATTGTACAACTTTGTGAACACAGTAAAAAAGCAATGAAATGTCTATTTGATAAAGGTAAATTTTATGATATGTGACTTATATCTTATTGTTTACAAATTATACATGATAAATATGTATGTCTTTATATGCAAAGATCTATAATACATTAAGTTTTTTTAAAGGCAGACATAGAAATTGTACTGTGTTCTGTTTATATTTTTTAAAAGCATATATACACATGCTTTTATTTGCATAGAAAACATCTATAAGCATACAGACAAAAAAAAAACTAACAATGACTGCCATTAGGGAGAAAAGACTTATTTTTCATGGGTATTTTTTGAGTTTAAGTGTTTTGCCATGTGTATGCATTACTCTTATAATAAAGACTAGAAAGCACCCAAAATATCTATATTGAGAAAAAACACTGAATAATACTGTATTTACCACTACTAGAAAGTAAAAACACATTCATGTCCTATTATAGTGGGAAATCTCCAGTACACAGGCTACATCTAGCCTTCTGCTTAAATTCTTCCAGTCTATGAGGTTTGTAATAAAATGTGAGTCCTATATACACCTGTGATGAAATATACATTTGGTGAAACCCTAATGTAATAGAATATAATCTTAACATAATGAGAATGTTACTCTACAATGAAACATTTTTTTTACTTTTAGACATGATACTTTAGTACTTTAAAAATAAGGAAGTAAAGAATTTCTCCTATGGAAAACAGGGAAAGTAAAATATTTAAACTGTGCCTGTCTCTCCAAGTTTAGGCAGCAACTGAATAATTTAAATAATAAAATCTTAAAATTGAAAGGGAACTTACTAGATCTGTGGATGAAAATGTTCTGGGTCCCACCCCCTACAAAATGCTTAATTCTTCTTTAAGCTATCATCCCTACCAGATCAACTAGGTTTTCTTTGAGCACTTTCAGTGACAGGTACTCCCTGTACTCTGAGAAGCCCCATTCCATTTTTGTATAGCTTTATTTAAAACTCTCTCTTATAATGAGGTGGTATCTAGCTCTTTGAAGCTTCTGCCTACTGAATCTAGTCTTTAAATTTCACATATATAACTTACATGTGTGTATTTATTCACTTATACTCTATTTGCTTATATAAAAAATTTCTTGGGTTAAATAAATTATGAAAATTCTAAAGCAGGCATCATTATCCACATTTTTATCCTAGGTGTATATTTTTTTCAAAATAAAAATTAATAAATTAGAAGATCTTTTTCTCAAAAAATGGTCTGGAAATAACAAGATTTCTGACTTCTTTTCTATTCCTTACATATAGTCAGAATTAAAGTGTATTTTTAAATACTTGAAGAATTATATTTCACATAACTTTATCTGACCCTCTGAGAATGGTCACTTTCTACTCCATATTACAGATACTTTTGCCCTTGCCATCTCCCCTCTAGACTCCCCACTAGACTAAGGCAGGCTCCAGGTGTGTCTCCCCTCACTGTACTGGCTAATGGAAAACACAATGGCCCCAGGATTAGGAAATCTGAATTCAAGTGCCAGTTCTTTCTAAGTAGCTTTTTACCTTTCCCAAGTCTCTAAACATCTATGGGCTTTAATTTTTTTATCTCTAAACTGAGAGAGTTGATATATATGGTCACATTCAGATCTAAATATTTTATTATTCTAAGTTAAATTTTATCTATGTGGCCATGAATGGACCTTTCTACTCCTTTATCAGTGGACTTCAATTCAACTCAGGAGGAAAGGGAAGCTTTGCCACTGCTATTATTTGGAAGTCATGTTCTCTAACTCCCTTAAGAGTAATATATCAGAAAAGACAAAGTAAAATCACAGTAAGATACTAACATACTCAAGAAATTTATTGTTAAAGCAGAAAGCTTTTCAATCAATCCAATCTATATTTACTGTTTCAAGGCATATAAAATAATATATGTCTCTAAAAGATTGTAACAAAAGTTATGTGTTTTGCTAGTTGACTGACGTTGCAATAATGTGCAAGTTTAATCATTATTTAAGCATGATAATTACATTAATAAATTCAGTATGACACTAGTTCTCTATCCTGACTCCAAGATCTTATCTGTAAGATCTACATCATCTAAACATCTCTCCACTTTTATTGCCCTTATCATGAACAGTTTTATTTTTAAAAATATAAATAGTTAAAGGTATAACATATTCTTGTCTGTGTGGTACATGTTTCTTAAACGTAGCACTCTGCCTTACGAACTAAAGAAATGTTGCTTATATAAACATATATTTAAATATTATATTGTTAAAGTAGCAGGATGGCATATAAACCCACTCTGAAATGTCTCATTAGCAAGGATTAGGGTAAGTCTCCAGTTTCCAGTTTTGAGATGTAATTAAATCTTAATAACTAACAAGAATTCAGAAAGGGCATAAAATAAGTCAAACTTCTGCTTCTGGAAAGATGAAGTAGATGTGCTTTACCTTATTCTTCATACAAAGAACAGCTAAAAACCATGAGCATTGTATATAAAACAAACACAAGAGCACTCTAAAACTGGAGAGAATAAGCAGACTTACTAAGGACCTCAGAACCCAAGGAACAACACAGTGGTGAGTTCCCTGAATTTTCTTATAGCCTCATGAAGCTGAGGAAGCTGGCAACCTAGAAATGAATTTGAGCACAAAAGAATGAAAGCCCTAAGAAAAATCTGCTTTCCAGCCCAAAGATAAGGAAAGAGGCAGCTTAGCAGGACAGATACTTTTACACAATAACCATTTTACTCCAGCTAAACCCCACAGAAAAAAATGTGACTATACCCATGTCACCAAAAGCTTAGTGAAGAGACTAAACTTCTACTTTCACAAGGCTATAATGAGGTATGCCTCCCCTTCTCCGATGGGATGGTATAAGAGAAAGCCTACTGGAAAGTCAGGACTTTCACCACTGCCCAGAGATAACATGGCCATCCTCCTTCATGCTGTCAGTGGAGGCCAGGTAGAGAACAGTAACAAGCATCCCTTTCAGTCAGGGAGATATCACTGAAGGCCTAATGGGGAAACCAGTACTTGCACCCTCACACATCAATTAATAAGGAACTGCTCTTTGAGTGTCAAAGGAGGTCAAGTGGGGAACCTGAACATCTAGACCTACGTAGCAATAATGAGGCAGCATCAGACCTCCCCCTGACAAAGTGGTATCAGAAGAAACCAGCTAAAACAGAAAGTTTCAGTAAGATCCAAAATCTCATGACATAATGACTAAAAATTTGAGGTCTCTATCAAAAAAAAATCACTTGTCATAACAACAGTCAGAAAGATCTCACCGGTAACAAAAGAATCAATAGATGTCAACACCAAGATGACAAGAGATGTTAAAATTATCTGACAAAGATTTAAAGCAGCCATAATAAAAATGCTTCAACGAGCAATTATGAACATGCTCAAAACAAATGAAAAAAGAATCTCAGCAAAGAAAGTCTCAGAAAAGAAGCAGAAGATAAAAGAAGAACCAAATGGAACTTTTAAAACTGAAAAATATAATAGCTGAAATAAAATACTCACTCATAAGACAGGCTCCATAGCAGAATGGAAGGGGCAGAGAAGAAAATCAGTGAACACATAGATAGAACAATATTAATTAACCAACTTGAATAAGAGAGAAAAACATAATAAACAAACAAACAAACAGAGTATCAGGGATTTGAGGGACTATAATAAAAGATCTAACATTTCTGTTATCAGAGCCCCAGAAGAATAGAAAAAGTGTGAGTGTAAAAAAGTTTTCAAAGAAATAATGGCTGAAAACTTCTCAAATTTGGCAAAAGAAATATACATACAAACTCAAAAAGCTATGTAAATCTGACGAAAGATAAATCCAAAGAAATCTACTCAAAGATACATGTTGATAAAGAAAAAAATGTTGAAGTCAGCAAGAGGGTAACGACACTTTACCTAAAGAGAAAAACAATTCACAGGACAGCAGATTTTTTTGTCAGAAACAATGGAGGCCATAAGTAAAAGGCACGCAAGATTTTTCAAGTGCTGAAAGAAAGGAACTGTCAACTCAGAATCCTATATCCAGTAAAAATATTCTCAGATGAGGGAAAACAAAGAATTTATCACCAGCAGACCTATTCTAAAAGAATGGCAAAAGGAAATTCTGTAAACTGAAAGGAAATGAAAAGAAGGAATCTTGGAACACCAGGATGTAAAAAAAAAAACAACATGGTAAGAAAAATATGGGTATATGTAATATTTTCTTTTCTTCCTTATCTCGAGTTTCCTAGATTGTTTTTGTGGCGATGGAATAGTTCTATATCTTGATTGTGGATGTGGTTACACAAATCTATAATGTAATAAAATGGCATGGAATTATACAAAAACATTGTAATTGTCAATTTCTGGGGTTTAGTAATTTACGATAGTTATATTGGGGAAAATTGGATGAAGAGTACAACAGACCTCTCTGTACTACCTTCAGGTTACTGTGAATCTGTAGTTATTTCAAAATAAAGCTTTTTAAAAGTCTAACCAAAACCAGGTCATTCCCTAACACTGAGAAAGTTTTAAACAAATTCTAATAAGAGTTAAGTCACTCATAGTCCACTGGTCATTTTTTGTCATTTTCTTTAATTATTTGTCCAAATTGACAATAACAAGTAAATTTCCTGCTAAGTATCTCATATTAGCTGATGATTAAATTGCTGACCCAAAAATATTAAATGGAAAATTCCAGAAATAAACAACTCATAAATTTTAAATTGTGCTACCCTCTGAGTAATACAATGAAATCTCAGGCTGTCTCCTGCCATCCCACACAATCCTGTTCAATCCCACCCAGAACATGAATCATCCCTTTCTCCAGCATCTCCATGCTGTATCCATTAACTGCCTTGTTAGTCACTTAGTAGCCCTCTCAGTTATCAGATTGATCGTCACACTACCATGTTGGCAATTCAAGTATGCCAAAGAGAAGCTATAAAATGCTTCTTTTAAGTAAAAAGGTGAGTACACTACAATAAGATTTTTAAGAGACCACAATCATATAACTTTTATTACACTGTATTATTGTAATTGTTCTATTTTGTTATTAGTTGTTGTTGCTAGTCTCTTACTGTGCCTAATTTATAAATTAAACTTTATCATAGGAATGTATATATAGGGAAAAACATAGTGTATATAGGGTTCAGTACTATCCTTGGTTTTAAGCATCCACTGAGAGTCTTGGAATGTATCCCCCATGGATAAGAGGGGACTACTGTATCACTGAAGTAATAAATCTTGCTCCACATGCACACTTTTTTGCTTGTTTATACAAGGTCAGAATTTTCATAGAGGTACATGAGGTAAAGATTGTCCCCTCATGCATTTCATTTTTACAGAAAGTTTAATGTAGGACAGATTGCTTTTTATTCTCTTTGCCCATGTTTTTTTTTATCAAAATAAAATATTACATTTTAGCTTTCTACTAAACCGTTTTTGAAAAAAATAGCTCCCAAATGCATTAGAAGGGCTCATTTCACTTTACACTCATCAAATGACTGGCAAAATACCAAGGCCTGATAGTGCAGTTGCTACCATGTTCTGTTACATCAGGAATTTTTAACGTTTATTGGCATAAAGTGAGAGCTTATATAATTATCTAAAATATGTCATGATTAATACATGAACATTACTAATATTACAAGCTTGCTGCTTGGGCTTACTTTTTCCATTAAGAAAATGCTGACGTTATGTTAATTATCATGGGAATACATGGTATATCACATTTTCACCTTTTTGCAAAAATTTTACAATCCATTAAGCTCATATTTCTTAATTGGAACATTAGACAATTTCTTAATTGGCACATTAGCCAAATGACCCATTTGACCTTCAACTCAGTCCACCTATGAGTTAAACAAACCATTTTCATTGTATCACCTACTCAAAAGTTGCCAGTGATTTCTCTCTGTAAGCTGGTATTCAAATCCCTCAATTTTCTAGCTCTGTTTTTCTGCTTTCTCTCTTACTACTAAATGCCACTCAGCTAAATAGATCCCAAAAGTCAGTTGCACATCCTTATCTTTGCACTTTTATTTACACATTCTCTACACCTGGAATCTCTTCTCCTACCAAAATCCTACCCACCTGTCAAGGCTCACCTCTAAGCCTAAGAATCCTTAGTTGAACCTACCTTGACTAGTCCAGGAGTATCTACTCCTTTGGCAGTTTTTTAAATGTCTGTACATATCATCTGTCAATAACATTGCAAGCTCCATGAAGACAGAGGACAATCCATATTGTCCTTGAGCAAATACTTTAACTTCTCCCTCTACATTAGATTATATCTTTTTTAAAAATGGAATTGTTAAATGATCCCTAGGGTTCCTTCTGACTCTAAAATCTAAAATATCCATTTTTTTTCAATAAGTTTCAACTGTACAATTCAGTAAGTCATATATACATATATATACATATATATGTATGTATATATATGTGTATATATATATATATATATATATATATATATATATATATATCTCACATTGTTTGTTCACAACCCATATTTAGATTTCTTTCTGTCATCACATTTGACTCCTTTTACCACATCTTTCTGCCCCTCCCCACCACCCTCTGGCAGCCACTAGTCTACTGTCCAAGTCCTTGAGTGTCTGTTTGTCATGATTTTTTGTTGCTTTTAGATTTATATCCCACATAGAAGTGATGTTATGTGGTTTTCAACTTTTTCTGTATGGCCTATTTCGCTTAGCATGACTATCTTGAGGTCTATCCATATTGTCATGAATGGCAGTATCTCATCTCTTCTTATGGCTGGGTAATATTCCATTGTATATGTGTACCACAGCTTCTTTACCCAATCGTCTACTGTAGGACACTTTGGTTGCTTCCATGTCCTGGCCACTGTGAATAATGTTGCTATGAACATCGATGTGCAAATATCTTTTCGAATGTGAGTTTTCAAGTCTTGAGGGTAGAGGGATTGCTAGATCATATGGTAGATCAATTCTTAGTGTCTTGAGGAACCTCCATACTGTTTTCCATAGTGGCTATACCAATCTGCAGTCCCACCAGCAGTGTATGAGGGTTCCTTTTTCTCCGTTATCTTCTCCAACATTTATTACTTGTCCTGTTGATAATAACCATTCTAACAGGTGTGAGATGATATCTTCTCATAGTGGTTTTGATTTGCATTTCCCTAATAGCTAGTAAAGTTGAGCATCCTTTTATATGTTTGTTGGCCATTTGTATATCTTCTTGGGAGAAGTGTCTGTTCAGGTCCTCTGCCCATTTTTTAATTGGACTGTTTGTGTTGTTGTTGTTGTTGTTGTTGTTGTTGTTGTTGTTGTTGTCATTGTCGTTGTTATTGAGTTGTATTTCTTTGTATATTTCAGATTTTAGGCCCTTATCAGAGGCATCGCTTGCAAATATATTTTCCAATTTGGAAGGTTGTCTCTTTGCCGTGTCAATGGTTTCTTTTGCTTTGAAGAAGCTTTCTAGTTTGATGTAGTCCCATTAATTTATTTTTTCCTTTACTTCCTTTGCCTTTGAGGTCAAATTCATAAAATCCTCTTTAAGTCCAAGGTCTTTGAGTTTAGTTCCTCTGTTTTCTTCTATGCATTTAATTGTTTCAGGTCTTATATTCAGGTCCTTAATCCATTTTGAGTTAATTTACACATCTATTTCTTGTACTTCCTATTGCATTTTATATTGTATATTATAATTATCTGATAAATATTTCTGTCCACCTGATTTTTCCAATACTTATTGTAAAATTACACAGTGCTGGCTAGTGGAAAATACTCTAAATATTGCAATTTCCAGATGGCAAACAGAAAGAACTGACAGTATAATCAAGCAGCCATAATTAGTAAGCTATATATTCATTCATGTTCTCATTCAACAAACATAAATTAAACATCAGGGCCAGGTATCACGCCAGACAACACGGAGATGACTGACTTAACCCCTGCCCTTAAGAAACTCATAATCCAAAGGGAGAAGCAGAGAAGTAAAAACATTACTTATAATAAAGATTGCTAAGGAGAGGCACAAACAATACTATAGAAATATATAGAAAAAATGCCTAGTAGAGGCTGTGAAGTAGAGGAGGCTCAAGAAAATATTCCCAAGATAGGCAACAACTAAACCAAATCCTGAAGGACAAGAAGTACTCAGCATTTCAGAGAGAGTAGCAAGTAGAAAAGTGTGAGGATAAGAGAACATGGTCACAATTGTGATCTTATAATCTCCATTTAAGTCACCAGAAAGGAATACATGACCTAAAAGTTACTTGGGGCACACAAAGAAAGAATAAGGGTTTATAAGTAAGGGCAGCACTTCAGCTTAATGGAGCTAGAGACCAACTTTCCTTTTCCTCCTTATAGTTATGACTGAATGCAACTAAAGAGTACCAAGAGGGACACAGTAGGCCTTATAAGGCCTTTCCATGGATCTTTAGAAGAAAAAAAAGAGGGAGCAGACTACTGTGAGTGCCTCTGAGAATGAAGGTATGACTTTCACTTTTCATGACTGCATCTCCAGCACCTGGATCAGAAGTTACTTGCTAATTTTTCTTGAATGAATTTATATAAAATGCCTCATTCTCTCTCATTAGAAAAGTAGTGCTGTCCTACATAGTAAGGCTAATTAAAACCAGTGAGTCTCCTTCATGTGCCAAGAAAGCAGATTCATCTTTAAAACAGGTAGATGTACCTAACCCACATGCACAGTCACTTAGAGCCATTCTAAATCATTTAAGAGTCTAAACCACTTTTAGCACTAACTTAAGCAGAAAATCAAACTATTATGAAGTAATAATTTATGGTTATATTGTAATGGTTTCTTTTTTTAATCAATAAATGAAATCTCAAGTCATAGAAAACTCAATATTCACATTACTCTAGATCCTCTTTTCTAAATGGCATGATACTTTCTCATTCAGAATGACTCTCTTAAACCAAACCAATTTGTCTTGCCTTAAATGAGCACATTTCTAACCCCTTTCCACACAACCCAGTACCACAATGGCTTAATGAACAAACTTAGCAATGAAAAAAAGGCAGTATCACAACATAGACCCCAAAATTCCTAAATCAAGCATCCTTTTCTTAACTCCACAGCACCTGATTCCCTAACTGCAGGTGATGTGAACTGTTAATCTCCATGATAAAAATGTGCTTCCACATAATTAATATAAAGGTACACTTAGTCTTCTTCCAGTGACAGCAGTGCTATCTTGTTTGATTTTACCTTACCCACTAGCTGTGAGATTACCACACATTGCCACACATGTAAGCCAAAAAAAAAATATACGTAAAATTCATCACAACGCATTCTGAGTGAATCAAGTCACTTTAACTTCAAATGAAACTACTTTGGCCCCTGAAAAGAAACGCAACTCAAGAATATACTAAGCACAGAAAAACACTGAGGCAGCATAAAATAGCATTTCAAAATCCTCTGAATGAAAACATAGGTGCCAAAATATATAAGGAACTCATACAACTCAAAAAAAAAAACAATCCAATTAAAAAATGGGCAGAAGACCTGAGTAGATATTTCTCCAAAGAGGAAATACAGATGGGCAACAAACATGAAAAGATGCTCAAGATCACTAATCATCAAAGAAATGCACATTAAAACCACAATGAAGCCTATGGCCATGCCACCCTGAACATGCCCATTCTCATCTGATCTTGGAAGCTAAGCAGGGTTGGGCCTGGATAGTAGTTGAATGGGAGACCACCTAGGAATACCAGGTGCTGTAGACATTTAAAAAACACAATGAAATATCACCTCACTCCTGTCAGATTGAGTATCAGCAATAAGTCAAAAAACAAGTGTTGGTGAGGACATGGAGCAAAGAGAAGTCTCATACACTGTTGGTGGGAGTGCAAATTGGTACAGCCACTATGGAAAACAATCTGGAGTTTCCTCAAAAATTAAAAATTAAGCTACCTTTTGACCCAGCAATTGTACTTCTGGGTATTTATCCAAAGAAAACCAAAACAATAATTCATAAAGATCTATGCAGCCCTATGTTCACAGAAGCACTATATTCACAATAGCCAAGATATGGAAGCAACATAAATGCCCATCAACAAATGATTGGGTAAAGAAACTGTGGTTCAATACATACAATGGAACATTACTCAGCCATAAAAAAAATGAAATCCTACCATTTGCAATGACATGCATGGACCTAGAGGTTATTGTGCTGAGGGAAATAAGTCAGACAGAGTAAGATAAATACCATATGATTTCACTTATATGCGGAATCTAAGGAACATAAAGAACAAACTAATCGAAAACATTCACAAATATAGAGGACAACTGGGTGACAGCCAGAGGGGAGGGGGGTTGGGGGCCTGGAAGATGGGGTGAAGGATTAAAGAAGTACAAATTAGTAGTTGGTAAATGGTCATGGGGATGGAGAGCACAGCATAGGGAATGCAATCAACAGTAATGTGATGGCTAGGTGTAGAGCCAGAGAGAAGATAAACCGGGGGAATGTTTCATAAACTATAGAAATGTTTAACCAATGCACTGTATACATGAAACTAATAATAAAATAAAATACTTCAAAAAGGGAAACAGGTGAAATCAAGAGTAGCAAGTAACTGATCCAAGATGAACTCATTTTAAAAGATGCCTATGTTCTTTAAGACATCTAATTATGTCTAAAGTTTTTTTTTAAATAATAAAAAGTAAGAAGCCACTCTTTCACCTGAAAGATAACACTGACTATAACTAATTCCTGTAATGAAGAACTAGAAACAGCCTGCTCTCTCCCATTCCACACACACAGATATTTGGTTTGGTTACTCCCACTAGACAGAAATGTAGCCATGACTATAACAAATGACTATATTCTGGTGAAGTCTGAGTGGCTGAAAAACTTTACAGATTTTTTCTTCAAAAAAAATTTTAATTATTTCACAATATCTGTACATGACATCCTGCAATATATTTTATATGACATTTTCCATAACATAACACCCCAATCAAAAAAAAAGTGTTGCTTTTATCACAATCATTTATCCATTAATAACCTACATCAGGCACAACCTTTAGAAATAGTAAAAAATAGTGTATACACAAAATTTCTCAGGCATCTCTGGCTCTGGCCCACACTAAAAGCATGCATAGACGAGGGGGTAGCCATTCACACTAGTAGGTTTAGCAGTTTTGTTTTAAAATACAAGTCTGGCTTGGTTATGTGGTGCTAACATCAATATGTTTGTGATAAAAACATAATAATCAAATCTATATAATCAATTTGGATTGAGAATTCAAAATCAGATAAATACATAATCCTTTGAAAGATCAATCTGAACAAAATGAAATTAAAATAAGAAGGCTTTCTACAGCAATTTGGAGCTAGACTACAAAAAAACAGCAAAGGATCAAAATTACACTGAGCAAGGATCTATGAACATTATGTAGAGAACCAATGCTACCAACAGGCATACTAGTTTCATCTCTTTCATGGCCGCATTTGTTACAAAACATATGTTTCTCTTTTAGGGGTGATGAAAGTTTTCTAAAATTGATTGTGGTGATGGTTGCACAACTCCGTGAATATACTACAAACTATGGAATTGTACACTTTAAATGGCTGAATTGTATGATACGTGAATTTAAATTTCATTTTATTTTTTCAAGTATACAGTACATTGGTTAGACATTAATATAGTTTATAAAACAACCCCCTAAGTGCTCTTTCTCTCCTCTGGCTCTCCACCACTACATTAATGTTAACTGCATTCCTTATGCTATGCTCCCCAACCCCATGAATTTGTACTTCTACAAATTTGTACTTCTTTAACCCTTTACCCCATTCTCCAAGCTCCCCTCCCCTCTGGCTGTCACTCAATTATCCTCTATACTTGTGAGTCTGTTTTAGATTAGTTTGTTCTTTATGTTCCTTAGATTCCACATATAAGTGAAGTCACATGATATTTATCTTTCTCTGACTGACTTATTTCACTCAGCATAATAACCTCTAGGTCCATGTATGTCATTGCAAATAGTAGGATTTCATTTTTATGGCTGAGTAATATTCCATTGTATATATGATAGTTGAATTACAGCTCAATAAAGCTGTTACATTTTTTAAAAAACACAACTGTGAATTCAAATATGTGCACAAAAACAGAGCTCTGATTGGCTGTCAATATAAAAGATTCTAAATTTGATTTCCCTTTGGAGTCTTTTTTCCAGTTCAAAATAAACATGTGCACACACATGCAATGAACATGTACATGTGCACAGAGGTATAGGCATTAATATATTCAAAGTACTTTCTTCATTTTTCAGTAAGACCCTTCTCCCCAAAAAAAGCACCTTATTCAAAATATTTTGCCAACTTTTTTCTTTGAGGTATAATGGACATCTCTCCAACTCTAACACCCTACTCTGATCATTCCTATGTATTTCCCTAGAATCTTTTCTAATGTGCCTTGTTTAGCTATCATGCTTTCTTATATTATGTCCCCTATAATAGAATAAAAGGAGGTGTTAGTTTAAAAGCACAGACTTTAAAACTAGATTGCATGGGTTTTAATGCTAGCTCTTCCACTTATCGGATGTGTAGCCTTGGGGAAGTTATCTAACATCTCTGTGCCTTGGCTTCCTAATCTGCAAAATGGGGATAATAATAGCCCATAGAATTATTATCCCATTTAAATGTGTTAATATTTATAAAGCACTTAGAATAGTGCCAGATAGATGGAGGGTGCTGTAATAGTTAATTAATTACTGGCTGGTATTAGTATTAGCATTGGGTGATATCAAGTTTCTTCATTCTCTGTTGCCCTTGCTAGATTATAGGCTATTTCAGGGCAGTGATACTTTTTCACCCTCCTAGTAGAGTGTTTACATATAATTACTCAATAAATGCTTACTCATGAATGTTTAAATGATAACCACACCTACAAGATACCAACAACACTTAAAAAATTCCTTCATAAGTCCAAAACTCATTATGATAAATACCAAATTATGCAAGAAGGTATACAGGTATACAGGTGTAATAATTGATATTTCCACTGCTAAAGTTTCATTTCATCCCAACTGAAAGACTAGTTATGAAAGGATCTTTTGAGCTAAAGAACTTTTCATGTGATTAGTGCAAAAACATTGGATAAGAAACCAAGAGCCCTAAATTCTGCTCCTAGATCCACCTCAATGTGTCCTTCTGCAAATCACTTAACTTCATTGTGCATACTCCACTGAAGTAAATAAGGATAATTAACCATGCTTCAAAAGAAAGCTGCTCTATAAATAAAGGGTATTATCTTTAACATTTGAGCTCATGACTTGAGGGTAGAGTGAGTCTAATTTTCCTAAAACTACTTTTGAACATTGTGTTTCTGTGTTCATACATGGTGCTAACAATAATGACTATCTGTAAATGCAGGTAATGCTGCTAATAATATATCTCCTTAGTGTGATGACCTAGGCTTTTTAAGTACTTGAATTTGTATTATCATAATAATCATCACAAAACACTGTGAATATACACGATCTGAGCAATGTGTTTCCTGGCCTTTTCCCTTCTGTGTACCTATGGCATTCCTTAACCAAGTCAGCTACCCAAGGATCATCTGTTTCATCATTTGTCTCATATTAGAACCAAAGGAGAACATTGGAACATAGGAGAGCAGGAACGCTCTCTACATGAACCTCTAATTCAAAAGGTTAGACCAGCCCTTCACAACTGAAGTTGCTCTCAATAACCTATTTTAGACTTATGCATTCATTTAGCAAAACTGCTATTGAACTTTTATCATCTGTAAGGTATTACTTGATTTGTTCTTAGAGTTAACTATAATAAAAACCTAAGATAACCGTAACAATTCAAAGTCTATAGAAGACATTATTCAAATAGAATTATCCCTCTTCCCAGTGGCTGAACTCTTATAAATATTTCAATATTTCCTTCTTTTTGAACTTGAAATCTGGAATAAAGATAAATCAGGAAAATGTATGGCCTTTTTAATGACCAGAACACCAAAAGTTTTCCTGTTTAAAAGACAAAATTTTTGGTTTTGTATGTTTTCCTGCACCTCCCTTTCTATTCAAAATGGAGATTAAAATTTTAAATCCATTTAAGCTTAATACTATATTGTATTTATTTATTTTTAATTAAGTTTATTGGGGTAACATTGGTTAATACAATTACATAATTTTCAGGTGTACTTTACAATTTGACATCTGTATATTCTATTGTGTGTTCACCAACCAAACTCCAGTTTAGTATATTGTATTTAAATATATATTGGGCCAATGAAGATTAAAATTTCAATCCATTTAATCCATAAAATTTTAATCATAATTTTAACCCAGTATCATATTTAAATATATAGAGGGCCAATCATATTTAAAAATTTGATATTTTCCTCGCATTTAATATGATGTCACTTTGAATACATAATAAGCCAAGCATTTACCATAAACTTTCTTGTAGTCCAGAAAACTAGTATTACTTCTAAATAATCTCCTTGCCATTTAAGAGATATATGTTCAAAAAATAGGCCAATCCTCACAAAGTCTGAAAGAAACTCAGTTTTAAATTGCTTAATCCCCAATTAGACTAAGGAGGCATTTCCATACCATTATATACATACCTCCTGCTAGAAGTAAAAGTTAATTCCTTCCAGAAGAAGATAAAATCATGTAGAAGCTATGGGGAATCTCCAATTAGGAGAGTGATTATATTAATGATTCTTTACATATGGATGACACATTTCTTTTTACAAAGTCCTCTCACAACATAATTCCTCCAATGACCCAGTGAAGTAGATTTAGCTCATTATACAGATGAGGAACATGAAACAGACTTTACCAAGAATTCCAGAAAGTAGTTACTAGATTCCAGATGTTTTTAGCTTCCCTTACCTCATGTATTTATAGGCTTTTAAAGAAGTGTAAGAATGTGATAGATTCTTCAAACTAATACGATTGCTAATATATATATATATCAGTTTTCAACATGTTTGACCAAAATTAAATACTTGTTGAGACCATGAAAAAAATAGCATTCCAGCTAGGATTGAGACAATATAAAGACACAATTTTCCCTTACTTCTGGTTCACATAAACTCCTATAGTGTGCTTCAAGTTTTAACTAGTTATGCCATAAATCTACGTCAATAATAACTATATCTACAGCGTAGCTTGAACTGTGCTTAGCACTTCGTAAGCATTACATCATTTAATCCTTAAAACCACCAGATGAGATCATTTACAGAGGAGGCAGACAGGTTCAGAGAGGTAGAGAGTTGCCCAAAATCACAATGCCAGTAAGAAGTAGAATTTGAACCCAAGCCTGTGATTCCAGGGCCCAAGATCTTAGCCATTAAACTCTACTGCCTTCCCACTGAAAAATATTCAAAGGCAGAACAGAAAACTTTGTTAAAATAAAGTTTTCTTCAAAAATATATGGCCATTTTTATAAAGTGGCACCAGGAAGCAAAATTCTACAACTCTCGTATCCCCTTTTACTGAATAGACTGTAAAAGCACTTCACACATAGACTATAAAGACCATTCCTTAATCACCCCTCTCTATACCTATATCCTTGAGTTTGGGGGAGTAACCAACAATACAACAATGGCAGGCCCTGTGAACTGTGTCTGGAAAAATGAAAGTGGGGCATAAATAATAAAAATCAGTTGAAAGATTCAGTGTTTGACTTCCTCCATTTACTTTTACTCCCTTTCTTCACTTGCCTTTCTCTTCACCTTTCTCATTTGGAGCAAATAAAATCATTGCTTTGTAACAGGTATTCTTCCAATGTTCTGCTTGAAACTTTTTAAACCACCTCAAACTCTAGAAATTTTTTATCAACCTCAAAGCACATAAACTTTAACAACTTTACTGCTAATTACTTCAGTGGCCAGCAATTAAAGCAATTTGCATACTGAATATGTTACAAACAAATGCAGCTTTAAAATTAGCAAAAGTTAACTTTATTCAGTGACATGGGAAAATGTGCATAAAATGGGGCAAATCTTCGACCCTATCAATTGTGCTGCTTTAATTTCATGGTTATTGTGTTCTAACAAGCTCTCTTCTGAAGATTATCAGTGCCTTCACAAGCCCTTCACTATCGATCTTGGCTATTACCCACAAACATTAAGAATTCTGTTAGGGCTCAACAAATTTTAAGATTTAGACCATTATTAAGCAACCAGGGTGTTCCTTGAACTGAAAGAAATTAGGCAACATAGGAGGGTCATCATGGGAATTTATGGCTATGAGAATGTGTGAGTATTTGACTATAAGAAGAAACTCAAGACAGCTAAGTGTGGCCTCAGTGCTTTTTAAAGTGTCATGCTAGGGTTACCACAGTTGCCCTTGCAAGCAGAGACTTTCTCTGAAGTATTGCGTTTTACCTCAAATTTTCATATAAATATTGCACTCAAAAGCACAGCGTGTTCTATGGCCATGCTACTCTGAACAAGCCCGATCCCGTCTGATCTCGGAAGCTGAGCAGGGTTGGGCCTGGTTAGTACTTGGAGGGGAGACCACCTAGAAAGACCAGGTGCTCTAGGTGTAAAAAATCTTTTAAAAAATAAGGGATTGTAAGCTGACAAGGTCCTTGCAATCTGTGAGGTCAACCAAGGGTTGCCTTGCCTAAAAAATAAAAAATAAAAAAAAAAATAAAGCACAGCATACAAGCATACCTCATTTTATTGTACTTTGCTTTACTACATTTTGCAGATGTTACACTTTTCAACAAACTGAAAGTTTGTGGCAACCCTGCATCAAGTCTATCGGTGCTATTTTTCCAACAGGCTTCAATGATGGTTAATATTTTGTAGCAATAAAGTATTTTTAAATTAAGGTAAGCACATAAGATGTAATTCTATTAAACATTTAATAGACTACAATATAGTGTAAATAAAATTTTGATATGCACTGGAAAACCAAAAAATTCATGTGACTTGCTTTGTTGTAATATTCACTTTATTGCGGTGTTTTAGAACCGAACCTACAATATCTCCAAGTGTGCTTGTATCTGAATTTGTATAAATATTACTAAACATTTTAAATTAGCTACCAGTGAATGTTTTAAATCTTTGTGTAAGACAGAAGCTTCAAGAAAACACATCTGCTTTATGTTGTAGCTCCTGGGGCACACTATCATGTCACCTCTCTGATCACCCAGTATACCAAGTGTGTTCAAGTTTGAGGAAAAGAGCACTGGACAGAGGGTCTATTTGTTTAAACTAGTGCAATTCCTAGAATATAATAGATTCTTAATAAATATTTGTTGAACGAACTGTCAGAATAGTTTCAAGGACTAGTTTTCAACTGTAAGAACATTCCAGAAAAATCTTTTGAGGGATTATAATTATGCCCAAACCCATAAAAGAAAAAAGACAAAGAAAATATGCCAATTATGATTTATAAATATTGACAAAGGAGAACAAATAAAAACCATATTTTGCTTAATACAGCTGGACAGAAAAAGCTGCTAGAATGTCATATAGGGATAATATTGCAGAGTGGGGAGTGGTTAGGGTGATTAAAAACCAGTTCCTTGTAGTGGACACTGAAGCAAGTTTTCAATTGTTTCTGTGTTTTCCTTTGTACATTTCTGATATTAATGATTTCCCCATGAGTGTAACCATGCATGATGCTGGAACTACTGAAGGCCAGAAACCATGCCTCATTTGTTTTATTTCTATACACATGAGGAGTTTAATAATTGTTTAATAACTACAAAGAATAAGTGTCTAATCATATTAAATAAATTATTCACTGAATCCTCCCCACCCAAAAAACACTCTTGGTATAAGTAACAAAAGAAAAAAAAAACTTATTGGTACTAGATGAAAGAGTAGCGAAAGACCTGGGTCTTGGCTCATTTCAATCATGTGACCCGGCTTTTTCCTATGATAAAATGATGCTCATACAGCCAGCCCTCTATTCAGAGCTGTTGTGAGAATAAACCAGCATATATTTACATGGTAACCAATATGAACTCGGTATTGGGAAGGATAAAACAGTTTATTTACCTCCCTAATCAGCACCAACAGCATCAACTTTATTAGGTGCCAGGCCCTGGTGCTAGATGTGTTTCCAAATTCAGAAATGTCCATACGTTTGGACAGAAATAACCTGCATGTACTATATATTATGCAATACCCCAGTAGGGCCTGAGGCACTGCCCTATAAACATATTACTAATTCTATGGCAAAACCAAATAAAGATTAACATTAAGCAGAATAAAGACTATAAATACTCGCATGTCAGTTTAAGTCAGATGGTATCACCACCTGAGTTTGGGCTCCTAACTTACCAAATAAAAATTTTATAGGTTTTCAGTTTTTGAAATTTAAAAATTGCAAACAACAAATTGTAAAACTAACTCATGTAACCCTTACAAATACCCTAAGAATTAAGTTCTATTATTCCTATTTTACAGACAAAAAAAATACAAGGTACAGAGAGGTTAATTAACTCTCCCAGTGTCTCACAGCTAGTAAGTCTCCTAGCCAGAACTGGATCTCAGGAAGCCTAGCTCCAGAATTGTGCTCTGAACACTATGCTCTATGACCTCTCAGAATCTGCTTGAGAGCACCAATTATGTGAAAAGTAAAACAGTATTAAATTATTTAAGGATGCAAAACAATAATATGAGGCACAACACAAGACAGCATTTATTCATTATTCGACAACTGTTTATAAAGGGTATACCATGCACCAGATACTCAGGATAGAAGAATGAGCAAACCAGACAAGGTCTAGGTGGCCTTTGTGAAGCCGGAGACCAGTAGAGAGATAACCAGGCATCAAATAAACACACAGCAGCTCTTCAAATAATGTCATTTTGCATCCTTATTTCATTTTAACGTTGATAAAATACTGAAGGAACTTAACCCTTGTTTATATCAATTAGCCAATGATAAAATTGGTTTAGTTATGTCATTTTGCTTAAAGTTGCAGAACCTATAGATGACATTGAGGACTTACTGTAATTATGATACACATGTAAGTGTGTGACTGCTGTTATCATTCAGAGATCAGATCAGTGGGGGATGGCATAATAGGATATAGAATTTGAACTGTTCCTTGACTAGTATTAGGATTTGCAATAACAGAAAGGAAAGTGAAGGCTTTGCAAATGGATGATGACATGGCAGTTATTCAACAAATAGTTACTATGTATCTAATCTGTGCCAAGAATAATACTAAGACAAAAGTTCCCAACTGGGAAAAATCCATTTAAACCAACAGAGGATTTGTGTAAGAGAATAATAAAGACGTGGATCAGTAGGCCTAAGTCAAATCATGTAGAATTCTTGAATCCTAAATTAAGGAGTTAGAACTAGACCTTGCAGGAGCCACTAAAGGTTACTTTGCAGGTTAATATCTCACAATATTAGGATTTACCCCTACAGAATGTAAGTGACTGTCTGCATTCCCATTTGGGGCCAACCAGACCTCAAAGCTGGATTGCTTTCAAGAAAGAGCTCAGAGCAACAAAATAAATGTCAAGTTTAAATTAATTTAAGCATCAGGAATAGAGTGATACTAATCTCTCAAATAATACAGGTTTGGCAATTTGAAAATGTTGGAGAAGGCAACAGCTAAAGGAAAATGGCCAACTCCTCTTAAAATCCTGAAGGCCATTTCTGAAACCTGTTATTCCTTCACATGCAAATGAAACTTCCAACCTCCTAAAGTAAACATATTTCTGTGAGAAAACATTCTTTAAAAACAAAGTCTTAAATAATGATCTGATTTCTAATAAAGTTAGTGACAACTTACCTCAGGACACAGGAAAGAGTGTGACAGTGGAAACTGCTTTTTAACATTCTTCAGAGCTCCTATTTCCCTATCCCCTTATCTAAACAGAATAGAGGATTACATATATATTTAGCATGCATATCAAACAACACTTTTTTATTCTCAGGTCTTAATGTAAACAACTGAGTAGGTAGATATTCTATTTATACTTTACAAAACAAACTTTTATTTCCACTAATTTTTTTCCAGCCAGTGGCCTTCCACAGAAAAGTAGTTAATATAAACTCTTCAGTGACTTCCCATTGTTCTGATAATCAAACTCAAACTATTTCTCAGAATCTCTAAGCCCTGTATTATCTATTATTTGACACACTCTAGGTTCTCTAACACCTTTAACCACTCCTCCCCACCCCACTCCAGCTCACTAGGCTCCAGCTATACTGGCTGGTTTTCTGTTCCTCAAACACCCCAAGTTTGTCTTTCTGCCTCAAAGCCTTGGCTCTTATTCTTCTCTCTGCTCTTTCACAAAGAAGGCTCATTCTCCCTTCTCTTTCAGATCTGTTCACAGGTCACCTTCACTGAGAGGCCTTTCCTGACCATTGTAGCTAAATAGGCCTTTTCCATTTCTCCATACCACATCTTGTTACTCATTCTCTTCATTATTCTCACTGTAATCTATAAGGATCTTCTCTTGTTTACTTGTTTATTCTCTACAGCATTTGGTGGAATATAACCTCTGTGAGACTCCACAGAGTAAAGACCATGCCTTATAAGATTTATCATTAGGCCTAACACAGGGGCTTGGCAAATAGAAGGTACTCAAAAGATCTTGTAAAATAAATTACTAAATGAATGAACAATATTTTTAAAGGCTGATTGCTATGAATGTCAATAACTTGAAAAGGCCTTTTCCCCCAATTTTTCTCTAGGGCTGTTCCTTTTTTTATGCTCTTTATACATTTTCTGAAATCCAATGATGCCTGACAAATTATTGTGTTATCTCACAGCAATAAAAATAGATTGGTTTCAACCAATGAATTTAAGAAAAAAAAATACTTTGAGGAGGTTGTAGGAGTTTATTCAACATCAATAAAATCAAACAATTTGAAAATTGGTTAGTCTCATTTCACTACTATCAGTCAAATTACATGAAGAAAGGTAATTCAAAATACCAAAAAAATGAAAAAGAAAAGAATTCAATAGCCAAATGCAGTTATGTTTAGTAACATCAGAAATATCTAGTCTGATAAGTTCTAAGTATGCCAAGTGCATTATCAAACATCAAATATCAAATACATACTGAGATTCAGAGCAAAATGCTTATAATGAACTCATGTCCACCTTTTTTTCTGATAAATATAAATAGTTCACATTAGTGGCAATCTTAGTTTAGACTTAGTATCAATAATAATTATATAAGGAAAAAATAATGATATAAACTCTTTTCCTTGAAACAGTTTGTAAGTTTGTACATCTTTCCAGAACGAGTTGCCAAGAAAATTACAGATTTAGAAGGGTGGCCTTATTAGAATAAATCCCCATTCCCTGCTATATTCCATTTTTTAATAAAAGTGAAGTCAGAAATTTACCAAGTGAATGAGAAGCACTACAAATCATCTGCAAACTATTTAACTAAATTGATAATTAATAGCTTTTACTGTTCTTGTAAACACCACTTTCTTCAGAACATCAACATAAAACTCTATATAGTCACACTATATTTTTTGAAGTGTGCTTATAAAAATACAGATTAAAAAACTTGGGAGACTGAGGCTCTGGTTTACCTGTTTTCAAAATACATCATTTGATGTTACAGCTGAAACTACATTCGTTGTCTCACTGCTAAAATAAGTGTTACTAGGACAGTGAAATTTGGTGTTATCTTCATTCACAACTTGATTTCTTCTAAGATTACTACAAATTAGTGCATATTATGTCAATGGCAACACCTGGTCACATCAAGCAAACAATTTTATCACTGTTAAGTATAAGGATATTAAGAAGAACTTGTAGTTAAGGGAGCTAGTATTTTTAAATGTAAAATGATGTCATCACAGCTAAATTATTTCATTTTTCTGTTTTCAAATTTGAGCACTAGATATAACCATTTCCAAAAAGACAGCTGCAAAAGTCAGCATGTGCAATTTCACGATCTCTACTTCCATTTTCTAATTCTCCATTCAATTTTCTTCACACACTAATTAGAGCATGGAAGTGAGTAAATGAACCTCATAATGAGAGCCAACAGGGCAACTACATAGGGAAAAGGTGATAATGCTGAGAGAAAAACCAGTGCTGTGTGAAATCAACTTAAGCAAATTAATCTCCAACACACATACACACACACACACACACACACACACACACACACACACAGTCTGTTTTTTTAATACATGATTTTTAAATGCTGCTTGTTGAGGGTTTATACAAATATGAGATCTAATGTAAGAAACTGTGGCTTCTTAAAAGGCAGGTGCCCACCCAACAGAGACATCAACCCCTAGAGTATCTCAGTTCCCATACAATGTGCTTAGTAACCAGCCTATGCTAACTTGAGTGACTTTATCTCAAATTACTAGAGTCCCCTGACTACCTTAAAACCATGAACGTCCCAATTTGTAGACAGAGAGATGGAGCCAGACATCAAAAAGTGTCCCTCTCCGTCTCTCTCTCTGTCTCTGTCTCTCTCTGTCTCTCTCTGTCTCTCCGTCTCTGTCTCTCTGTCTCTCTCCCCCCTCCCTCTCCCTCTCCTGCTCAGCAGCAGGGGAAAAATCATATTTAGGAACATGTGCTAGCATTACATACAAACATACATACATTTGAAGTGGCTGTGGTTCTTGGACTCAAGTTTTTGAAACCTAGAAAGAAACTTTTAAGTTCCTTGGCTGATATTTACTAGAGGATCATTCTCATCACTTTCAGTAAACCGTAGGTTTGTTAGACTGCAAGCTTCCAATAAATTCATCAGTCAACTGTGATTAAACCCAGAAGCCAAGACATTCATTCAGAGATGAAGACGTTCAGAGTGGAGTTAAACGCTAGGAAGAAGAGGAGAATGCTCCTGACTCGGGAGCCAGAAGTGAAGTCTTCCAAGTTAGAAGATTCTGAAGAAGGGACGAGTTGAGAGGCACAAAGCAGAAACTTAGAGGGCAAGAGACAGTTGGGCCGAGGCAGACAGAGAGGGACCCTAGATTGTCAGAGCAGCGACGGTGAAGCCTGGGCGAGAAAATATTGGAGGGATAATAAAGAAGCAAAGGAAAACTGGTTTCTGGGGTCCTAAAACAACCAAGGCGTCTGGCAAAGCTAGTCCGGGAGGTAGGAATGAGAAGGTGCAGAGATGGGGGGACCGCGGCAGCACGCAAGAGAAAAGGGGAAGGCATGTAAAGAGCGAAGCTGAGTCCCTGTCCGCCTGCCCCTGGTGCAGATTCCAACTCCTTACCGCTCACCGGTTTGCCTCGCCAGGTCCTGGATGCAGGGAGGCGGCCGATGTAGTTCTAGTGACTTCAGGACCCTTGTGAGCCACGTCCCAGCGTCCCGCTGCCTGTCTGCCGGCTGCTACGCTGCAAGGGCCAAAAAGCGAGTCGCGCGGTGCAGCCGGGACTCCCTCTTGCTACTAAACACTAGACTCTGCACCTCCGCACCCCCTTCTAGCCCCAGTCACTTCGCCCTGTCCTCACGCAGGCGGAGAGCGCGGACCCTAACCTGAACGCCGCTCCAGCTATTTTCAAAAGTCCCAGTTCTAGGTGTCCCCGGAATAGGAGGGGAGCTGCTTCGGCCGAAACGGCACCGTCTCTGCCTGACCTCACCAGGGCGTGTGGGGAAAGGCAGAGGGGCGGGAGCCTGGTTAAAGAAGGGAGGGGAGGGGGAGGAAGAAGGGGAGGATGCGGGGGCGGCCGAAACATGGTGACAGGGGTAGACTTGGCGGCTCCTGCGCGGGAGGCGAGGGAGCTGAGGCTAGGACAGTGCGGAGGGTCCGAGCAGAAACCCTCCGCCATAGCTATGCATGTGCAGGATGAGCCCAGAGAGGGAGTGACCGCCGAGTGACCCTCAGCTTCCAAAACCAGGGCACTCGGGTTGGAGCACACATGACTTCTCCTACCCAGGAGAGGAGAGGTGAAACTGTCAAATATCCAAGAACAGCAGTTCCACTTACCACTCCAAGAGGAGGCCCGCCTGTGCCTCCTGCCAGCAGTTGTTAGGGTCTCTCATGTTCACGGATGGCCGGGGAATACAGTGTGCTTCACCTTGGTGGGGTACACACCTCAAAATAAGCCTCACCCAAGTTCTCACATAGCTGTTCATCATTCTTGTGCAATGAGCGCTTCATCACTCCCTTGCCTGCCTAAGCACAGTTTTAACAAAGAGGAAGAATAACAAGTACAGCAGTTGGACATTTTACTGAGCTTTTACTATAAACCAAGAGCTGAACTGTTAACTCACGACTATGCCAGTAGGCCCAGATTATCTCCATTTTTCAAGTGACTCTACTGAAGGGTAAAGGTCAAACAAGTTGTCCAAGTTTACAAAATTAGTAAGGGGCAGAACAGTATTTAGGTTCCCAAACAGGATTATTCTAGTGCCCAAGCTCTTAAACACTGTACTCTATGCTTCAATTGGTGGGACTGCTATTCTAAGTCAGAATCGTCACCCTCTCATCCCAGTTCTGTCAGCCTATTCCCCAACAAAAATCAAGTCAAGCCTGTTTTATCCCTTGCAGGTCTTCTCTTCATTCTTTGCTGTTCTTGACTGTTTACAGCCTGGAGCCACCTTCTTATATCTCTTCCAGCTGCCTTTTCTACATATAATTCCAAATTGGAAAAATAAACAGGAGCTTGTTTTTAGCAACCAGTTTACTCAACAGTTGTTTTTCTTTTAATTTCTTTTATTTTTTTAAGGAAATACTGATGGAGTGTGGGGACTGTAGTTCTTTATGTTTCCTAATATTTCTCCCATTGCTTACTATTAAACCAATCAGGAAATTGAGCACTCAACACTGCTGACTTGGTATTTCAAATTCAAAACATAAAAATTCTAGTTTTGGATTTCCAGTAACATTGAAAATAATCAGCTACTCAGTATTACATAATTCCGTTTATATAAAATCCCGGAAAATGAAAATGAATCTATAGTGATAGAAAATAGATCAGTGATTGCCTAAAGATGACAATAGGGAGTGAGAAGATGTAGGAATAGCAAAGGAGTACAAGGAAATATTTAGGGGTGATGGGCATGTTCATTATCACTTTTGTGGTAATGGTTTCACAAGTATATATAGATGTCAATATTTGTCTAATTGTATATTTTAAATACGTGCTGTTCATTGTATGTCATTTATATCTCTATAAAGCTGTTAAAAATCAGTCATGTGCCTTGACAAACTGTATTGTCACTATTTTATTCCCTTTCTATGGATAGAAATACAAGAAATAGAGAAATAGTCAAGTCTCAGGAATAGATTGGAATCAGACTAGAATGTTGGCAGGACTATCTCATTCTCCTGTTTGTTTAGGGTTTTGGGGGGGTGATATATGTTTTGGTTGCTTGGCTTTTTTTAATTGTTGTTGTTTATTTTTTCTTTTTATTTTTGCCTGCCTTTACCCATTTCTCCCACCCCCGCCCCCCACTTTACGCAACCACCAACATGTCCTCTGTATCTATGAATTTTTTTTCTGTTGTTGCTATTTTGTTTTTTTTAAGATTCCACATATAAATGAGATCAAATAGTATTTGCCTTTCTCTATGTGACTTATTTCACTTAGCATAATACCCTTGAGATCCATCTACATTGTCACGAATGGCAAGATTTCATTCTTTCTGTGGCCAATCACAATTTCTTTATCTACTCTTCCATCAATGGACACTTATTACTCCTATTAGTCCTAACAGTTTTTTGATGAATTCTTTAGGGTTTTCTATATATATATATTATGTTATCAGCAAAGAGCGACAATTTTACATCCTCTTTTTCAATTTGGATGCCTTTTATTTGTTTTTCTTGCCTAATTGCTTTGGCTAGGACTCCAATACCATGTTCAATAAAAATTTCAAGAGTGGACACCCTTGTCTTGTTTCTGATCTTAGAGAAAAGGCTTTAAGTTTTTCACTACTGAGTATGATGTTAGCTGCAGGTTTATCATATAGAACCTTAATTATGTTGAGGTACATTTCCTCTATACATGCTTTGTGAGAATTTTTGTCACAAGTGTTAAATTTTATCAAGTGCTTTTTTATATCTATCAAGGTGATTATATAATTTTTATCCTTCATTTTGTTCATACGGTGTATCACATTGACTGATTTGTGGATGTCAAACCATCCTTGCATCCCTGGAATAAATCCTACTTGATCATGGTATATGATTCCTCAAATGTATTGTTGAATCCAGTTTGCTAATATTTTGCTGAGAATTTTTGCATCTATGTTCATCAGGAATATTGGCTTGTAACTTTCTTTTTTGTTAATTTTCCAGTTTTCTTCATGAAATTAATTTCTAGTTTCATAACATTATGGTCAGAAAAGATTTTTGATATTATTTCAATCTTCTTTAATTTCTTAAGACCTATTTTGTGGCGTAACATATGATCTGTCCAGGAAAATGTTCTATGTGAATTGAGAAGAATATGTATTTTGTTCCTTTTGGACAGACTATTTATATATATATGTTAAGTCCATAGATATAATATGTGTTTTAAGGCTGATGTTTCCTTAATGATTTTCTGTCTGGTAGATCTATCCATTGATGTAAGTGGTATATTAAAATCCCATTGCATGATTGCATTACTATTTATTTCTCCATTGTATTATCTCCATCTCTTGTTTCTGTACATTATCATGGAATCTATTTCATTATTTTCTCTTATTACAGATGGGCACCATATGATTTCCTGGTTGCATAGTAGGACTTGATTGGCCACAAATCCTTAGGTCATATCCTTTCTGTTTAAAAGACAAACCAGACTGAAGTTAGGATCTCTAAAACTAAATTCCATAGTCCATTAGAAGGTCTATGATTGGTCCTTTTTGCATCAGGAACCCACTACTGGATTAACTAACTAATCTTTGGCCTGGATGGAATCAAAAGTAGGTGGAGAAAGTCTTAACCTATCCCTTAAGAATTTGAGAAAATAATCATCATGACTTTAGGTCACTATTGGAGTTTTAGCTCCAAGAAGGTATTATTACTTCCAATCAATAGTTTTAACTAAATCCCTGGTGTTTATAAAGTGAGACACCAGGGAAAAGCCAGAGACATTAGGTAAGAAACTCCAATTTTTAAGATTCCACCAAAGAACTTCCTGATGCATCCTACTGCTAAACAAATATGTATTCATGGTTCTCATTATAAAGTCAATAACACCATGATTGGTGGAATACATAATAGGGGCATCCAGAAATTGGAGAAGGGAAGCCCCATCTTCTATTTTATCCTACCACATAGTTTTCCACCATGCTCTGAAGTTAAGAAAACATAGCAAACAATGGTAAAGAATAGAGTCTCAAATGCCAGTTTTTAATCAAATTGATCAAAGAGATCATTCTCACTATAAGTTGTAGTAAGCACTGTAGGATGCCACCTAACATAAAAGGTCTCTGGAATTGTACTTTAGCTTGAGTCTACTGAAATGAAATTGACAGACAACTGACTAAAGTGTTCAGGGGGTGTTAAAAAAAACTTTTAAAAACCTTAGGAGGACCAGACAAAAAGGTGTAGATGATAGAAGTTTCGTTCACCCCCTCTTGCAACCACATCAAAGTTGTGATGGAAACACAGGTCAAACAGCAAGCAGAGTCGCCTGGGGTCTAGATGAATATAAGCACTACAACTAGGGAGAGAAATAAGAAATCACTCTGCAATGGTTGGAGGTCAGAGAGGGCAAAGATCCAAGGCTGCCCAGTCCCGAGCAGCTGAGTGTGACAGAGGCTACAACAGCAGCAGCTGGCAGCTGCAAATAGCTCTTAAAGGGGCCATGTCAGCAAACAAACTTTCACAATGGCCAACTTGCTTGCTCTGACAACCAGTACCAGGTTGGCTGCTCAGGAGGCATTAGGGACTTACAGGGGGACACGGTTGTTGGAGTGATGGCTGTAGACAAGGTTTCTCCAGGACAGAAGTACTGGGGTTATCCATTGTTCCTTTGTTGAGCCACCCTCCCTCCCCTGTGCAGATACAGTGCTGCCAAAGCTGAGACTTTATCAAACTGGACAACAGAGGTCGCTCCGCCCAGAGGATTCCCTGAAACTCCGCCTCCCTCAACTCTCGGCCGTACCCAAGCTGTGTCTTCAATGAGTCCTGTGCCACTTGCTGAGCAGCACCAAGGCTCACACTGGTGGCAGCTGACATCAGTTTCTGGCATGGCCTCTTGAGGCAACTATAAGCACAGCATCTGTGTATTGTTTGCTGAATCTTAACAGGTAGCCCCAGAGGGGCATAGGCTGGGGCTAAACTTGGCCTACAGCTGAACCCCTTTCAGGACTGTGCTGCTGAACACCTATCACACAAAGCCATGCTAATAAGACAGGAGACTTAGGAGCTTTGTTTAGTACATAGAAGGAGATATAGAAAGGCAGCCAAAATGGGAAGACAAAGAAGCAAAAACCATATGAAAGAACAGAACAGAGATAGAGGAAAAATGGAGTCAAGCAATCTCACAGATGCAGAGTACAAAACACTGATTATAAAGATTTTCAATGAAGTTAAAAGAAATGTAGATGAACTCAGTGAGAACGTTTAAGAAAGAGATAAAAAACCAAAATGGAAATGGCAATTATAAAAGAGAACAGGTCAAAGTGAAGAATATATTATCTGAGATGAAGAGTATGCTAGAGGGAATCAACAGAGTGGAGAAAGAAGAGGATCATGCCACCAATATAGAGAATGGGGAAGCCAAGGACACCCAATCAGAATGGCAAGAAAAAAGTAATCAAACATATAATAATAATTTAAGAAGTCTATGGAACAAAATTAAGAGTAACAACATTTGTGTCATAAGAGTACCTGAAGAGGGAGAACAAGAAATTGAATATATATTTGAAGAAATAATGATGGAAAACTTCCCTAACCTGGTGAAAGAAATAGACATAAAACAACAGGAAGCTCAGAGAGTCCAAAAAAAGTTGAACTCAAAGAGGTCCACACCACGACATATTATAATTGAAATGCTAAAGGATAAATACAAAGAGAGAAACTTAAAAGCAGCAAGAGAAAAGCAGTTATTTATCTACAAGGGAGCACCCATAAGACTGGCAGT
>CM053505.1:70277287-70419935 GCA_028627145.1 Eidolon dupreanum
CAACCAAAAGATAGAGTGGCTGAATAGATAACAAAACAAGAGCCCTACATATGCTGCCTACAAGAAACTCATTACAGATTGAAAGGTATACGCAGACTAAAAGGAAGGAGGTGGAAAAAGATATTGCCTTGATGGACCTAGAGGGTATTGTGCTGAATGAAGTAAGTCAGATAAAGACAAATACCACATGATTTCATGTACGTGTGTAACCTAAGAACAAAATAAACAATAACAAAAACAAAAGTGAAAAGAAACTCATAAATACTGAGAATATTTTGAGGGCTACTACATGGAAAACAGGGATGGGGGAATGCTGAATAAGGGCAAAGGGGATGACATGATTCTCTATATAGAAAACCCTAAAGACTCCACAGAACACTACTAGAAACAATAAGCAAATATCATAAAGTATCTGGATACACAATCAATCTTCAAAAATCTACAGCATTCCTATACTGTAATAATGAAGTGTCAGAAAAAGAAGTGGAAAAATAATTCCTTTTTTCAATTGCAACAAAAAGAATAAAATACCTAGGAACAAACCTAATGAAACATGCGAAAGATCTACATAATGAAATCTATAAGACCCTATTAAAAGAAATTGAAGAAGATATAATGAAATAGAAAGATATTCATGTTCTTGAATTAGAAAAATCAACATATTTAAAATGACCTCATTAGCTAAAGCATTATACAGATTTAATGCAATCCCCATCAAAATCCCATCAGCACTTTTTAAAGAAATAGAACAAAAAATCATCAGATTTTAATGGAAGCATAAAAGAATCCAAATTGCCAAAGCCATCCTGAGAAAAAAGAATAAGGCTAGAGGCATCACTCTGCCTGACTTCAAATTATATCACAAAACAATAATCAAAATAACATGGTATTGGCAGAAAAAGAGAAACACGGACCAATGGAACAGAATCGAGAGTCCAGAAGTAAACCCAAAATAAATTTTGATGAATAAGCTGAAAATATACAGTGTTGAAAGGAAAGCCTCTTCAATAAATGGTGCTGGAAAAACTGGAAAGCCACCTGCATGCAAAAGAATGAAATTAGACTGTTGTCTATTGCCACACACCAAAATTAACTCAAAATGGATTAAAGACCTAAATATAAGACCTGAAACAATAAATTACATAGAAGAAAACATAGAAACTAAACTCATGGACCTTGATCTTAAAAAGAATTTTATGAATTTGACCTTAAAGGCAAGGGGAGTAAAAGCAAAAATAAATGAATGGGACTACATCAAACTAAAAAGCTTCTACTCAGCAAAAGAAACCGTCGACAAGGTAAAGAGACAACCATAAGAATGGGAAAATATATTTGTAAGCAACACCTCTGATCAGGGCCTAATATCCATAATATGCAAAGAACTCATACAACTCAATAACAACAAAAAAAAAATACAAATGATCCAATCAAAAAATGGGCAGAGGACCTGAACAGACACTTCTCCCAAGAAGACATACAAGTGGCCAACAAACATATGAAAAGATGCTCAACATCCCTAGCTATTAGGGAAATGCAAATCAAAACCACAATGAGATACCATCTCACGCCTGTTAGAATAGCCGTTATCAACAGGACAAGTAATAACAAGTGTTGGAGAGAATGAGGAGAAAAAGGAACCCTCATACACTACTGGTGGAACTGCAGATTGGTACAGCCACTATGAAAAACAGTATGGAGATTCCTCAAATACTAAGAATTGATCTACCATATGATCCAACAATCCTCTACTGGGTATTTACCCCAAAGACTTGAAAACTCACATTCGAAAAGATATTTGCACACCGATGTTCATAGCAGCATTATTCACAGTGGCCATAACATAGAAGCAACCAAAGTGTCCTACAATAGATTATTGGATAAAAAAAGCTGCGGAACATATACACAGAGGAATATTACTCAGCCATAAGGCTTGAAATATTGCCATTTGCGACAACGTGGATGGACCTTGAGATAATCCTGGTAAGCGAAATAATCCAGACAGGAAAAGTTGAAAACCACATGATATCACTTATGTGTGGGATATAAACCTAAAAGCAACAAATGAATAGGACAAACAGAGACTCATGGACATGGACAATAGACTAGTGGTTACCAGAGAGGGACGGGAGGTGTGAGGGGGGAGGTAGATGGGGTAAAAGGGATCAAATATGTGGTGACTGAAAGAAATCTAACTATGGGTAGTGAGCACACAATGCAATGCATGTATAATGCCTTAATGCTGAATTTTACACCTGAAATTTACTTGGAATTGAGTATATCAATTTCAGAACAGAAGACATTTGACCAATATCTCTATAATAAAAAGACATTAACCATAATACAAAAAATAATGGAAATAAATAAATATGATTCTGGTTTACTGACCTAAAATTACCTAAAAGTATTATATATATTATATAACACAAATATATATATATATATATATATATATATATATATATATATATATACACCAGAGAATGGTCTCCAGCACTACTTCCCTCACACAACACCCTATGAGTACAAGAAATTACTTAGAAAATGTACTTATTTTTTATTGTCAACATATTAGAGGTTTTGCTAAGTACCACTAATAAATTACAATGGCATCATGTAATAATATGATACATTATCAAATGTTATGTAGAAAAATATAAAAATTTTAAAGGATTTGGATTAAATATGAATGACCAGCTGTTATGTTTCTGACAAGTCAGAAGAGAAATAAGCAGCAGGAATGACCTACTGAGTATATCAATTTCAGAATAGAAGACATTTAAAACATAACAGCATTCTTTGTCTGGTTTTGTAAAGATTTAATCACAGGATATCCTTAAGTAAAATAATTTTATTACTTTCAAGTATATAAGTAAATATAAATTAAACTAGCCAAGAGTTGGTAGAACCCTTGAAGGACCTGTTCTATTAATCAGAAAGATAATCAGCCAAGCAAGACATCCGAGTCTTCCCACATGGTGTTTCCTCTGTCTACACACATGGTTCCCCAGTCCTCTTCTTCTAAACAACTTCCATCACTTTTCAGGTCTCAGTTTATTTTTTCACAAGACCTTTGATTGGAATGGGTATTCCTATAGTATTCCCAAAGCATCCTGTATTCTTCAAATCACAGTATCCTGTTAATGTAAACCATTATCTTTCTTCTTGCTAGAATGCAAGCCCCATGAAGGGATATACCAATTCTATCATTCATTACTGAATCTCAGTGTCTCAAATAAAGCCTGGCACATAAATATTTACTTTATTAACTCAAGTCATTAAGTAATTATGTTGTGTAGTGGACTAACATTAGCATACTAATTTTACCTAAAAGAATATATCAACAGTGTTTATTCTTTTAAGTTCTTTATACTCTCCTGATACAATCTTGTTTATAATACTGATGTACTTAGCAATGTTTTTATTTTTCTGTTGAAAGGGTAAAATTCTCAGTTTCTATCTCAATATTCTGAGATTCTCAATAAGTAAAGTACACATTAACGAAGCTGTAGTGTATTCTGATTACATTGAAACTTCTACCAGCAACTTCATCTCAGGAATTAAAGTTTCAGAATATCAGCTATCTACATAATAAGAATGATTTCAAATTATGCATCCCTTATTGACTAAAGCCCTATATACTTTCATCACCTAAAGACAGAGTTTTAGTATAAATCCCACTTTCATACATTCAATATATACAAAATTGAATTTAGATTACATATAAATTTCTCAGTATTTTTGGTTAAATTGTTTTTAACAATGATTTCTTTATAGTATAAAATATTATAGCCAGAAGCTGTCCCTTTAAAAAGCCACATCTGTCTTGTACAACTCCAATAATGTGCTAATTAACAGTATAATTAATAGTATAACCACAGACATGTCAGAAATGTCCTGAACTCTTCCAAGCCTCCCATCTCACTCCTCCCCCAACATACTCATCAACCTTGACTTGCCATTCTTTCAGTTTGACGTTCACTGTTGTTTCCCTGTATATTTTTAAAATGATAGCTAATATTTGTCAAGTGCTATGGTGAAACAGTTACTTTGCTAAGTTCTTTACAAACATTATCTCATTTAATCCTCATAACAACCCTATGACATAAATGCTATCAGTGTCCTCATTTCACAATCTGAAGGTGCATTCTGAAGCATAGGAGGTTAGATAACTTCTCCAAGGATTCACAGGTTAAGAGGAAGAGCTGGTTTTTGATCGTGGGAAGGCTGGCTCCAGAGTCTATGGTACATCATTTTGATAAAAATGTTGGTACACTGGTGCCACCAAGGGGACAGCTCCCCTCTGCCTTGCTTCAGCAAAACTGATACTATTTTTAATCAATATACTTGGATATATATGAAATCACATTGTACACCTTAAATGTGTACAATGTTAAGTGTCAATTATAGCTAAATAAAGCTGGAAAATATTTTCAAAGATATTTGGGTATAGATATAGTTTAAAAGAATGCCCATTTTTTTCAATTCAAGTAGCAACATCATTCTTCTTCCTAAACTCTACCAATGTTCTTACTTGAAAATCATCACAACAAATTTTTCCCAACATTAAACAGTTATATACAAAATATTTATTCCCACATTCCTAGTTTTTGACAGCTTCTTTCTTTCTGTTCATACTTCATTTAGAAACTGAGTTATATGAATGGGAAAGTACAAATTTTTTTTAGTTGGAAGGACCTTAAAGAAGAGCCAATAACTACATTTTACAGGTGAAGATCCCTGGGTCAGGACTGAGTATGGTAGGCCTTTAGTTATATAATTTGTTAATTTTGCAAATATTTATTGAGTACTTACTATGTGTTCTACATGGTGTAGAAGAGACAAAGTTATGCCTTAAAGAACTTATATACTAGTAGAGGGAGCAGGAAATAATCAAGTAAACAACAGAATAAGATAATTCCAGGTAATGAGAAGTGTTATGAAAAATATAACAGAATTGGGATAGTGAGTGATCTAGGATGAGAAGAGGTACTTCTGAAGGAGTGGTCAGGAAAGACTGTTCTTAAGAAGCAGACTTTTCACTGAGCCCTAAATGATGAGAGGAAGCCATTCAAGCAAAATCTGAGGAAAATCACTCCAGGGAGAGAATGGCAAGTGAAAAGTCCTGAGATGGGCATAAATTTGATGCAATGCTTTGAGAAAACAATAGATATTTTTAGAAATTAGAACAACTACTCTTACAGTAATGCCCCCTTCACCAGCAATGAATCATACCTCCCTGTACCTATTGCCCTTTATTAGTCCTCTAACACATTGACTCTGAGCTCCCACATTGGTCTTCCATATTGGCTTTGTGACTTGCTTTGGTCAATGAGACAAGAGCAAACATGTCACAAGCCGAGGCTCTAAAAGTACTTAGGCATTGGATCTTGCTCCCTCTTGCTGTTGGTGGAACCCAGCAACTACGGGAAGAAGTCCAGCCAAGCCTGCTGGAATGTGAGTGACACTTGGGCCACTTACTTCCATCAACTCTGCCGAAGCCAGCCAACCACTATCAGTCATTGGAGTAAGCCCTGCTGACACCAAGTGAAGCATAGACAGACCATCCCAACTAAGTCCAGCCTAGTTGCCAGCTCATGGGATAGTGAACAAATAAAATATTGTTGTTTTAAGCCACTAAATTTGGGGGTATTTTATTATGCAGAAATGAGTAACTGAGGCAGCTATATAAATAAAATCCCATTTTAATAAGTACAAAGATATATAAAAATGTGTGCAATATCATATCTAAACTACTTTAAGTTATACTCTGTAAAATGATTCGATCAGTTTCAAAGGTGCTTAAGACAGTTTAAAATGATAGATACACAAAATATCAATAGTAGTTTTTTAAAAACCATTCTCAATTTACTAACATGAGTTAAATCTGTATGCATATCCAAATACAATTATGAGGCAGAAACATCATCCCAAAGAGATATATCTGTATTTAGTGGTTCTTTCTAAGGAAGGGACATGTAAATCCATCTAATTCAGACAAATTTCTTTTTTCATTAATTTAATTTTTGAATAATGAATAATTTCACAAAGTTAACAACTAAAAAATTATCAAATAATATCATTTAAAAATTCCCCTTTTGGTCCTATCCACCTAGTATTCCTATCCTGCATAACCATTATAATTAATTTCTTACATATTCTTTCAGAATTTCTTTATCATTTTTTATTCAAGAACTAAATCATCAAAACCATATTTGTATGTATTTTAAAGTAGTAAGTGGGGCAAAAAGGGATTTATAATGGTATTTGTTAATAGAGAACTCTTTCTGCATAGTATGTTTACCGTTCTTTTTACTGTTTTGGTTGGGTTTTATTAACTACATTTATTAAAGAAGTATTTCTTGAGTCTCCTCTCAAGTGTTATTCTAGGTGCTGGATATTTATGTATTTCATATAAGAACACCATTAATATAATATACTGAAACAAAAAATGGGTTTTAATGAGTGACTATTTTCACAATAAAACAATAATTTTTACAAATGTAGTATTCTCTAGCAAAGAAATTTTTATTTTTGACTGAATATGTTAAAGAAAATTGAATATTTGGAAAACAATTGACCAAAACCTAAACAGATGAAAAGAGCAAATAGGAAGTCAGAGAAAAGAAAAATACAAGAAACTTGAGAAAATAGCTTTAGGAATGTCCATTGTTACTAGCTTCCAGCCACCAGGAAGATGTCCAACCAAAACTAAGATTTAAATGCCTTCAGGGAAAAAGGAGTTTCAACATTTAGCAGCTTAGTTACTAAAAGAGTATCTGACCTAAATTCACAGTAGAACCTCTCGTATTTTAAGTTACCTCATACTAATCCATTTCTCAAGCTTATAAATACATTGTGATGTAATGGGGAAAAAGGGCTTTTTAAAACAAAAACTACACAGGAATTTTAATATTAATTTGTACTGTGATAACTAACAAACTAAATAATGTATGCTCCAGAAGAAACCACAACCCAAATCGACTACACAGCATTATGCTGTGGAAAAAGCCAAAAGACAAGCATATTCAACCATGCGATCACCACTTGCAGTTGTGTATCCCCCTTCCAGTCATTTGAAAGAACTTTCACATTCACAACTGAAATAAATTCAAACAGAGGGGGTAGGGAGAGAGAGAGAGAGAGAGAGAGAGAGAGAGAGAGAGAGAGAGAGAGAGAGAGAGAAATTGAAATAAATACTGAGATTGATTTAAGGAATTGGCTCACATGATTTTGGAGCTGGAGATCCAAAAGTGAGATAATGTGGAAGCTCAGGTCAGTCTGCTGAAAGACCTTCTCCTTCCCAGGGTGAGACCAATCTTCGTACTGTTTGGATCAGGCCCACACACATTATGAAAATTAATCTACTTTACTCAAAGTCTACTGATTTAAATGTTAATCTCATCTACAAAATGCCTTCACAACAACATCTAGAATAATGTTTGACCAAATATCTGGGTACTGAGGTCCAGCCAAGTTGACATATAAAATTAACCATCACAACAACTAACCCTCAACAAATATTTTTTGAGCAATAGAGATATTCCTGGAAAGTAGCACATTAATATCATTTTTATAGATAGAAGCCCATGGGCCTTCTAAAACTAAGGCAGTTTTCTACCTCAAGCTCAGCCCTGCTAGTCCCCAAGGAAATCCAAACAGAGGCATATAATAACCCAATAAATAGTAGGTTCAGCTATGCTGGGCTTGAGACCTGGAAGACTGGTGGTTGAGAAAAGTCTCACTCTTCTTAAATTGGCAGATTTGAAGTGAAGTCTGAGCATACTCATAATTAATTATCCTTCTGATCCCCACTGGGTTTGCTCTGTCTTGAGAAATGGCCTCCTGCCTTGGATTCTGGCTTTGCACTCCAGTTTCTCATTTTGAAGTTCAGTACCTGCCTTGGACCTCAACTTACTTGACTGGAACCCAACCACTCCCTTTACCACATGAACTGGGGCTGCTTCAACCCACCAATAGCAACTATCTGCCTTACTCCAAACATCACCATATGAATGTTTATTCAGGGCTAAATTTTACTGTATCACTTTGAACAATTAATTTGGGCTCTGCACCCAATTTCAATGTGTGTGTATTGGGGGGGGGAGGTTCCCTCACACCAACAAGCAATTCTCCAATACCAACTGTGTGTCCTTCAATTTAACTTAATTCTGACAATATCAACCCAGACACAGCAACAGTTTCCACATTTTCAGGGCTCAGTCCTACAAGACTGAAACCCTCACCACTTCAGTTGCCAGTCGCAAATCTAGTTTGTGACCTGTGCTTCTTTCAAACAAGCCATAATAGATCAGAGTTTCAAACAACCCCCTCCCTGAGTTTAATTAATTTGCTAGAGTGGCTCACAGAACTCAAAGAAACATTTTACTTACTTAAGATTACTAGTTTATGATAAAAAAAAGATGTAACCCAAGCCAGACAGAAAAGATGTATAGAGCACAGAGCATCAATGCCCTCTCCAGGAACTCCACTCTCCAAATTTCCACATGTCCACCAACCCAGAAGCTCTCTGAACCCCAATCCTTTGAAGTTTTATGTAGGCTTCACCACATGGGCACTAAAGATTAAATCATTGGCCATCGGGGATTGATTCAATCTCCAGGCCCTCTCCCCTCCTCAGAAGATGGGGGTGGAGCTGAAAGTTCCAACCCTCTAATTATATGGTTGGTTCTCCAGGCAAGTAGCCCCCATCCTTAGGTGCTTTCCAAAAGTTTCCTCATTAACATAAAAAAGACACCTTTGTAGCTCTCATTACTGGAAATTCAAAGGTTTTAGGAGCTCTGTGCCAGAAAAGGGGAGGAAGACCAAATATGTATTTATTATAAACCATGGTATCACAACACTGTTTGGAATGCTTTCTCCCCCAGCATCCATTCTCTTTCACTTTCCTTATCCTTGGGAGCCAGTATGTAGGACGTCTAGTTCTCTGATTTCTTCCTGTCTTTCCTCAGGTTCCACCACTTCCTCACCAGCCTGTGCCAGCTTGCACAGGTTATGGCAGTAAATGAAAAAGAAAAAAGTAAAGGTTAATGATCCAATAGTAATATGAACAATCCTACTTACCATTCTGCAGGGTCAGATTCTTAAACATCCTATTTCATAGCAGTGAGTACATCTGGATTTGAGCATGAATTCAGCTACATCTTCCAGAACAAAACCTGGAATAATATACACTGTTAACAATACAGTCGTGATATTCCTAGTAACTCTCCATTATTTTAACCCTATTGCAAAGGGACTTGCTTTGTATTGGAATCACATATTCTAAAATTGTAATCTAAACAGGAAGATGAGCTACAAAAATATTTTTAGGTGATAAAATAAGAAATATTCATCACAAAATTATTTTTAAATATCTGTAACCAGGTTATGAAACCAGATTGTCCAACAGTGCTTTGTTTATAAATTGAGAACCTCTGAAAGATATTTTTTTTTAGTTGATATATTTTTTTAAAATACTAGATGACAATTTTAACATTAACTTGTATTTATGTCACTAATTATTTGATACCATTCATTCCTTGCTTATTTTTTTAGTAGTGTTGATGTCTATCTTCCCCAAACGGATTGTGAGCTCTCTGAAGGCAATATGTCATGTCACATAATTTTTAGTGGTTACTAATCCCCTACTTTCATTCTACTCTCACCTTGAGCCACCATGACTGGCTTAGCTAGCCAGAATGCAGACTTGAGCAGGCAACCTACTAGGCAGGAAAAGTAGATGAAGAAAGATGTATTCTCATCTGAGGCAATAGGAAACTCAAGGATCGAAGTGGTGAAATAAGCCAGAAAATATGCCAGCAAGCTAAAGTCCAAATGCCAAGGAAGAAGTTAGGGAAAAGACCAAATCCTGGAGGGGTCAGAGATGGGAATGATCAAAATCAGAGTACACAGCCAAAGGACAGAACCAAGAAGACAAAATCAAGCAAAATGAAATCAGGACTAATGAGGGACAAAAGAAGCCACAGAAAATGCTTAGAATGCCTGCTAGCAATTGGGGCTGGCTTCATAGATCTGCTAGGGTAGGTAGAAGGGTAGATAAGTCAGCCCAATGTAAAGAGTCAGGAATGCAGTGGATTGATATTTCCTATGGCACCTTGCACATAGTAAGTTCTCAGTTAATATTAACTGAGCTAGTCAAGCAATAATTGTTACACACAATCCTGATGGCCTGAAAGTTAATTTGGCACATTAGCATACATTAGAATAAAATAGATCAAAGTTTAGACTGCACCATTGTTAAGCCATGGAACTTTTATATGATGGTAAAATGAGAATGGCTTCAGAAGTCTGATAGCCTCAGAACAACTATGATGTGTCACATGGAAGAATGAAGGGGGAAAAAAAGAGAAGTTTATATTTAGTGAATACCAATGCATTACCAGATGCTTTTATGTATTTCACTTAATTCAATCACCCGAGGGGTAGAAGGTACTCACAATTTTACAGACTGGAGAAAGTTTAAATACCTTGCCTAAAGTCACACAGTCAGGTTTTAAACCCCAGTTCTGTCTGATTCCAGAATTCATGCTCCTTTTGAATATTCCACCCTCCACTTTACGAACCATGTTGGAAAAAGGCACAGAATAGTTTAAGTGGAAAATATGAGAGAGTGGAACTCTGTCAAGAGTAGGGCAAGAAGGAACTCTGGAAAGAGATATGTCACTTCTTAAAAAGATACTGCAATTAGACTCTACTCCTTGTGTCTTGATCTGGTTGACCTGCAATAACAAAGCTATGTCTAGGTAGCAATAGTTGCTATTTACTGAGAACCTACTGTGTACTCATCCCCTATGCTAGATGCTTTATATATATTAAGCTCTATCGTTTTGAAAGCATTTTATAGCCCTTATTTCATCTAACTAAGATAAGGACAAAGATACATGGAAGAAAGCCAAAAAACCCAGTTTTCAGAAATGGGAAATGAGTTAGGACAACAATGATGACCCAATACTGAAACCTAAAAACCTAGGCTAGAATTGCCTGACTTCCTCCAGTCTAAAATCAGAATTGGACCAGGGGTTTAGTTGGGATTGAATCTGCAGGTAGGAGGCCAAGCAGTCCCTGACTGTGAAGGAAGAAAAACAAGATAATGAAATAGGCAGCACCTGTGGCAATTACATTAAAAAATGTCAGGCAGCTCTAGAGATCCAAGTCTAGGGGTATCTTGAGTTTGACACCTTTGAGAATATGACTAATTGGGCCGATCTTTTCAGAATTATGATACCACAGCAAATTAAATAGAACTTAGAGTAATCAAGTTTAACAAAAAGCTCTGAGCAGCAATTGATGCTGTTAATCATCTCTATTTGTTGAATTATATCATCCCCTGCCCTCACCCAGGTTTCTATGATACAGTCTCCAGGTTTTTTATTGCCTCTCCAACCACTCCTCTGTGTCTTGCAAGCTTGTTTTATTGTCTTCCAATATTTCCTAGCTCAATGAATATACCACCAGGCACTAAGTTTTACAAATTTAGACATTTTCCTTAACATTTCCTTTTACCGTTATGTCCAAATTACCATTAATTACTATCAATTTTACCTGATAAATCTCTCTTTAATCTGTTCACTTCCCTCCATCACCATTAGCCTGGCTCAAGACACCATCCCCTCTTGCCTTGACTACTGAACAGCCTCCTGGGATAAAATCTCAGCTCTTCCACATTCAAGCTGTGTGTTCTTGGGCAAGTCTCTTCACTTCCCTAAGATTCAGTGTCCTCACAGATTTTGCATATACAACATAGCTACTTTACAGGGTTATTGTGAGGATTCAATGACGATATGTATAAAAACTCTTGCAATGGTGCTTAACACACAGTAAGTTCAACAGAAATGGTAGCTCTTTAAATTTTATCTGCATTCACACTTACCCAGCCACCCATTCATTCTCTACACTGTAGCCAAAGTTGCATTTTCCAAAATAAATATGATCATATCCTCTACACCATCACTATACTCAAGTAGTGCAGAATTAATAGATTGCCATTGCCCTTAAGATAAAAGTCAAAATTCCCTAACATAGACTAAAACAAGTAATGCATGAATTTCTGCAGCATGAAGCCACAAACAAGTTTCCTATTATATTATCAGAACCTGCTACTCTACTAGCCTTCTCTTAGTCCCTTATATTCAACCTGTTCCCTCCCACCCCGGGGCCTTGTTCTGGAATGCTCCCATTTGTTTCCTAATCTCTCCTCATCCTTCAATTCTCAACTCAAAACTCACTGCCCCAAAGAATACTTTCCTGACCAGATTTATAAATGCTCTCAAATTGTTATATACCCCTTCTTTATGCCATATATTACAATAGCCATTTTTTATTTCTTTGTGTGAAAATAGGATTTCTTTCTGCTTCCCCTACCTGATTGTGAGCTTGGTGACATTAAGGAACTTGTTTTTGTTCACTGCTACCTCAGAAGCATATAGCATGTGTCTGGCACATAATAAGGGCTCAACAAATTGATAGTCTAAATGAATGAAAGAATGAAACTAATCTGTACAGAAGAATCAAATAGAAGCAAAAAGAAATTTAAAGTTGAAATCATAAGTCTGCAAATAAGACTGTAAAATGGTCTGGACCTTGAAACAGTTATAAAGCTATAGAAGCAAAAGCTCTTAGACCAAAACAGTGTTTAAAGGAAAATAAGACAGAAAAAGAGTGGAGTTCAGACTAATGCGGAAAAAAAAAAAAAAAACAGGAAAGAAGTGAAAGGATTGTCAGGGCAGGACAACTAAAAAGAATTTTAAAGTTAAGGGTGTTGGCGGGGAGAGAGAGAGAGAGAGAGAGAGAGAGAGAGAGAGAGAGAGAGAAGAAGAAGAAGAAGAAGAAGAAGAAGAAGAAGAAGAAGAAGAAGAAGAAGAAGAAGAGAGAACACATACACACTTTATAGTCTTGCTTTCTTAGTTTTTTTTTTAAAAACAAAAAAAAGCTATGTTTGAAAAGAAAGGAAAAATCTGGAAAAAAGGACAGCTCTTGGCGAGAAAGACCAATGCACACCTAGCCTTTTGTCCTGTCAAGCTCATTTCTAGGGAATCGATCCCTGTTCTTATTTTTTCCTTTCTTTGTGAATAGAACTGCTGGAAAGATCCAGCTCTATACTAGATGCTTTCATCTTCAAAACTCAGCATTCCAAGTCAAAGCCCTCTCCTCCCCATCCCTAGTATTTCTTGATCTTTCTCCTCTCTGCTATTTAGACTTGGCCCCTAACTGTCCCGAAAGCAGTTGCCATTTGGCCTTTACCCAGCATTTCTGTTAGCTTCCCACTAACTACACCCTCAACTTTGGCATGAGGGCGGAAGGGAGATTCAGAGCTGTTTCATGGTCTAGCCTAGAGATTTTCAAATCACATGTTGAGACCCATCAGTGCATTTTGAAACACATTTAATGGGTCAAAATGAGTCTACTTTTTTTAATGGAATGAAACAGAACAGAAAATAAAATATCGGATTGCATTTCATATAGTAAGGTTTGTCCTGTAAACTTTCTAAATTAAATTATGTGTGTATATAATCAGTTATGAAATAAAATCTATATCTTGTTTTGAGGCATGGTCAAAAATAATTGATAGCTACAAGTTTAGCATGATCTTCTATTATAATTTAGTGCTGCTTCATTGTGCTAGATCCTATAGTGTATGAATCAGACAAGCATTTTTCCCCAAGGAGCTTAGTTTAGTAGTTTAGCTTTAATGTAATTAACACTGATGCAAGATAGACAGCAATAAGTATCATAAGAGAGCCATAAATAAAGTTTACAGAGAATAGATAATAATTTAGCCTCTATAATAACAAAATGTCATTTATAATGTTTATTGAGTACATTTGTACCAGGCAATGTGCTAAGTATTTTATAGGCATTATCTCATTCAATCCTTATAACAACACTATGAGATAAGCCCCATTCAAACTCCCAGGTTTTAGAAGTAAAAATGAAGGCTCAGAATATTAAGCAACTTTTCTTAGTTCCCGCAGTTGGTTAAGTGATAATGCCAGGACTCAGTGGCAGTATCATTAGAGTGCAACATCCATGCTCTTATGCCATTGTACTCTACCATCTTTGTAAGCAGACAGTTGCCTTTCCCTCCTTGTTCTAGTAATCCTACTAATAATATTTCTACTTCTACTACTTCTAATATTACCAATGAAATTTTCACAGTATTACCTTGCTATTGCCAGTTTGGTATGTTTAAGTTCTAAGGCCATTACAAATTCTCAAAAACAGTCACCCTCACTACTTCTTAGTTGAAAAATCAGTTGCTCTCCCACTAAGAAGAACTTCTCTTGTTATGAGCCCCCAACACAAAAACAAAAACAGAAAAGAAAGAAAAGGATCATTATGTGGTATGTTCTTGGCTGCCTCGCAGAGTTCATTCTTATTTTTTTATGTCTTTAGGTTCATAAACATGAGCAGGTAGACATTAATACTTTTCCCAAAGGCAATCAATCAGTTCCTGCATGAATTTTATTTTACTGCCAGGGAGTTCACTATAAATATGAATGGTATTTATGCTATTAAATGTTAATATACTTAGCTCATTAAATCTTCTCAGCAATAATTTGTAGCAAAGGAGGTCTATTAACATCCATATGCCTATCTTTATGTCTACTGGGGGTTTAGATGGTATATAACAAAACAGTGGGCAAGTCCTACCCAGAACACAGCCTGAGTGTATATTCTGCTATGTGGGGCACCTGCTACCAGGGCTCGCTAGCTGGTCCCAGCAGCACTTGAATTTTGAATTTGAGAAGTCATGGTAGATGGAGCCCCTTACAAAAACTGGCTGAGACATGTGAAGAAAAAAAGGGAAAAAGGAGACACAGGCTACAATTTGGATTGTCTTTATATAATACTCTTTTTCAAAACGCCTCTAGATCGTTGTAATTTTTAATTATTAAATATTATATGTCTTCAAAGAAATCTTTGTAATGTATATGTAAATTAGAAAGCATATTCACAACACGTGAATGCACTGTCCGTCAAAGAGATGCTGGAAGTCTGGTTTTGAACTCTGTATTCAAGACAAATCTGTTATTTGGTTTTAGTTTTAGTCTAGGTCTTTGGAAGGCTGAATAGCAATGCCTACACCAACATCATTTCGCTTTTCTGAACTTGTACATGACCAAGGCACAACGTTTAGAATTATCATGAGTATCAAAATATTTAGTTTCAAATATAGGTAAACATTCTAGATGATCTGTGGACTAAAAATTTCTCATTATTGGAAGAATAAAATGCTGCATTTATATAAATGTGCTGTTAAGTTTATATACAAGCATGATTATAAACATCAAATAGTTAAACAGGGAAATAGACTGAGAATATAAATATTTAAAAAGAGTGTGTTCACTAGATAAGTCTATAAAGAAAATTATATATATTTTGAGCTAATAAAGGTTATAAAAATTAAATAATAAATAGAGGTCAAATAGTACAGATTGGATTATATTCTAATATTTTTTTAATTATTGGTATACTTATATTTCTAACATGAAACAAAATCATCTTTAAAGACTGAAGTTAATTTTCAGGTATCTAATTCACCTTTGGCTATAAATCTTTCAAGTAATAGTTCTATTTGAGAATACATTTTGTGAGGATGAATTGAAAATGGATTATCAACTTTGTCACCTTAAAATTTCACAAGAAGAAAAAAAAAACTCAAATCACTTATAACCATATTCACAACAAAGCATATTCAATCCCCTATATAAAAGAAAATATAAAGACTATAATAAAGAAAATACTAAATAAAATTGAAGTACCCTAAAAATATCTTGTCTCTGCACTGACCTCAGTTGACAGAGAGCATCTATTCAGTTTTATAAACATGAAGTTCAGTGTCCACAGAAGCAATTTATCAGTTGACAGTATTTTAAAAAATGATTTTTACTATTCTGAATATAAAACTAAAAAAAATTTTTTTGAATACAAAACTGTTAACTAATGGGAATGTAGCAGAAATTAATTTTAAAAATGAAGTTTCAGATTTGTTCTTGTATCTCACAAGTTAATTCTATAATGGTGATAGTTTGGTTTAGGCCAAATACTGATGTTACACTATTTATTTTTTTCCCACATATATTGCTTATGAGCTTTGCTCATAAGTGAACTTTCTATAGAGGATGTTTACTGTTTGTTGTCCTCTAGACTTGTTTTATTCATTCACCATTATATTTATGAGATTTGTTTTCTTTGCTGTATCATATTCCAATTTATACATATGCCTCAATTTCTTTATCCTTTCTGTCAGTGGACATTGGGGTGTTTCTTGCTTTGTTTTGTTTTTTATTATTATTAGCAAAGCTTCTTGAATATTCTTGTATATGTCTCTTTATGCACATGTGCAAGAATTCTAGGATATATTCCTAGTAGTTGAACTGCTAGGTCATAGCAAATGTGCATCTTTACAAAATAATGCCAAAGTGTTTTCCAAAGTGGTAACACTAATTTACTGTCCAACCACAGTATCCGTATCTATTCTTTCCCTACAACTTAATAGCAATCTTGTGATAGTATTAAGGTTCATAAGGAGAAAAAAAATCATGAGATTGTGAAAAGAGAATTATGATAGGTGCCAGAAATCTGCTCTTGGTTCTTCTACTAACTTGCTGAGGGACATTAGATAAGTTGCTTAATCTTTCTGGGTCTCAATTTATTCACCTTTCAAATGAAGTATTTGGATAAGGGGACTTTTGTGAACTTAGTTTCACTCTAAAATTATCTTATCTCCAGGTTAAAGTTGGGCATAGTGAGATGGAGAGTGATGATTTGTTCTGCCCAAAGTCACATGATGTATTAGTGAGGCTCAAGTTCCTCATATGCAAAGGGGGCTAGACTATATGATCTTAGATATCACTTCCTATTTTATGGTTCTAGACCGAGAGTCTATGGTTTCAGGGTCAGGATTAATCACCATGCATTAATTGTTCCATTACTACAAACATTAAGTACATACTATGTGCAAGGCAGGCATTATAGATATCAAGGAGATAACAGGACATAGCCTTTGCCTTTGAGGAGCTCACAATATAACAGAGAAGATATGTAGGTAAACCAGAACCTATCATGCTATAGTGAGTTAAGTGCTGTGACAGAGATATGCACACATCATCATGTAAAGGGTGGAAGGGGGAACCAGAAAACACTTATTGAAGGAAATTATGCTTGAAAGGTGTTTGAAAGGCAAATTATTTAGATATTGGAGCAAGGTCTCCAGAAGTTATCCCATATTCTTGCTGTCACCCCCTCTGGAATGTAAGCTCCAAGAGAACCTGAACTAGCACTTTGCCTACCTTGTTCTCTGAATTTTTCCCAGCACCTAGCAGTGTCTGACAGAGAGTAGTCCCTCAATAAGTATATGTAAAATGAAAATAATAATGCCTCATCTTCCTAAAACATTATTAGTTTATAAAAGGTTGCTTTATACATCATCTTAAATAATTGTATGAGGTCAAAACAGATGTGGTTGATAAACAGTCCCTCGAATGGCAAGTATCAGAAGAGAAAAGGAACACCCGAAAAACTTGTTATTTCAGCTATATAAAAAGGACATTCTTAGCAGATGTTTCTTACATATGACAAAAGGTTAAATCTGAAATTAAAAGAAAAACTCTCTGAAATACAGCATCCTTGATCATGCCTTACATGCCAAAACAACTGGCTCCCATTAAATGCATGAGGCACTCTCTTCTGTATTACTGTCCGGCTTATCTGGCCTGTTTTGGCCATATATGCTCAAGAAATTAGAAAACAGATGAAGGGTTAATTGCTGTGAAGAAGCAATGCCTGTGCTTTCTATTTTATCATGACAATGAATGCTGGATTGTTGCATCTAAACATAAGAATGGGAATTATTCATGTAGAAGAAATCAGGTATGGAACAAAGAGCAGCTCTGTAAGAAGAGTGGAGTTGAACAGATCTGAACTAGTTCAGAGCCAAAGCCTGAGATACATATTAAATTTCCCATTCCTACCTTTTTTTTCCTGTAAAGCTGAACTGCTGCCTTGGAGCTATATTTTAAGACAATTGTTCTTGATCTTGGTAACGACCCACTTAGGGCCTCTGAGAATCTACCAAGGCATTGAAGAAGAGTAGTAGTAAGTTTCGGCTGTTTTCTGAATCTAAATAGGGTCTTTGGTTTTCTTGTCTCTTAGCACCTCATGTTCTTTCCTCACAATCTTTATCACAGTGAAGCTCCAGCTTGCTCAGGGGTTAGTTTCTAAAATCAGTATATGAGGGGAAAATAGTAGTTAAAATTACCATTAATAATCATTTACTCTACCACAAATAAGAGAGTAAAAAGTTCTCAAAACAAGGTGGAAAAAATCTCCCATAAAGTACAATATTAGTAGTTTGTGTATACAACATTATATATGCATCACATGTATTATACATATAGTGCATATAAATGTTTTGTGTGCATAGGACTATACTGTATATAACATTATATAGGTAACAAATATCTCTCAGTATTTTAATTACATATAAAGGAGAGTGTTCAGAAGGGAAACCACAAGAGTGCATCTTTGTTATGACTCTCTTTATTGGCACAATTATTCAATGCTTATCACTGCAACTAGTCTTTTATCTCCATAAAGGCAGGGAAACTGTCCTATTTTGATGGCTTCTTTATCTATGGCCTAGCTCAGTTCTGCTTAACAAATAGATGTCAACTGATGTCGATTGACAAAAAGGTAAGATGAGAGGACAGAAATAGTGAAGATAAGTAACAGCCTGCTCTGCCACCACAGTGACCTCAACAATGACAGTGTATCCTATCAGCTGTCAGTTCCTAAAGAATACACTGCTGATCAGCAACTCTCTTGCTGGCCACTGTGCTACTTTGCTTTCTTCCTGTCTGCCTGGGATGGATGGCATGTGAACTCCTAAAGGACAAATAAGAATCACATTTTGTGAATTTAGCCCACAATTTTACTTCATAAATTTCTACGTTTACTTTTTTTTTAAAGTAATTACCTGTATATGTGAATTTCATCATTAAAAACAGCTACCACAAAAAGGGGTGGGCATAGAAGTGAGTTCTATTTTCTTTTTTATACTTTTCTATGTCTTTTAAAAGTGTCCTACAATGATTATATGTTGTTTTTAAAATCAGAAAAAAATGTTAAAAATATTAAATATCACATATTCTAAACTCCCATTTTAAGCTATTTTAACCTCTTTAGATCATAAAGCCTTAAAATTGTACAATTTAGGATTGTGAATAAGAGGAAGGTTGAGAGGTACTGTTTGAAAAAGTAACTCTGATTATACTAAATATTTTAATCATGTAAGAATACTATTTGATTGCTTCTAACTCAGTGTCATTGTTAGTAAAAAGCCATTCTCTTTCAATTAGTACTCTTTTTGAGACAAAATTGAATTATTGCTGCTTTTATAAAAGCCAATCTCTTAAGTTTCTCATGAGTTCTATTCACCACTCTGAAAAAGGTACCATTTCTAGTATGTTATAAATGAGAGAGTTAGTAAGAGTCTAGGAAGAAAGAAGGAGAACAGCCACACTGCTTAGTTTCCACACAAACTGTGACTACAGCCTTCCCATCACATATCCCTTAACTTTTAGCACTTTGACATTCTGCCATAGATAATTCTTTACAGATTTCCATTATCATTTGTATTATCCACACTCTGCAAGTGCATTCTATATATGCAAATACATCTAAGGAGAATTAAGGAAGTAGCTGATCCACAAAAGTAAGAGACTATAGAATGATTGAAGCTTTCTCATCTCACCACAGGTCAAGCACTGCTTGATACATATACTCCTTTCATGGATAAGGTTGATTTCCATTTTGTTCCTCAAATCCCATTTTAATTTAATTCACAAATAAAGGAATGGAATCAGATGAAATGTGACGTCATGAGAAGCACACTGGGCTGACCTGAGTTCTGAGCTCTGCTACCAAGTATGATTTGGGGTTAAATGTCAAATTATCCAGTTGAGCTGGAAGAACTCTATAAGCCATTTGAGTTCTAAAATTCCGTTATTTTTCAGATTCCAAATTGTAAGAGTATCATAATATGTTAAGTAACAGCTCTTTGTTTACCAAATAATTAGTTGGTTTTTTTTAGTAACGCTGGTGTTTTTGCATGATGTCTATAATTAGCATCATTTTGGCATTTAGATAAATATTCCTAGTACTAAAACATAATCCTTGTGTAGTCAGTGGCAGATTTGGGATATAGCTGTATTACCTTCAACTGTGATTCTCTGAGAGCTGCCAAACTTCACAAGGTCAAGCTGGGTCTATGTTCTGACATGGGTCTTCCAAGGTCTATTTAGGTTCTACGTAAGCACTCTATAATTTAAGCTGGGAAAACACTACTCAGTGAAATACTATCTAGCACTATCTACCACAAACTGAAAGAAACTGTTATACCATTTAAGGTGACACAAAAACATTTAAATTGCTATCATGATGCCTTTTGATATGAAGAGTATTGGTACATATAATAACACATAACCCAATTACACTTTTATTCAGTTTACAGTAGGAATTTGAGACTTGATATCTATTCTAAATAGATCACTTCCAAATCTCCATCCCAGAACAATCTGCTGAGCTCTAGATCCTTATTTCCAACTACTGAGTGGATGTCTCTCCTGCTTTTCTGCCCAGACACCTAAAACTCAACGTACCCCAATCTGAAATCATCTCCTGCCTCTGCTCTCCAAATATGTTCCTCTCCCTCTGTCTATGATCTTAGAAGACAGCACTGCCATTGTCTAGAGAGCATGTGTTTTAAACATCACTGTGTCATATTTGACTCTCCTCTCTCATACCTTATCAGTTGTCATGTCCTGTCAAGTCATGTCAACCCCACATCGAGCATTTCTGTCATCCATCTTCTCCTCCCCATGTCTACTGCCCTATCCTTTAGTTTAGACCATATTCACTCCCAGCTATACTTTAAAGTGGCCTTTCAACTGGTCTCCCAGATTTGAGTCTCTACCAATTACCCTTAAATACACCTCTCACGTTGTTGCCAGATAAACTGCACAGACCTAAGATTTATACTCCCCTACCCCAAAACTTTCAGAGGCTTCTTATTCCTATAAAATATTGGTTTTCAGACTTTTTAATTTTCCATAACAGATAAGAGCTTTCTTAGACTAAAATCTGACACAGATACCAGTTTATAAAACAGATAAAAATAACATTTTTATTAATATAAACTTATTTTGTAAGTTAAAAATAATTACATTAATATATCATAAAATAAATCAATAAGGAAAAATAAGGCTCTCCTGATAAACACAAAAGTCTGAAATTAAGGTTAAGGGAACTACATTCTTATATTAACATTCAATTCATTTTTTAAAAAATTTTGGTTCCACAGTATTGAGAAAAAAATTCTTACATAGATAAGTAGTTGTAAATGTTAACAGTTTCAACAGTTCATCTTGCAAGATACCTTATTTGCACAAGAAGGTAAAAATAGCTTTACTATAAGGTCTGCACAAAAATAAGTCGAGTGGTACATAAATTATTTTAATGTCTATGATATGTTAATTTACATGTATTACATATTTAAACATGTAATTTATTATGGATTTAAAATATATATTTTAGCATATATTTTTAAAGTAGAAAATTAAATTCAGTATCTATGGAACCCTTGAAACACTTGTATAGAATCTTTGAATTCATGAAACACGGTTCGAAACCCTTGTCATAAAAGAAAGTACTTGGTGACATAACTTCAACCTATCTTTCTAATTTTATTGTCCTCTACTGTCTTTGACACATGCTTAAAAAGAAAGCTTATATTTTCCTGATTATTATGTTAGAAAGTTTGTAAAAGAAAGACTGCTAAATTCAGAAAATAATGAAATAGAGAAAATTACCCACAATCCCTCAACTCAAGATTAACTACTATAAATATTTTAGTGTACTTTCTTTTAGTCTTTTACCTTTCATAGTAGAACTGATGGGTGATGGAGGATTGTGCCAAGCACTTAAAAAGATTATCTTGTTTAATACTCACATAAACCCTATTAAACATAATTTTATTATTTCCATTTTACATTGAGAAACCAGAGGATAAAACAGGTTGAGTAACTAGCCCAAGGTCACATAGTAAATTGCAGTGTTGGGCTTCAAACTGCTATTTGACTGACTCCAGAGACTATGTACTTAACTGCAACACTGCATTGCCTCCCTTCTCATGCCCTCTTTCACTTACTTTAACTCTGCTCACTTTAATTTACTGTTCTTTGAAGACATCTGCCTAGTTCTTTTGCTAGGATTGTCCTTTTCCCCATTTTTGTCTAGCCAAATCCTACTTATCATTCAAATGCCACCTACTCCTCAAAGCTTCTCTAATGTATCCTCAATTCTCTCCTAGAACTCCCAATACTGTTTCCTATACTCCTTCATTTACTTCTCCCTCCTATCAAGACCTCTTCCCTTTCCCCCTACCTCCTACACTCTAACACAGACAGCTGGAGTTTATTGTATTTGTCAGTGCTGAGTTACTAGTGACCCTGCTCCAGTTCCCATGCTTTGGAACTGGGGCTGAGCTCCAGGATGCATCTACTGGGCTAGAGGGAGATGGCTCAGCCCTCTGATACTATATGAAATTGAAGCTCTTGTGCACCCAAGTTGAAAAAAATCACTCTTTCTGTGATCTAAGCAAAGCCAATCTGTCTTCCCTCCTCCCAGAGCAGCTTGTTTCGTTTTTGACTTATTTTCCCTTCAAGGTTGCCCTTGACATTCCTTTGAAGAGGATTTCCTTTTGATAAAGTCAATCACAATGTGGGATAATGCCAGCTTTGTGATCTGCCCTGAGTTCTGGAATGACAGCCTTAGTGGCTAAACAAGTTTTCTTTGCTTTATTCCAAAGTTTTTGTGACCCGCTAAGCAGGCCATTGCAATTGAAAGGCAATGCTCTGGATCCAGAGATTATGAAATTTATTTCTACAGAGCTGTGTTTTTGAGCTTCACAAATCATCTCTCAGGGTCCTTAAAAGAAAGTGTGGACATGTTTATCTAACCAATATGATTAAAGGTGAGAGCAAGGGATTGTCTGTATTCATGCCAACTGGAATATGGCCTCAAGTGACTGGGACTGGAAGTCATGAACCCTCTGGATGTGTGCCACTTATAGAAAGACAATTTGCTGATGTATTTCTGATGCATCACATCTTTATTAAAGAGATATGAGAAAATGTGGATCTCCAGCCTTAACTTTACCTTAATTCAAGATCCATATGCCCAACTACCTAACAGACATCTTTACCTCGATGTATAATGGACCTCTGAAATTTAATGTCTAAATGAGCACTGATATTCTTTCCACCACCCCACAACCCACCCCTAGGCACAAACCCTGCTTCTCCTTCAGATTTCCAGTCTCAGTTAATAATAATGCAATTTTCCAATTGTTCAGATCAAAAACTTTTGTGACATTCTTGGCTCTTCTCTTTTTTCTCATACCTCTGGTCCAAAGCAAATCCCATTGGCTTTATCGCCAGAGTCTGACCACTGCTTACCACCTCATTGCCACCATTCCATCCTAAGTCACCCCCATTTTTCTCCTGGATTTCCACAAAACTTCCTACCAGGTTTCTTTATTTTGCCCTGGCCCACTCTTAACCTATCCTTCATCCAGAAGCCAGGGTGATACTGTTGGAATTTAACAGAATCTATCCAAAACCCTCCAATGACTTCATTTCACTCACAGTGAAAGCCTGGCTGTTCCTTGAACATACCAAGCACTCTCCAACCTCAGGGCTTTGCTTTTTCTCTTGCCTCCACCTGTAAGGCTTTTCCACCAGATCTAAACAGGACTACCTCCCTTATTTCCTTCAGGTCCTTACTCAAAACTCATCTTCTTATGGAGGCCTTCCCTAGTCACGCTGTTTAAAATGCAAAACACCTCTAATACCTTTAATCCCCCTTCCCTGTTTTACAGTTCTTCTTAGGACTATTGGTAGCTAACAAATGATACATTTTAGTTACTTATTATGTTAATTGGTTGATTATTCCACTAGAATGTTCATTCCATGAGGGCAGGAAATGTTATCTGTTTTATTCACTGCAATATCAGCAGTGTCAGAACAGCAACTGGCACACAGTAGTCACTCAACAAATGTTTGTTAAGTAAATAGATGTTCGATAAATGAAAGATACCAGATCTGAATGAAGAATAGTTTCGTCCTAGTTTAATTATTTTCAAACTACTTTCAGAATCCCCAGTTCCCCCTTACAAGAATAAGGAGAAAGGGTCCAAGGGGGAAAGGCTCTGAATCCCCAGATATCTGCTTTAACCAGAACAAATCCAAATCTTACATATTGACCCTCCATCACAGCTTTGTTTAAAAGAAAATATAACTTGCATTGTTTTTTGTTGTTGTTGTTGTTGTTAAGATTTTTTTTAAAACAATTGCCATAAATTTATAGAATTCAGAGAACCACATCTTCCCCAGGCTTAGAACAATGACTTATATCACAGAATGGATACATCAGGTACTCTCTAGTTCCATATTCCTCAAATTGGGGTCTGACGATGTGAACCACTTGTCCCAGAGAATGCCACTTATATCCAGATGATCTGTACCATGGGAAGAGCAAAGGAGCTGAGAAATAAAGAGATGTCATCGAGATAGCCTAAAAGTATAAGGCCTGCTTACCTAGGTAGGCTCCTTACAGTAATGCTATCATTTAACATTGGCCTGGAACATTTTGCTGATCTGGTAGGATTTTGTAAACCCTCCTATATACTATAAAGATGCCATCAGAAAAGATGTCATAGTTGAAGCCCTTTGTTTTTACTGGACACAAGGAAACAGCATCACATTTCCTATAGCACAGGGGATGTGGACAGAATAGTGTCTTCTCCTAAGAGGCCTGGGACAATGGACAGAACAGAAAAATCAACAACTGCACTGAAGCATTTATTTTTCTATACATTTTTATCGAGCATCTACTCCACGCTCAGTACTAAGATTTTTAAAAATGATTTTGTTTTTTAAACATGAGATTTTTTAAAACAGTTGCTATTCTAGTAAACTAAAAACTGCTAATAGCAATTATGGACAGAGATGCTTGCAAAATGTATGTACATCTTAACTGCTCCCACTGATTACTCTCTTTGAGAACCCCTATTAGATATGATAAGCCTGGAGCATAATTTTCAATAGCAACATTTTCCACTGTATCTATCATTCATGTTGGATTTTACTTAATACTTATTAGTTTCTGAAGGAGGAAAGTCAAAAAGTCATGAATGAGGGGAGGCTGAGCTCCATAGTTGATCCATGGAGCTATAACACATTTAGGAAATAATAAAGATGAAGAGCTCTAGTCTTTACTCAGGCCTTGAGTTCTTCTCCTAGCTCTGCCACTAAATCACTGTGTCACTGCCCTCTCTGGGCCTGTTTCCTCATCTGTAAAATGAGCACTTAGGTAGACAGGATCCCCTCCAATGCTCCTTCTAGCTCTGACATTCTATGAGTCTATAAAGCCAACATTCATAGCCAAGCCACTCAGTGGATACACATATTCTGAAACAATCAACAAATGCCATCAACATGTAAGGACTAGAAGTAAGTGAATAAGTAGTCAGGGAAAGCTCCATTAAACAAATGGACCTTGCTCCACATTCTGAATTTCAACAGACATGAATAAGAATTCAAAGTCCAAGAAATATCGTTGCCTCACCCCTCCTCACACCCCATTCTAATGCAAGATTACTCTTCAGGATTTAAGAAGTCAAATCTGGGATTGTCAACAAATCCAGATCCTACCTAACAAGACCCACCTGGCTTGTTGGTAGGGGAAACAAAAGCATTAATGTGAACAATTACTGTTAAAGCTTTAGATATGATTGGATGTAGGGCTACATTTACAAGTATTATTTTAAACAAAAAGTCATCAAGACCATAAGGCCTAGGCAGAAGGGTAAGAAAACCATCCATAGGAAAAGAAGTGGATGCCTGCCCACTCTCTGGTTCTTCCTCAGTCTTCTCTGAGAACAACAAGCATTTCTTTCTAGATGCCATCTGGGCACACACTCACTTGACATCCTTTTTTGGTTTTAAAAATACTACTAAACAATAAAAGGTCAGAGCTAGGACCCTTAAAGTGGGTCTAGACCAGGGCTCTGACTGGTAACTGGTGGGCTTAATTCAGCACATGTTTTGTGAGACCAGCACAGATCTAAAATAATTTTGATTTTTTAGTATCTTCGAGAAGGGCACACACTACTGTTCCTCCAGGGAGCCACCACTCCTGGACTCACACAGACTAGCCTGGCCCCAAAACACTTTTAAGTTTGAGCTTAGAACAGATTTTTCCATGACACTGTTGTTGTCTTCTAGTCTCCCTCTCTTTGCAGCACTCTAGCAAGGCTTTGCCCCAGCCTGGTCTCCAGCAGCCATCTCACCCTAAACAACCCTAACGTCAAATCAATCCAAACCTTCTCTAAGAAGGCCCTTCATTCGAATTTGTCAGTGCTTCCCCTGCACTTACACTCCTCCCTGCAGCTAACACAAGAAGCACTCTGAAGGTGGCCTGCATACTAAGCACTGGCTTTTCTCTCCATGTTAACAGGGGACTATTGCAGGCCAGGATAGGGTCAGTCAAGCTCTTCGGTATTAAAAAGAGCCAAAGCACTGGAGCCCCTGTATACCTAGTTAAGTTTTCAGGAGGTCGAAAGTTATATACAGATTTTCCACTGCACCCATAAGCCCCATGTTGTTCAAAGATCAACTGTATTTACAATTTGCTAGAAGGCAGGCCCCTGCCAGGGATTTTAGTCACTGAGGTATTAAAAAGCAAAACCACAAAAGACCTTGTGACAGGGGATGTCACCAGGAAATAATGAAAGATGGTGAGTCCTTAGGAGGCTTTTCATTTGCTTTTTTACCAGGATGTCTGCCATGTATTCCATATTGTCCTGGACATTCTCACATTCAAATGCTATGTCTTACTGTCAGATCATGTTTCTTAATTCATTGTTCAAAAACAGTGATTACCACCCTTAGACATTTGGTGCTCCACAGGAAAGAGACAGAACAGGAAATATTTATTTGATAAAGAGATAGACAAAAGTATCTAATATTTTTTCTCTTTTTCTTTTTCCATCACTAGCTTTCTTTCCTACACATTCATTCCTTACCTCTAACAAGGAGCTGGCTTTTGTTCTCACCCTTGTTTCAAACCAAGACATTAGAATCTATGCTTGGCAGTGAAGGCTGGAGTAGACAACATAAAGTTTATAAATTATTTAAATCAAAAGATAGAAACTAGAGGCCTGCAGCCATGCTCTATGTGGCCCACACAGTGTCATACCTACATCTTTTTTTAAAAAAAAATACTAACATTTGAAAAGTGGGATATTTCACATAAAATCCTCATTTCTATCTTTTCTTGAAAAAAAAAACAGAAAATCAGTAATACTGGTCCCATATTCTCCTGTGGGAATGATTGACAAGAGTGGACTGGAAGCTGTCGCCATTCATTGGGATATGCACTCTCTAGGTAGTCACATTCCTTACCATTCTCTATTGCCTCCTGTACTCCTCTCCTGCAGGCAGGTATCAGGGACTGTTTATTTTTACATTTGAACTACTGTTTTCTGCCAGTAAAGAAGGTGAAATATTCCTCCTCTCTGTACCCAACAAAAGAAGGAAAACAAATGACATAGACTACATATTTCAAGAAAAAATGGAGAGCATTTTTTTTGCAGAAATTAAGAATATTGCTATGTATTCAATATGCAAAACAAATTTATTTATATAAAATATAATCTATCCTGTTTTGCTCCTTTAAATCACCTGTCTGCCCCTACAAGTATTTGAGTTGCCACTTCTGCTTTAAATAAAAAGGCATTCAGACAATATTCTGTAGGGAAGAAAAAAGAAACTTTTTCCATGACTTTCTTAAATTCTCCGACTGGGGCTCTGGGAATTAGACTGACAAAAGACAGATTAAAAAGAGAAAAACAGAGTTTATTAACACATGTAGCACACAAACTCACAGGAAAAACTTCGTGATAAGTAACTCAAAGGGTTGAACTTGGGCTTATGTAGCATCTTAACAAAGAATAATAAATTTGTAGAAAAGTAACAAGACAAAGGAAAAGGGTTTTAGGCTTTTGAGGGTGCCAAACTGTGGGAAGGCAAATATATGGGGAGAAACTAATGGAGTTATGTTTGTTTGTGCATGTCCCTCTGGGGGTCACTTTCCATCTTCAAAGCCATAAACTTCCCTAAGAGAGAAGACTTATGGTTGTACTCTTTTCTCAGAAGTTTCTGCTTTTAGTCAGATATAAGGGAGGCTCCAAGAAGGCTTCTCTCTCCATATGTTGAATCTCAAATGCCTTTAGCTCAAAATAATCCTTATACCAAAGTGGCATATTTTGGGGTGGCATATTTTGATCCCCTACAAATTCTAATGCCCTCTGCAGCTAAGAGGACAGTGACTACTTAGATCTCAGGATCTTCTTCTGTTCTATTGGTTAGACAGATGCTGACTCAGGAAATCAGGCAACAATCTTCCTTTCTTTTCACTTAAAATACCCCAGTGATATAGATGTATCTACTCTATGTTAGAAAATGCCACAAAGAACACACACACATAAATATATATGTCTTCTAGTTTATTTTATCTGTACAATAAATTTCGACCCTTGGGTAGATTTTAGATAATGCTATGATACTGTTTGGTGAGTATCTTCCAATATAAGAGGGAACAAAGTACTGGACAGGCACTGACATTTCTATACCCTTAGGTCCTTGTTATACCTTTCTTAAGGCACATATCACTTTCTGTTAGGTATTAGATACATTTTGTAACTCTTCTACTCAAACTTAAGCTCCCTGAGAATAATATTTGGATATAGTTCATGGCACATAGAACAGAGACTTGCCCTGAACAAGTAGTCAAACCACATTTGCTGCATAAATGTTTGGATGGATGGATGGATGGGTGGGTGGGTGGGTGGGTGGATGGATGGATGGATGGATGAATGGGTGGATGGATGGATGGATGGATGAATGGGTGGATGGATGGATGGATGGATGGATAGATGGATGGATGGATACATGGGAGAATGAATAAATTTCTCCCATAATCCATTCACTACTTAACCATTATGTTCTCTTTGCCATTTTTCTTTTGAGGGCCTGCAGGTGAAGTTCAGCATTTAGCTATACAAGGAAGTTAAGGTAGTAAATTTTTCTAATAGGTTTTAACACCTAGATCAGGCATGACCACAATTCATTAGTCCAACATGGGTGCAGATATGTAAGACCATTTAGTCATGATTAAAGCTGCCCTGCTATTCTGAGGCATACCCTCATCCTCCAGCAGACTATTTGATCAGTAATTGCTCTCTTCACTAGTTCAATCTTAAGACTTTCTCCTGTGAACTTCAGTCTTAAAAGGCCCAGAACTCTGGACTCCACCTCCTATTCCACCCAGCTCTGGTCTAACAGACTCACAAGACAGTTAAGGATATAAATTTTGGAGCAAATATAATTTGATGGTGTTTATCATCTGTCCTTTGATTCCCTTAAGAACAGGCCACTACAAATTTTGCTGATATTAATGTATGCTTAATTTTTTATTACTCTATCTCTCCTACAGTCTATTTTTATTAGCCAATTCTGCCATGTGTGGACAACACTATAAGTCGTCACCAAGATTTAACCAGTTTTCATACTATATTTCTCTGCAATCCATTCAGACAGTCCTTATTCCTCTCCATTAAAACATGTATTCTAGATTTATCTTAGATCACAGACCACTAAAGCTAAAAAATAATCTTAGAGATTGCCTAATCAAACTTCCTCATTTTATAATGTGTTAATTTCTTATTGCTTCTGTTAAAAATTACCACAAATTTAGTGACTTAAAACAACATAGACTTACTTTCTTACAGTTCATGAGGTCAGAAGTTCAAAATCAGTCTCACTGGGTGAAAGTCAAGGTGTTGTCAGGGCTGTTTCCTTTTGGAGGCTCTAGAAGAGAATCCTTATCCTTACCTTGTTCAGCCTGCATTCCTTGGGTTAAAGCCCCTTTCCTCTATCTTCAAAGCATATCATTCCAACCTCTGCTTCCATCATCATATTGCCTTTTCTTCTTCTTCTGACTCTTCCTGCATCTTCTTATAATGATGGTTGTAATTACACTGAGCTCACCTAGATAATCCAGGATGATTATCCATATCAAGATAATTAATCACTTCTACAAAGTCCCTTTTGCCATATAAGATAACATTTATAGCTTCCAGAGTGTACATATTGGGGAAGGGAGCATTATTCAGCCTACTACAATAGATGAGGAGATTGGGGTCCAGAAAGGGGTAGTGACCTGGCCCAGATGACATACCAATTTTGCATCAGGGCAGAGCCTAGACCCTATATCTTTTGACTTTTCAACCACCATTCACTACCCAGCAAATCTTTTCAGGATTAAGCTCTGTGTCTTCCAAGGTAACAAATTAGCTAATCTGATTTTTAAAAATCTAGAAATGGCTAGAAAATTATAGTTATAATCCTTCTCCCTTTTCCAGACAATATCTGTACATTTTAGTATGGCCTTCCAGAGTTACTTTAATGATGGAAATTTCAGAACCAATCAAAAAGAGAGGGTACATAAGAGTGATATAGAGAGGAAGCAGGCCAGACTGTAGTTCTCAGAATGATCCAAGGCGACAAAGGCTGATTAGCAGGATTGTATAATCTTGTTGTGAATTCTGAAAATTATATAAGTGGAATATAGAGTATATTACAATGAACATATGAAGAAATTAATAAATAATGTATACTTTTCTATTAGCATCTATGAACAGTCTGAGAAATAGATATGCTTCAGCAGGAAACACATATAAAAACAACACATAAGAGAAGTGACATGAACAGTGAATTGAATTAATATATTTAAGCTCTTATTGAAACACATGCATTTTTCTCTTAATTATATTTAATAAGAGATTTTTAAAAGATCTTTTGAAATATGGCAGCATAGTAAGTACCATATCCCTAAATAATTTCCATCACACTTAAGTGGAATTCATAAATCTCATATTTATGACAAATAGAATTTTATGCCTCCTAACCTGGCTGTGAATGAGTGCTTGTGAATTTTCTGAGAGTATAGTAATAATACTAAAAAAAAAAAATCATTTTCCATTTATTCTGATTACTACAGAGAAAGCATAAGTTCTATTTATAATAATGAGCCATGGCAAAGAAGCATTCCATTCTTTGGGTTATAGTTAAATTCACACTAAATATAAAATTATTGATTGCTGCCCAGATATAAGCTACAAAGCATAGCTCTAAAAATCAATGAATTTAAATAGCTCCAACTGTAGTGAACACCAAATTAGCCAATAAATTTAGTACAGTGTCTCCTTAAAGGGAAATTATCATCAGCCTCAACATGTTATTTCTGTGAGTAAACGTGTCCATACAGAAATGGTGCATTCCTCTCTACAGGCAAGCCATACTAATCCAGTTTATGTATTCCATTACTAACAAAGAATTCACAATAAAAACAACAATCATTTGAAGAAAATGATAGAGCCCTCAAATAAAACAAAACAAATTTGATATCATCATACATATGTCTGATTCCCAAATATCAGATTCTTATTGTTTCTCATCCAAATTAATCAGCTACCACTTAACCCAGTCATTGGAAACACTTAATCCATCCTTTGAGGATTCCAGATCCTATTCTTGTTTCAAACCCAAGGTATACTCTCTTCAATCACCTCACACTCAATCTGCCATGGCTCTGGGAGCTCCCAGCACTTCTTTAACAAATTTCCTTTCTTTTGCTGTTTGAGGATTCTCCATCTCCTTTATATCTCAATTTCCTCATCTGAAAAAGTGACTAAGAAAACAATAATAATATCTCATAAATTTATTGCGAAAATGAAAGATGCAACTTATACAAAGAAACTAGTTTGGTGCCAACCACAGTCAGTGACTGTAAAAAGCCAACTAACAATAATAACAGTGATAATGTGAGTTTTTTTCTATTTAACTAATCTACTTTTGGACAGATGAGATCCCCACACTTACTCTGTTTCCGTCAACTTAGACACAATCATCTGTCTCTCTAATTCCAGTTTTCTCTGTAGAATTTTTTACTTGGCCAGCCCAATCCCCGATATCTGTCCTGTACATACCTTCTGGATGACTGCCAATCAATCTTTACAAGATGAAATTAATGTCTCTAAAGCTCACATTTCCACTGACACAAAATCATGGAATTTGGGAGCTGGAAGGGACCTGAAAGTTCCCCAACTCAAACTGTCTTGTGGTCTAGGACAGTGATGAAATTCTTTGCCACAGAGAGCAGGAATAAGAGAGAGAAGTTTGGAGGAGGGCAAAATAGAAGTCAGGAGTCAGTTTAAATTTTTGCCTTATTTGATTATGGATTGGTTGTTTGGAAAAATCAATAAAGCTGCCAATTATGAAGTGGGAATCCAGGAGCCAAAGAGGTTAAGTGACTTGCTCTGCATCATACAAAAAGTTAGTGGCAGAGCTTGAATTAGCATCCAAATCTTCTGTCTCCCAATCCTGCTCCATGCACTTCCCTTTACTCCTGCTGCCTCAGAGTATATTCTCATACTTGAATAGACTCTGTTGAGCTCAAGACTGTAAAAAATGCTTACTATGGCTGACCTAACAATTTGAGATTCATGGTCACACCATTAAGGCTCTTTTGAGCAGCGATGCCCTCCTTAAAAAAATAAATTTTCAACTTTTTGACTCATGTACACCAGGACCCTACCCTATTTAGTTTTAAACTATGCTGTCCACCAGTCTTGCTACTCCTCCCATTCTGTATCTACATAGTCTTTTGTACCTAACACACTTATTATTTTCTTACTGATAATAAGCTATGGTTTTCTCTCAAATGTATCTAGCACAGTATCTGGCCCTCAGTAAGTATGCAGTGAATAACTGCATATTAGCTGACCAAATGAATAACTACAACTTTGCCTCTCCATATTGGAACTGGAGCTTCATCCCTCATTGGATAACAGCCATTCTAGACTGACCCAGTCCTGAGGTCCTCTCTACCACTTGGGAAATCATGGAGGCTGGGGAGATGAGACTTGGGAAGCTCATTACTTTAGGCAGGCATGACTGATTCTATAAACCAATGACTGGTGGTTGGGTGATAGAGCTCCCAAAACATGTGCTTTGATCTTAAAGTTTTGACACATTTTTGACATGGTCATCACCAGGCTATATAGTTTTTTTACAGGTTTAGCATCTGTATGATTTCTTTCTCATCCTACCTTTTCTTCTCTGGTAATTCTTAGCACAGTACCTGGCAAAAAGCAGACATATACTCCACAAGTGTGTAATGAACACAACTTCCCCTTGCTATTTGAAATCTGCTCCCTCAATCCCCCCAAACATGTAACTGCAAGTCATATGGATTCCAGCTATTCCTAACTTAAAAATAAATATAAAAAAGGTCTCCTTAGAAATGTTGGATTTTTAGCAGAGCTGAGCTATAATTTTTGCTTTGTTGACTTGGGAGTTTTATTTTCTCCATTGTCTAATACCTAAGTCATTGACCGTTATTAGTATTATACGTTCAAGGAGCCATTGGAGGTTTAACAATCCTTCCCTCCAAGCTCTGCCATGACATACACTATGCAGTATGAGCAGGATATGTTAGCCAAGTACAGAACTTTGACAACAGCCAGATGTGGGTTCAGTTCCTAGCCCTACCACTTACTTCCCAGCTATGTGAATTTAAGTAAGTTATTTCACCTCTTTGGGCCTACGATTCTTCCTTATCTGTAAGATAATAGCAATACCTACCAGTAGTATAATAAATAATATATTTGGTCTCGGTCCCAAATTCCACTCACAAAGCTCCCATAACCCTTGGAATTTTCTGAGTGATAGGAGTATCTTTTGTTTTTAATAGTAAGGTTTTTTTTAACACCTAAGTTTATGTACGTGAATGATTGACTTAAGGTGGGGCCCCTACATAGCTTTATGTTGGAGGCTGAGTGAACAGAAAAACCAAACATGTGATTAAAGGATTGGAACTTTCAGCCCTACTCTTTGGCCTCCAGAGATAGGAGGGGGGAACTAAAGATTGAGTTCTATAAAAACTGTTGAAAACAGAGACTTGGAAAGTTTCCAGGTTGGTAAACATGTTGGTGTGTTGGGAGGGTGCCAAACCCAGCAAGGAAATGGAAGCTCTGTGCTCCCCTGCCCATGCCTGGCTCTATATATCTCTTCCATTTTGCTGTTCCTGAGTTATATCCATTATGATAAACCAGTATTCATAAGATAAGAGCTTTACTGAGTTCTACAAGTTATTTTACTGAACTATGAAACCTGGTAGGTAGGTCAGTGAACACAAAAATTGATAATCAGCCAGGCAGAAGTATGAGTCATCTGGAGACCCCATCTGTGGCTGGTATCTGAAGTGAGAGCAGTCTTGTGAGACTGAGCCTTTAACCTGGACTAACTCTGGGTAGTGAGTGACAGAATTGAATTGAACTGTTGGACACCCAGTCAGTGTTAGGGAACTGCAGAATTAGCTGGTATTGGAAAAGACACTACATGTTTGATGTCAAAAAGAAAAATTGACTACCTCACAGAATTGTTACAAGGATTAAATAAAATAATCTGTGACATGCAATAAGTGATTAATAAAAAGCAGCTATTACTATTACTTGCATGACTACACTTCTATAGATCCCGAATCACATTCAATATTTTCTGCTGCACCTGGAATCTTACCTGGAACCCCAACCAGCTTGGCCAAGTCCCTCAGTTGCCATCTACCTCTAGCCATTTCTTTTCCTCTTGGACTAGACCTATCTCTCTCCCTAGCTACTAGCTGAAATCCAGCTGAAACTGGTAGACACTAATACCTACCCATCTACACCAAAGCATGATATTGCCATGTGCCTAACTCTTAGTTCTACCTGTGCTACAAGGCTCTAACTGTCAGATGAGACCCTGTGGACATAAATACCTGCCCAATTCAAGGTGAATTTGTCCCATTTCTTCAAATGCTGGGGTATGGGAAGCTGGCCATCCTCCTTGGATGAGAGTCTTAGCCCTGGTCCAGCTCAGTCTTGGCCTCCTCCCCCATCCTGCTGAGTCTCAGCATGCCTCACAGCTGAGTACATATGGCTTTGACTTAAAAGGCAGAACAAGACAGTAAGTTAATGATGGTCTTCTGATTTTCACAGCAACTTAGACATCAAACAGTCTTAATATTGACTTCAAGAAGAATTTAAGACTATGTACTAATTTTCCAGAGATGTTCAAGAAGGTCATCTTTTGTCTAAACAAATTGCAGATCTTTTCTATGTTTTCACATATCATCAGAGGTTTCTGACTTCTTTTCAAGAGTCCAGATATTCCAGCAAAAAAAAATTTAAATACAGTACTTTCTGCTAACACTTCCAGGGAAGAAGTGAGACAATTACGTGACTCCCCTGCAACAAGAATCTGCTTGTCTGGGACCACCACAGGAGGCAGAATGAATGGTAGTTCTTTGTTGATTTTTTTAAGATTCCTAATCCTATTACCTTCAGCTCCCAAAGTTAAAGTAAGACTTCTCTGGACAAAGATAGAAGTAAATTCATTTGGACAAGTGAAGTTTGTTAAATCCAAAACCAAACCCTAAACCATCATGCATGTATCTTTATATAACAGACTTGTTTCTAAATGTGCTGCATGTGTAAAGGCTTTTTAAAAATAAATCGACCCATATTTTAAGCACACCAGAGGAGCTTACTATTTAAAGTAATCTCTGAGTCATTTTGTAGAGTGAATGATCAGACATTAATTTATTTGTGAAACCTGATTTCTTCACATTGCTTTTCCTTTAAGAGAAAAATGGTAATATATTTTCTACTGATTCCTAGAAGCACCAATAGATAATGCCAGAATCTTGCCATCTTCACACTGTAGCTATGATCAGCTGAAAGATCTATCTCAGTTCCTGGTCACTGACTCATAGTACCAAAGAGTCTGAAAGGGCCTTGGAGATCAGAATCCCACTCTATAGCATAACTAAAATAAGTTTCAACCTCATGGTCAAGATCACAAAAAAATGACCAAGCTGGCCACAAAGATATTTTTATGCCAGATTTTAAGCAGACAGATCATAGATCACATACAAGATACAGGTATATATTTTAATTTAGGAAATTAAATGCCAAACACATGTGCCAAAGGTGTCACCAAAGATGACTGCAGGACATTCACATGCTAGTGCAATCACTGGCATGCAAGCAGGCAAACATACATCAGGGTTCCCAGGAAACTGCAGCCAAAGTATCTATAGGAGGTGCCATGAAGCCAGTAGGAAGACAGCAACAGTCCAATTTAGGGTTGCTGAGATGGGGAATATTTAGAAGGGACAGCATAAAGAGAGAGAGTTTTTGTTCCCTTTCCCAGGCAGCCAGTTCCCTGCAACAGTTACAGCCTTAAATTTTTCTATTTTTCACGACTTCTTTACACTTTCACACTTCAGAAGTCACAAGTATCCAAAAGTTCCACACTTCCCCACAACTATTTCTCTGCCTGCTCCCAGCCTATCTGATAAGCAAACTCTTCAGTTTCCTCATCTTCGTTAACATACACACAACGCAAACTATGGAGATAATTTTGTCTACTCTAAACAGGAATACACTTTGGGAATTTATGTATCTGCTCCTTTCTTCTGTAAAGGATTTGGGATAGCTTTCACTTAAAAACATGATACAATAATTGGAAAATATAAACACATGCTATTTGTGATACAATACAATTTTATAATGGCAATTTAAGGGGCGGAGACTGGGAGAAGAGACCAAAGCAATATGGCTCAGATATGTAGCTTTTTCAGTAATCTGGGTACAGGGATATATCTTAGAGGATCCTGAAGAATAAACAGTTAATTTATGGCTTGGACTCTCCCTCTCAAATAACAACTGTCTCATCAAGCTTTTGCTGGGAGAATAGAGGTGTACTTAGAATGGGCCTATAATTGGGAAGGAAGATTTCACCTTAGATAGTATATAATTAGGTGCCAAACTGAGTGGCTGTCAGTGCTAGTGGGTGATCAGAGGCAGAAAGATCAATGGGCACTGTAATGACTACAAAAGGTTTCCTGGAGCAGCAAGGAAAAATGCTGGGATTCTGCTTGTCTCAAGTGCTCTCTGTCAGTGAAGGTACAGCTTCTCATATTTATTTTCCACCACTCTTCCTCGGTGATCAAGCCTACCCTCCCAGAGCCTTGGCTAAAAGGAATCTTGCTTCTCTTCCAGTGACTCAGGTAATAAATGAACATCCACTTACATGAAAATTTCAGGAAATTAAATACAAATCTTTACACATGAAAGGTGTAAACATTTGGCCATTTTGGGTCCAGAAAAGCATTGCTCTATCATGTAAATTGGTGATTATAGTTACATGGCTTTCACTGGGAGGGAAGCAGCTGCTGCTGAAATGAGCCACTGTTGTCTGAGGCATAGGTAAACTGCACCTATAACTTGTTCAGGTGTACTGGCTCTTGGCAAAACTGATATTCAAGAGTTCTGGGGTGCATATGGGGTCATAGGTTGGTTCCATGCCCAATCTTTTGATTTGTTTAAAGACTACATTTCTCAGCCTACCAGATTTGGCTTGAGACCACTCATATTTACACACATATTCAATATAATTTTCACCAGAAGGACATAAAATAATACAAATACTACCAATAATGAAAAAATAGGTAACATTTCTGCAGCACTTAGTATGTGCCAAGAACTGTTCTAAACTCTTTACATATATTAAGTCATTTAATCCTCATATGAGGTAAACACTGCTATTGTTACACATTTAACAAATGAGGAAACTTGAGGCACAGAGAAGTAAAGGGACATGCTCTGGGTTTCACAGTTAGTACATGGCAAAGCCACAATTCCAACCCAAGCTATCTGTCTCCAGAGTCTTTGCTTTCAATAACTATACCATACTGCCCAATCTATAGAGCAGGAGGCAAAGGAGTAACCTGTGTCATCCATGTTGGTCCAGGTAGTGTGTAACATATAACCCAGACAGCAGGGATATTCTCAGAACACGGACTAGGCTGCCAACTAGATGGTATGATTTGAGAAGAACTGAGCACAATCTCCTGCATGAAGATAGTTTCCATTTCCTGCAAAAATATCCCAAATTTCATCACTTCTCTACTTCTTCAAAGCTTTTCCATTTTCAAGACCCCCTACAAAAAACGGAAATATTACCAGGCAAAGTAATTTCTTAATCATTATCAGGCACCGACAGTGTGATTTTAAAAGCACATTAGACTTACAGTCAGATGAGTTGGGTTCTAGCTCTGATTCTGCCAACTATTACCTATGTGACCTTGGGCAAAACACTTAACTTCTCTGGGTCTCACTATATTTGTTAAATGGCAATGCTAACACCTACTGTGACTCCCTCATAGGACTGTTGTGGAAATTTAATGGCTGCAAATGCATTTTGCAGACATTAAAGAACTATAAAACTGTAAGGTATTATTAGAATTAGCTAAATGTCTGGTAGGATTAGATAAATTAGTTGACAACCAGAGAAATGCATGCAACCAGTTTAAGATGGACAGACAGAAAAGGCATAGTCCAAAAAGAATTATGGCAATTCGAAACTGTCAGCCTGGGCAGGAATGGCCATAATCTGACTGAGTCTCTTTCTGGCATGCTGAGACCTTACCATGACTCTCCACGGGCTTGGCTCTGGCTCTTCTTAACTTTGGCTCCTGTGATTGGACACTTTTCGGCTCAGCATTTCAGGCCCCAGGGCCCCAGGATTTGCTCTAGCTTCTAGGCCAGAGTACTATTTTGTGACTTTCTCTTCTAGGGTGTTGCTTCTGCCAGCAACTTTATACTCTGATCCATGTCTGCCTGTGATGCTTTCCCACTGACTGATTCCTCAACCTACTCAGCTCCCCAGCTACACCAGCACTATGGAACCTTGCTTCTCTGCCTCAGTCAGTAAGTTACTATGTGACAGGCACAGTATCCCCTCCACCAGGCAAGTGGTTCCTGTACCTTCAACAGCAGGGAACTGGAAGTGACAGGCAGGGCACAGGGGTGCCAAGATGGAGAGAAACATGAAAAAGTAGGATAGAAAGCAAAAGGACAGTCTTTGTCTGCTATACTCTTTTGCACGAAAGAGTAACTGTTAATTAAACACCTGCTCTGTGCTACACATTTGAGATATATAGATGAAAGTCATGTTCCCTGACCTCAAAAGCCTTACAACATAATGGGGGAGAAGAGCAAGTAAAGAAACCAGAGTCCCTGCAGAGGCCAAAGCACCTCTAAGGAAACATTGTTTTATAAGGAATCTCTCTTTCTTCAGTCACCAGTTTGTCACTTAAAAGCCTTAAGTTAGAACACTATTATAATACAGATGCCAATTTTAGGTGTTAATGCTTTGTTTGAAATATAAATTGTGATGGGCCACTTTTTTCAGATATATATATTTTTCCCTCATTTCTTTTTCTTTACTTTTCTTTTTATTAGGATATAACACACATACAGTAAACTGGACAAATCTTAAGTGAATTCCTCAATAATTTTTTACCTATGTATACACCAATGTAACTACCACACAGATAAAAATATAAAATATAATAGCACAGCAGAAGCTTCCCTGTGCCATAAGATCAATCCCACCCCACCATGATCAGGTAACTACTGTTTTGATTTTCCTGTACTAGTGAGTTATTTTTGTTTGGAGAGCTCTAGCCTCTAAATGTTGGATCTTCCTCAATATACTTGAGCAGCCCAGCTACTAATTACTTTGTCATCCTCAATATGCTTAGGCTACCCAGATGCTACTTGCCCAGCTACCCTTCCTTCCCCATAATAGTTAAGACAATACCCAGCTGTCACCAAAACAAGAAAGGACAGACCCAGCACACAAGACAGAAATAGGGCCCATACTATTGTTGAAACCCATTGACAAAGGGTTATCACTTTGCCAGATGGCCAAGAAAAGATTCAGCTTTATTGAGAGCCCACTTAATCTGTTACTCTGCTAACAGTATGCCTTATGAGGAACAGAGAGAAAATGTTACCCTTACTGCACCTCTAGGTTAGAGAACGTACCATTATCTTTTCCACTGGAAGTCAGAATAGAAGATACTATCAAAGTTTTCTTGTCCTCTCTTCATGGGCTTGGAATCTGTGCCTTGCTCTAAAGGACCACTCACCTAACAAGAAAGACTGCTCCTCCAGAACTAGGAAATGAGTATTGAATCAAACCTGCGCATACTAGAAACAATAATTATTATAATAAAAGTTAATATATGGCACAATGGGAGACCAGAGGAAGGAGAATCTGAGTCAGGAAAGACTTCCCAAAAGAAGCTATGATTAAGTTGACTTAAAAAACAGAACAGATTGGACAAAAGCTTGGATGTATGAAAGGATGTGGTATTATCAGTCTACATATATATTTCAGTGTGGCTATAGCATGAAAGAATGAATGTGTAGAGAGTCATTCTCAAGAGAAAGGTAAAGGTCATTAAGGACCTTATATGCCCTATAAAGAATTTCAGCTTTATACTATAAACAATGGAAACCACCAAATAATTTTCATTTGGAAAGTGACCCAATTAGATTTGTATTTTTAAAAATTAGTCTGCCAGAAGTGTGCAGAGCTTAGTAGAATAATCATAAGCCTGAAGACTACTGCAATCATTTTGATGGGACATGGTGAGGCACCTATAAGACATCAGAGTGAAGTTATTCTATAGGTATTTGGATATGTGGATCTGGAACTTAGAAGAAAGATGTGGGCTAAAGGTAAGTTTGGGGGTTATGTGTATATAAATAACAGTGGTTTAGACTGCCCAGAAAAAGTGTACAAGAGACAGTACAAGGTCAAGGTTAGAGTCTTGGGAAAAAACAACACTGAAGATTCCAGCCAAGGAAAAGGAGTCAGAAAATGAGGTAAGAGGTAAGAGATTAAAAAAAAAAAAAAGGACAGAAGGTTTTCACAGTACTCAAAGAAAGAGATATTTTCAAGGAGGGAGTGGTTAATATTTCATACACTGTAAAGTGTTACAAGAAAAGTATATATTGATCTAGCAATATAGAGATCACTTGTGACCTCAGTGAAAGCAGAATCAGTGCTAGGTCACACCACATTGAAGAGTGAATAGAGAAGAAGCAGAAACAATCGGTTTAGAAGCTTAGCTGGAGCAAGAAGAAAAGAAAATAGAACTAGAGGGGCATCTGCTATACACTGAATGTTTATATCTCCCCCAAAATTCATATGTTGAAATCCTAACCCCCAAATTGATGTTATTAGGAGGTGGGGACTTTGGTGGTTGACTAGGTCATTAAGGCAGATCCCTCATGAATGGGATTAGTGCCCTTATAATAGAGGCCCCAGAGAGCTCCCTCACCACTTCTACCATGTGAGAAGACAACCATCTATAAATCACAGAGCGAGCTCTCAACAGACACTGAATCTTCAGGCACCTTGATCCTGTACTTTCCAACTTCCAGAACTGTAAGCAATAAATTTCTGTTTTTAATAAGCTACCCAGTCTATGGTATTCTGTTGTAGTAGCTCAAACTGATTCAGATAGAACCATAGTTAAGAGACATAGTGTATAAGATAAGAGAGAACTGAACCATTAGCCAGAAAGTATTGTTCCACTGGAAGTATTGTAAAAGGGAGTCAAGCATCGAATGAGAGATTGACCAAAATAATTTTTAAGGCTTAAACTCAGAGATTTTATGATTCCTGCTAATAAGGGGTGGAGCTTCGAACATAAAAGTTTTTTGCAGGTTCAGAGGAGGTTCCTGAACTCTCTAGGTAAAACAGAAAAATTAAATACTTAAATAATGCATTTATCTTTTGCTATAAATATAGAGAAATGAATGGAAAGTGAGAATGTGACAGAAATCATTTTTTTAGGCCTTCGGTTTTATATCCAAAGTTAAACAAAAACATACAATCTATACTAAGGTAAGATACAAATTATTGTTGTCCCTAGGATTTTACCTAATTGGTGTATAGATAACATTTTTTAAATCCCTCATGGTAGCAGTTTACTAACAAAGAAAAAAACAAGTCAATTGCAATGGCCTATAAATTAACATAGTACTTATTAAGCAAATATTCCCCTCAAGCACATCAAAACGTCTTAAACATCCACACAATGTGGGTTGGGAACTAAGAAATGAAAACTGAGAGCCTGAAGAGTTGTATGCTCAGTCAATGTTTACTGAGCACCTACTATGAAGCAGGCATTGCTCTAGTCACTGGATATTAACAAAAAATAAATATGTTGATTTGTGTAATTCCTTCTGGAATCTGATCAATACAGTTGAAAGAATTGCCATCATTTCCAAACTATTTGAGTTTGGGGTCATTTCTATTCTAAGGCCATATTTACTATACTATAGACATGGAAGATATTAAAGCTGGAGGGACCTTAAAGGATCACCGGCCTATCCTATTCCATTTCACAGATGGCAAAGTTGTGTTGAGAAGAAGTTTAAAAGAATTTTAACTACTGGAGTCAGGGCTAGAACCTAGAACTTTATTTAAGATTCAGTGCTTGCTCTATCAATGAAAATCACATCAATAAAACCATACCTCTCTCCAATACCCACATTCGCCTCCACATCTTTTGATTCATTTTTCAATAATCATGTTCTATATTTTTCTCTAAAATAAATAGAAACTTTTATATGACCAATGGGCACTTGGCCCAGATTTAAAAGAGCAAGGTTAAAGATTGCAAATATCTCTCACCATGGGAAGGTGGGATGAAGTAGCATGTGGAGCAGCTGGCAAAGATCACTTCACTTTGAGCATTTAGCTAAAATGTCCAAAATTTCAAGAAGATATTGGAGATGTTTTATCTCAATTGTCTGGCTGCTGGGGAAGAGAATGTGTCATCTTACAATTTCTATTCAGAATTTTAATTAAATTGTAGCCTGTAGCAAGATAGAAAGACATTAAAATCGAATGCTAGTGTCTGTTTATTTTATGGGCTCTCATCTTTAACTAGTTGTTGCTGAAATAATTAAATGTCTTTTCAGAAAATGGTCTGTTCAGGCTGTTTAGTTTAATGCTTCTCATAACCTGGCAAGTATGTGCTTTATAATTCAGCTGATTTCTGCTCTTCCTCACGCCACCACATACACACTTCTCTCTCTCCACACAGGCTGGCTTGCAGGTTTCTGCGAATCAGAATGGTGTTAATGCACCTGTAGGCCAAAGCGTCCTCACACAGACTGGTGGAGATTGTCAGAGGCTGAGCAAACTGCATTTGACTTTAATGGATCAGAGGTACTTCTAAATTGAAACTGGTAAGGTGGGGAGGACACACTGTAGTCAATGAAGACTCTTGGTCTAAGAATGATGCCTGAAATCTCATATTTACTGACCCATTGTATTGAATGAAGGAAAAAATGCTTTTTAAAAAGTATAAAATCCACATTGGAGGAGGGGACAGCATAATTTACATCAGAAGTGAGGGGGATGGGGAAATCTTGTTCTTCTGTTTAGTAAAACACCATTATGGACCTGTTGGGGATAAAAGCCAAAGCCAAGGGCATAGTCTGAAATGGGGAGATTTAGTCAAAAGAGGTTTAATTACCTACATAACAAAGTAGAAAATAGGTCTTTCTAGAGATAAAGAGATGATTCTAGTACATAATTATCTTTTTTCTTGCTTCCTCTGTACAGAGCTCCTTCCCAAAAATAGATTAAAAGAGAGTAGAAGAGAGAGTACAGGGATATTAGAAAACTAACTTAGTAATTCTAATAGTTAACTTCTAATGCATGTTAACTATGATCTTCCAGGCACTGGGCTAAGTACCTTTTCCCATTATCTCATGGAATCTTCCCAACAGACTTATGAAACAGGGATCATTAGTCTCCTGATTTTACAGATCTAAAAACTGTGGTTTAATATTAAATGACTTACTGAAGTTCTCATAGCTATTAAGTGACAGAGTTGGCATTTATATTTGTCATCCCTGACCTCCTTCAAATGAAAGCATAAAATGGTGTAAACATTTAAAATCCTGGCCTGCAAGCTGCTAGGCTCATTAACCTGAATAATAATAACAGTGACAATGCTGAACAGTGACAGATATTGGGCACTTATTATATGTCGGGCATTGTGATAAGCACTTTAAATAAGTTGATTCATTTAATCTTCATAACAACTTTTGGGGGGAAATATTTTTATTCACTCTTTTCTACAAATGAAAAAAATGGAGTCTTCAAGGTTAAGCAACTTGCCCAAGGCTACATAGCTAGAAAATGGAAAAGCTGCAGTGTAAAATCAGCCTCCCACAACATATTGCAACATGAGGGTCTAAGGAGAGAGCAAAGCTAACAAGAGAATATTCCCTTTAGTGAGATGTGGCCTAAAATATTTCAGAATAACAAAATTTTACATTGCTCCCTATTCTATGCTATGATCTATCCTGAAAAAGTAAATGTTGGGACACTTATGCCTTACAGAGTGGAGACATAATAGAGTCAAGAAATACTTGGCAACTAAATGGATAGATGGAGTCTAATCAGTAGTTTTCAATTATTTAATCCTGTGGCCCTGTAAGTTCCATATCTCTATGATGAGTTTAATACTTTCATATGCGTTTTGAATGCACTGAAGTTTTAAATAACAAAAGGTATTCAATAAGAGGAAAGATTTAGTTATGTTCATATAAATGGAATGTGGAAAAAAATCTAAAAGCAAATAGCTCTCTCAAGGCCCTCATTGTCTTAGGAAGGGGAAATTGACTGTGGGGACCAGGCATCTGAAGAGGAGTTAAGAATGCTAAGAGAAAGTGTAATGTGGGAGCTAAAAAGGAACTAACATTTTCTATACCTACTATGTACTAGGTCTTTTTATATACTATAACTCATTTAATCCTCAAAACTATCCTGGGAGGCAAGTATTATTATCACTATTTTATAAATAAGAAAATTTAGGTTCATAAATTAAGTGACTTGCCCAAAGTCTCACATATGGGAAGTGGTGGAGCTGAGGTTCCATTTATGGTCTGAATCTTCTTAGAACACTCACAGCTTCTTCAAGTAGAGAATTAAAAACAGAAATGCATTTTAACTGAGTGAGGGGGGGAAATCAGGTTTAGAAAGACAAAAGAAAATGACAAAGAATTTGTGAAAAGGCTCAAACCAAGGAAAATGAGATTTTAGGAAGCTAAAAGATGGGCCTTCAGTGAACAAGATAATCTTTAGGAAAGTGGTAAAGCCTGGATTCTAAATTCTCTACTATATTACCCACATTGCCTTACTTGGCAATTGCAGCAACTCAATCTGGAGAAAAAGAGTGAAAGCTATAGCCAGGAAGACAGACCAGAGCCAGGAATGCAGGATGGCAGGTAATAAAGATAAATAAAGATAATAAAGATAATAATAGTGTCCCCAAGAACCCTGTGTTCGAAGACCTTTCCCCAGCCTTTGGATGATAGAAGGGAATGGCAGGACTTGCTGCCAGCCCTCAGCATCTACTTCCTCACCTCTTTTGACTTTATTCCCAATAATCTGGTTTTGCATAGACAGCTACCAGCAATTACTTTTTGGAAGCTTCACAGTTTCTGGTCTTCTTTTTAAGTCTTACAAAACAAATCTAAGACTAGGAGGTAAACATAATTCCTTGTATTTCAAATACCTCCTCTGCTTGTGTTATTCCGAGTCCTCCAAGAAGCACATGTCAAGACAGGATTAAACATGGAAATATTTTATTAAGAGAAATGACTGTATGAAAGAAAATAGAGAGGAAGCTGTGATGGAAACTTCACCATGAGTGAGGAAAAGACAAAAGAAGTTTGGATAGAAGCAGTCTAGACTACCATACAGTCCTAAGGAAGCTTCTGAAAAGTCCTTGAGCCAAAGATGGCCAACAAAGGAGTCCACATGTCTCCCAGGAGTGAATCTGCCTTAATATCCCCACTGTGTTCAGTCACGTGAGGAAACAGCCCAATAGGAAGTGCCAGAACACAGCAAATGAAGTCCTCAGTCGATTATGCTCCTGTAATGGATGGTCTGCCAAGTACACTCTAATGGGCACCCACACCACCCCTGCCTCCTTTATTTATCGCTATTCATGCAAATCTCAGCTTGAAAACTTCATTTTCTAAGGGAAGCCTTTCCTGACCCCAAACCTATCCTTAGTCAAAGTATACTTATCTTTTTATTTGCTCTCATAAAAACATGTACTTTTCCTTCAGAGAACTTGTCTCAATTTGTGCTTATATATTCACTAGTGTTATTATTAGATTAATGACTATATCTCTTGTTAAATTTTAAACTCCATGAGAGCAGGGGCCATGACTATTTTGTTCACTACTTTATTCACAGTGACTAATGATAGATGCTGAATACAGTAAATCCTCTCTTAACATCATCAATATGTTCTGCAATTTAAGCAAAACAATGTATAACAAAACCAATTTTACCATAGGCTAATTGATATAAACAAAAGTTAAGTTCCTATTGCATCTCATCAATGTTATAATAAAATGATATTATTTGAAGACTTTCTGTATTTTGAATGAATTCATGTGAATGAATAAGTGTTGAAGAAAAGATGCAAGTTATATAATCATTTCTAATCTAAAACCTACTGAAACTATATAAGGCCCAAGGCTAGAATAAAGGAAACATAGCTTGAAGAGGTGAGAGTGAATAGATAGGTTCAAGGTAAAGATTGCAACAAATGGTTCTTAGGTTGATATGAGCAAATACAAGCAGTAGCTGGTGCCTACTTGGCCAAACTGACTAAGATTCGGGTCAGAGAAATTAGGATAAAACAAAAAAGTAAATGTGCTTGTGGAACAAGACAGATGACGAACATAAACCAAATGAGCACTCCCTTACTTGGTCAAGCAGGGTGGTCCAGAGAATGTGAGATCAGGACCGTAGTAGACACATAGGAGCCAGAAAAGTGGAAATCACAGTAAGCTACACACAATAGCCTTGAGGAGTTCTCCTGAGAAGCTAGATTGTGTCAATAAGGTCTGTGGATCTTGGCCAGATTTTAACCTCAGTTCTTTTCTGATGACTCAGAATAGAGTTATGGGGTGGTAGTCATTGCCTAACAACTGCATCTGTTGACAACTCAACAGTCTTCCAGGGCTACTTGGAATTTTACCTTCCTAAGCCTTAGCTTTCTCCTTTCAAAAAAAGGGATAAAATCTAACCTCATAGGATCAAGATTAGAAGTACAGAGAATGATAGGAGATTGTGTATAATAATATTTAATGGTGTCTAATGTGGTTCCTTGCAAACTCATTATTTTTATGCCAATAAAATTAAAATTAAACAAAGCAAAATCTTCCCTGTAACTCCACGGATGAAAAACAAATGGCCTTGGACACACAATGTACATAAAATCTTTAGAAAATCTTGTTAAAATTGAGAATCCCTCAGTAACTTATAAAGGTAAACCCAGTACATTATCCTTGGACTTGTCAGCGCAAACCTTACAAGCCAGAAAGGAATGAGATCAAATATTTAACTATTAAGTGAAACAAACTTCCTGACTAGAATAATGTATCCAGCTAAGCTCTCCTTTAGATATGAAGGAGAAATTAAGACTTTTCCAGACATATAAACTGAAGAAATTCTCCACTATAAGGCCTGCACTACAGGAAATACTAAAAGGGATCAACTCACCTAAAACAAAATGACCAAAAAAATAATAATAATTAGGAGTAAAGCGACTATCAGGCAAACAGAAGCAGAGGTGTGCAAACCTTACTAAGAACGTGGCATTATAAGCTTCAATAATAAGAAGTGAATTGTTATAACAAGACAGTAATGAATGTTCAGTAGACATAGGAAAAAATTGAGAAAACAATGACTGAAAAGGGGGGGGCAATTCAAAAATCCAGATTCGCAAAAGGAAATGAACATAAAGCACACACAGAAGAAAATGGACAACTGTATGTGTGTGTGTGTGTATGTGTGTGTATATATATATATATATATATATATATATATATATAACTATCCTTTTCATATTTGTAATGGTAACCACACACCAAAGATTCAGAAACGAAGTATATAACATAAAACAAGAACAGGGGGAAAACCCACAAAAGCAACCAAAATAAAGAAAACAGAAACATAAGGACAAGGAAGCAATGGAAACACTGAGCTACCAGAAATCAAACTATAAAATGGCTATACGAAGATCTCCTATTTCAATAATCACCCTACATGTAAAAGGACTGAACTCACCAGTAAAAACGGACAGAGTTGCAGAATGGATCAAAACACAAAACCCAACCATATGCTGCCTCCAGTAAAAACATCTCAGCTCCAAAGACAAATATAGACTCAAAGTGAAAGGGTAGAAAATGATATTTCAAGCAAATGGCATTCAGAAAAAAAGCGGGAATAGTGGTACTAATATCAGATGAAATAGACTCCAAAATAAAAAAGGTAAGGAAAGATACCAAGGGACGTTCCATAATGATAAAGGGAATCATGCACCAAGAAGACATAACACTTATTACTATCTCTGCTCCCAATCAGAAAGCCCTGAAATATGTAAAGCAATTACTAACAGAACTAAAGTGAGAAACATCCTAAAGCACTATCATAGTAGAAAACCTTAATACCACACTGTCGAATATGGACAGATCATCCAAACAGAAAATCAATAAGGAAATATCTTCCTTAAATGGCACATTAGTCCAACTAGACATAACTGACATTTGCAGAGCCTTCCATTCCAAAACAACTGCTTATACATTCTTCTCTAGTGCACATGCAACATTCTCAAGAATCAACCACATTCTGGGAAACAGATATAGCATCAACAAATATCAGATGATTGAAATCATACCAACCATATTCTCAGATCATAATGCTTTGAAACTATAGATAAACTGTAAAAAGAAATCAAGAAGACCACAAAGACATGGAGATTAAACAACATGCTACTGAAGAATAAATGGGTCAGAGAAGAAATAAAAAGAGAGATCAAGAGATACATAGAAATGAATGATAATTATACTATAACATATCAAAACATTTGGGACATGGCAAAAGCAGTCATAAGAGGAAAGTTCATATCATTACAGGCCTATGTCCAAAAATAAGAACAAGCCCAAATAAACAACCTAAGGCTTCATCTTAAAAAACTAGAAAAGGAAGAACAAATAAAGCCTACAGTCAGCAGAAGGAAAGAAATAATCAAAATTCAAGCAGAAATAAATGAAACTGAAAACAACAACAAAAAAAAATAGAAAAACTAAATGCAACAAAGAGCTGGTTCTTTGAGAAGGTTAATAAAATTGACAAAACCCTGGCTAGACTCACTAAAGAAAAAAGAGAAAGGACACAAATAAACAAAATCAGGGATGAAAGAGGCAAAAGGACCACTGACATTGCGGAAATACAAAGGTTCACACAAGAACACTATGAAAAAGTATATAACACCAAATTTAAGAACCTAAAAGAAATGGACCAGTACTTAGAAAAATACAACCTTCCTAGACTGAATCAAGAAGAAATGGAAAATCTAAATAGACTGATCAACAGTATGGAAATTGAAACAATCATCAAAAACCTACCAAAAAGTAAAAGTCCAGGACCAGATGGCTTCACCAGTGAATTCTACCAAATATTCAAAGAAGACTTAATACCTATTCTCTTCAAACTCTTCCAAAAAATTGAAGAAGAGGTAATACTTCCCAACTCACTTTATGAGGCCATTATTACCCTGATGCCAAAACCTGGTAAAGATAACACAAAAAAAGAAAACTATGGACCATTATTTCTCATGAACACAGATGCAAAAATCCTAAATAAGATACTAGTGAACCATATACAGCAACATATTAAAAAGATTATGCACCACAATCAAGTGGGCTTCCTCCCAGGGGCACAGGGATGGTTCAACATATGCAAATCAACTCATGTGATACACCACATAAGCAAATTAAAAAATAAGAAGCATATGATCATATCAATAGATGCAGAAAAAGCCTTTGACAAGATACAGCATCGATTTATGATCAAAACATTTAACAAAATCGATATGGAAGAAAAGTACCTAACATAATAAAGGCCATAAATGACAAACTCTCAGCCAACATTATAATTCATGGTGAAAAACTAAAAACCTTCCCTCTAAGATCAGGAACAAGGCAAGGCTGCCCACTATCACCACTATTATTCGATATAATATTGGAGGTCCTAGAAAGTACAATCAGACAAGAGAAAGATATAAAAAGTATCCAGATAGGAAACAAAAACTCAAACTGTCACTATTAAGCCAAAACCATACAGTGGAGAAAGGAAAGCCTCTTCAATAAATGGTGCTGGAAAAACTGGAAAGCCACCTGCAAAAGAATGAAACTAGACTGTTATCTATCACCACACACAAAAATTAACTCAAAATGGATTAAGGACCTAAATATAAAACCTGAAACAATAAAATGCATAGAAGAAAACATGGTAATTAAACTCAAGGACCTTGGACTTACAGAGGATTTTATGAATTTGACCTCAAAAGCAAGGAAAGTAAAAGGTAAAATAAATGAATGGGACTACATCAAACTAAAAAGCTTCTGCTCAGCAAAAGAAATTGTCAACAAGGTTAAAAGACAACCATCTGAATGGGAAAATATATTTGCAAGCAATGCCTCCAATAAGGGTCTAAATCCAAAATATACAAAGAACTCATACAACAGAAAAATAAATAACAACAGAAAAATAAGTGATCCAACCAAAACACGGGCAAAGGACCTGAACATACACTTCCCCCTACCTCTGGGGACATATACATGGCCAACAAATTTATAAAAAGATGCTCAACATCACTAGCTATTAGGGAAATTCAAATCAAAACCACAATGAGATATCATCTCACACCTGTTAAAATAGCTATAATCAACAGGACAAGTAATAACAAATGTTGGAGAGGGTGCGGAGAAAAAAGAACCCTCCTACACCACTGGTGGGACTGCAAATTGGTACAGCCACTATGGAAAACAGTATAGAGTTCTTCAAAAAACTAAGAATGGATCCATCGTATGATCCAGCAATCTCTCTACTGGGTATTTAGCCTGAAGACTTGAAAACCCGTATCCCAAAAGATATTTGCATAACGATGTTCATAGCAGCATTATTCACGGTGGCCAGGACATGGAAGCAACCGAAGTGTTCTACGAGAGATGATTGGCTAAGGAAGCTGTGGTGCATATATACAATGGAATATTACTCAGCCATAAGAAGGGATGAAATACTGCCATTTGTGACAACATGAATAGATCTCAAGATAATCATGCTAAGTGAAATAAGCCAGACTGGAAAAGTTGAAAATCACATGATATCACTTATATGTGGGATATAAACCTAAAAGCAACAAATGAACAGGACAGACAGAAACTCATGGACATGGACTATAGACTAGTGGTTACCAGAGGACTATAGGGTAGTGGTTACTGGTGGGGTGGGGGAGGAGGGGTGATGTAGATGGGGTAAAGGTGTCAAATATAGGGGGCTAAAGGGAGGGTGAAGTGGGTAAAGGGGATCAAATATATAGTAGCTGAAGGAAACTGGACTTTGCGTGGTAAGCACACAATGGAATATACAGATGTCAAATGATAATGTACACCTGAACATTATAAAATTGTATTAGCCAATGTTACCCCAATAAACTTAATAAAAATTAAAAAATAAATAATAAAAAATAAAAAGTAAGCACAGATTTAAAAAAAGCTGAGGTTATTCAGACTGATGTAAAATGATATCACATAAACCATAACACTGGAAGCAGAATATCAGAAGCATGAAATATTAATATATATGTTTAAAATACTTTTTAAAAAAAATGACAATCCCTGATCTAATGGACCTCGTGTTGGCTTATTGGTCAGAAGATTTAGAAGATTATAGAATTTTAGGATCTCTGAGCTGAGGAGGGTCCTTCGAGATTAGTCTAGTTTACATTAGTGAGCTGTGGGAATGCTGGGGAAAATAACTGTCAAGTTTCTATGTATCTGTGACTCTTCATAGAATTTTATTAAGTGGGAATTTGTTAAACCACTGCTAGAATTCACTGTCTTCTTGCTAGCTAAAGCAAAATGTGAATTTATTCCACAGCCACGTATAACAGGGATAAAACTAATTTCAGTCTGGGAGTAGGGTATAAACTCATGTATCTTTGTTAAAAAAAGTCATGCTGCATCCTTAGGGTAATGAGTCAGCCAAAGCTGGTGAAAATCACATAAATAGTTAATCTTTTCTAATTTCTGATAGCACTCGACTGATTACATGGTCCTAAAAGTCTAGTGTCTTGTCCTATTTGTGTCTGTTTTACTGACTCACTGAGTTGAGGGTACTAACACAACCTTTCTGTGTCTCTTTCATCATCTATAAAATCTGGGCTAAAAAATACTTAACTGTACAAAGCCATTTTTACTTCATCAGTGTCATTCACAGCATAATATACCACCTCCTCAGTCAAAACAATAATGCATTTGTTAAAACACATTAATTCCAAGGATAGGCTTCAACTAAATTTGACAATTATTTCTTATTCCTAGCATAATGGAAACACAAGTCAAAATAAAATGCAATTCCCTACCTAAAATGGTGATTCACAAATACTGGTCCAAAGACTTGGACTAATCTGTGACAATGTTTTTACAAATCAATGGCAAATGTAAAGAAAAACACAGGGGATAATAAAGAGAATGTTTCACAACTAAATTTATATTCAATTTAAAATAATTTCCTTTTATTATAAGTTTCTTATGAATATTTTTTGTTCCACTATTTTTTTTTCTTGGCCCTGAAATGTACCTGATTTTATGGTAGCAGTTGTCTTTCTAACATTCTCACTTAGCAAAAAAAAAAAAAAAAAAAAAAAAAGGCAACTCTAGTTAAATCCATTTTTTCTTTTAATTTTATTGGTCTGTTAACTCAAAAATGTATGAGAACTACTAAATCACTTACTACCTACTTAAAGAATATGAGTAATCCAGTTTATAGTTTAGTCAAGAAAATCGCTTAAATTTATTAATTAGAGGTTTGTGTTCTGGGAATTGTTTGTATTTATAATTAGAAACTCCTCCAAAAGAAATCAGATTTTGAGCTCAAGCTACTGCTGAAAACAAAACAACAAAAAAAAGCTAAAGAAATAACGACCAAAGGGTGACTGGCATATAGACTTTCAATAAATATTCATTGAATAAGTAAATAAATTATCAAATGAAACAAATATAGATTTAAGTAATACCTAGCCAACAGCTACTGAAAAAAGAAAAAGACTACTGAGCAAGAGGAGGATTTTCACTTTTTGTCCACAGTAACAAGGAAAACGTCTTTTCTAATTTTTCTTTTCAATTAGAGATAACTCCTGAGTAGCGTGTGCCTAGGAAAAACCTGTAGCTCATTTTTCTCTCTCATCAAAAGGAAATAAAAAGAGGCAGTCAAAGAAAACTGAAGTCATTTAGGAAATTATTTAAACTCCTAGAAATTGGGGTCAGTGACTTTAGAAATCACCCAACCCATTCACTTCAATTTACAGATTGAAACAGGCATAGAAAAACTTGCCCAGTTGCCCATGTTCCAGGGTTTGGACCATGAGAACAAAACCAGGATAATTCTGCCATCTTAGGGCAATATACCCTAATTATAGGGAAAAGATAAGCATTATTTCAAAGACCTCTTGAATATTCAAACTACAAACTTAAAAGTTTAAAAATACTTTCAATGGTTAGAGGAAACAGACATAAAGATAAGAAATATTCAATTCAGAATTCATGGAAGAAGGAAAGTATTCTGGGGCTAGTGGGTTGTGAAAGATCAAAGGTCTGTCCAGAGACTGGAGTAGGTATAATGTGTTTGGGGAATATTGAGAGGCAATGAGTTCTAAGTGACTTGTGAATATATCTCCTATCTTGAGGACTTATCCTTTGATAGCATTCATCGACACTAGATTAGCAAAGAACTCTCACTATTGACCAGGCACTAGAACACAGAAATATCTTGATCAACTAAAAGTTCACATAAAAATTATATCAATGTTATCACAAAGATACATCAACAAAATAGCATATGTACAAGGCAATTCAATGCACTGTTATTTGTAGTAACAAAGGATTGGCAACAAGCCAGATGTCCATAAATCAGGGACTACTTGAATAAACTATAGTATATCTACACAATGGATACTATAAAGTTATTTTAAAAAATAAAAGAATGAGAAAGACTTCTATATACTGATATGGTATATCAAGAAGATTTATTATTAGAGAAAAAAGCAGGAGTACAACACTGCTTGTAATAATGCCACCTTTTGAGTTGCCTATTCTATAGAGAAACACACATACAAACATGAACCCAAATTTTGAAAAATGAAAAATAAATAAGAACAAATAAAGATGCTTATAGGGGAAGGGAAATGATAATGTGGAGGAGTCAGAGATGGCCTTGAGAGTTCTTTAAATATACCTTGTTAGGTTCTTTGACTTTGGAACAAAATGAATAGTTAAAAAAAAATCCTGAAAGTAAAAAGCAAACTGAAACAAATGATCTTAACTTTCATACTAAATTGGTGTTAAACTCATACAGAGAAGATAATTATTTCAACTTGACTTTATTCTTTTTATTGATTCCAAGTTTCGTTTTATTTTATTTTTATTTTTTCAATGTTTTATTTTATTTTATTTTAAGTTTATTAGGATAACATTGGTTAATACAATTATATAATTTTCAGGTGTATGTTATCATTTAACATCTGTATATTCTATTGTCAACTTGACTTTAAAATACAGAATTTTGACTGTACATCCCTAATTGGATATAGCCTTAGGACACAGAGAACCACAAAGACATTTTAAACTGCATTCAATAGTTTTATTGTTAATGGTAATATTGTTATTTTTATTTTGAAACTACTATAAGTAATGAATATTATAGGTAACTAATATAATATAATATTTTAGGTAATGTTATTAAGAATGAAGATGTTCAAAATAAGAGAAAGGAGATAAAAATATAAATTATATAAATTCAAAGTCAGGTAAAGACCCTACAATCTTATATTTAAATTGGAAATATCACTATAAACTTACTTCCTCTTTTTCTAATAAAAAGGTAATTTCCAGCCCTGACCACTAAAACGTTCTGGAAGCAATGACTCCCTAATAGCAATGAGCACCCTGGCACACACACTGTATCTCTAAATACTATTCCCCAACATATAAAACCAGGATTCCTTAGAGAAGTGGCTGACTCTAGGTCTGGGGCAAGGGCCTGTACTAGATGAGCCTGCCTGGGATGTCTTCTTGTGCTAGAAAGCAAGGAAGCTATTAGCAACTACTATGGTCAAGTCAAAATGCCTCAGTAGCCAACTTTAAAGGTGTTGCCATTGGCCTAATATAGGACAATGGGGATATCAAAGTGAAAAATCACAGTGATTTATTGAGGCACATTAGACATATAAAAATCCATGAATTCATAATGAGTTAATAAAACATATTAATCACCATAGGAGGTTATTAGGACATGAAATCATTCTGAAAATTAATAAATAAAAGGCAAGAATCAAGTAGTTGTCCTACCTTTCCTACAAGAACTATATTTCAGAATAGTGACATTGATAAGGGAAATTTCTTCTTTATAGAATTCTATTTAAGAAATGAAGAAGAGGCCTTTTGAACCATGCTTCTCTTGCTCAGGGCCACTTACACGTCTGGAAGTATACTTTCCCTTCTAATAAAGCTTTTCTTTTCTGCTGTAAAAAAAAAAAAAGAAAAAAGAAAGAAAGAAAAGAAAAAAGAAGAAATGATAGCATTGGAAAAATCACTTATCTCTTATTTTTAATGAAATAAATAATGGACCTAGGCAATGATCATCAGTAAATGCTAAAATTATTAGGTAAAAGGTTGATGAGACACTTTATAATGCAGGAATCAGGCTGACACCACTTGAACACCACTGATCAATCTTAATAGTATAAAAAGTGAGACACTAGACATTATAGGCTTCCTGATGTGCTGCAATAGCAGGTAAACAACACTACTAATGAGAAATTCTTAACTTAAAATGGAAATCTTGTCAGCTCTCTAGAAAAAAAAATGATAGTCATGAAAACAGAGTTTTATTTGTATTTAATTAAGGAATGAAAGAGCAAAACAATTCTCACAACTGGGGCCACTTGACTGTCCCCAACCTCACTCCTGTGGACTCAGTCTGCCCCAAGCTCTGGAACAAATCCTGTTTTATGCATTACGGAGAAATTAAGGAGCCTTAGTTCCATAACTCAGATGACTATATGTGGTCAACCTAGCTGCTGACGCTGCTGTAACATAGTGCTTTGTACTCCAGATTCAATTATTATTGCCTGCCTTAGTCCCTGTGCCTAAGTTCTATCTGGTTGATTTACCTGCTGCCTCAGTTGCTCTGAAATAGGGACTCTGCTTTGCTCTTACAAGTATTCCAAAAGACTAGTGCCTTGACCTTAAACCTTAACCCAACTGCTGGGCCCCCACTCCCTATTGCTGACTACCTCATCTTGCACCCTTCCGTCTTGCCTAAAAACAGGCAGCCTGTTTTTAACTTCTTGCCAGCTTATGAGCTATTTCTCAACGTAGAAATCTTGTGTTGAATTGATCAATACTGTTCAAACTTGGTTTTCCCTGTTCAGATCATGTATTGCTAACTCATAACATCTTGAGGCAACATTATTCCTGTTTTGAAATGGGACAAAACAACATGCAAAACACTTGTTTCTGCCCCAGATCATATTTGGGGCAACAATGCCACACTGGTCCTCAATCTACGTTCCCTCAATGAGAAACAGTAGATTTCGACTGATTTCTGCTGCAAGTTGTTTAGCAAGTGTCCCCATTCTCTCCAAGCCTTGAGTCCTTCCCTTCCTCTTCTCCCTGTCACTGCTGTGCTTCCTCAACCACCTCTTCCTTCTCCAGTCCATTTTACCCACGCGTTGATAAGAATGCTTTTTCCTCTCCCTTCCTTTAAAATCTTCAGTAACCATGTCAATCCTCTAGCAGCTGCTTAGTGCTTTGATTTCATGGGTATGCCCTGCTTCTATTTTTTATATGCTTTTTATTTCAAAGTAAAAAAAGATAAGGAAAACCACACAGATGTATGGCTCAATTAACTGATATAAAGTAAAACTTTTGTAACTGTTATCAGGTCAATAAATAGATCTTTATCAGTTACTCCAGAAGTCCCTTCCATATGTGTTGCCCACGTCACAAGCCCCTTCCTTTACCCATACATAACTATTGTCTAGACTTTTATAATAATCACTTTCTTGTCTTTAAAGAAAAAGTTTATCACCTAAATGTGCATCCCTAGACACTATATTTTAGTCTTGCCCATTTTAAAAATTAGATATGTCTTTTAAGTCTCTATCTAATCTCCTTCTGCTCCCTTTTCTTTATAATTTATCTGTTGAAACACCCAGACTATTTGACTAACAGAGTATTCCAGTCTTGGTCTTGCTGATCAGTATGCCAATTAGTTGGTATTTTAATGAACTTAACTTTACCATCCTCACTTCACTCCTGTCTTGTCAGGGAAGGCTTGCAGCAACAGGAGCTCTGTAGAAGCTTTCTTCCACTGTCCAGCATGACTGATAGAAAGGTAAGTTCCCCAGCTCCCAGCTACTGGCAGCTAGGACCCCATCTGGTTGTTTGGGAGGCTAGTGGAGGTCTGGACCTCATCCACCTACCTCCAGTGTCCACCTCATTCTTTTCCTTCCTCTTGATGACAGGTGCATTTTGACTCCCAAGATCTGGAAAAGTAGAAACTGAAGCATACAGAGTGTCTTTGCACCTTGGGGTTCAAGGAACCCATTGCTGGATAATTTCTAGTGGTGCATATCGGGGGATTAAGTAATAGACAAAGTCTCCGCTAAGTTCCTAAATATGGGCCAGGCTGGTTAGGATACTGGATGTTTGATATCTCTTAAAGGTATTATGAATGCTTAAATGTACTTTATAAAACTCAAAAGAAAAAGAGCTTAAACTCATATATGTAACAATATTTCAGTTACACTCTGGGTGAAATTGGGGTTTCATAGTCTCATCTCGAACCCTTATCAAATATAGCATTGTTTCTATGAGAAACCAAATGCCAAATTCCAAACATGACACTTACAAAATGTGAGAATAGATCCCTTTTGTAAACTTGAAGATTGCCCATGTGGCCAACTATAACATTTTAGATTCCAGTTTACACAGCTAGAACAAGAAATTACCTTCTTGAAGTCTTTTCCTGAAGTGGGCTTATATATTCTTACCCCTAAGCATCTCTTCAAATAACTTAAAATGTCATTTCTTTGTCCATATTACCCAAATAACAGAAAATGATGACTATCTTTCTGTGACGTAAAGAAAGGCCAAAAGGATTATTGCTTTAGGAAGCTAATGCCCAAAATCTGACAACCATAAAGTCACAATACTCACCAACCCCCTAAAAGCTCTTGGAGTCAACACTATTATTATACAAACTGAGCATCTCTCCAGGGGAAATAACTCTTCTCCTCCAAACTTCTAGATTTCTAAGCAATATATGGAATTATTTAGGACTTAAATGTGAATCAGTGGCAGCTGGGAAATTTTTAGATTTTGAAAGTTGATAGTCTCCATTGCCTTGCATCTGGTTACTACTATCTGTTCTACTTTAAAAACATCACATCAAAGACAGAGACAAAATGTAATAATAACTTAAAAAAAAGATTGATTTCATTCTGGAACCCCATGGTAATGATTCTTTCATTTCTTAGACTCATTACAAACTAAATTGTGTCCAAGAACACCAACTCATCTTTAAGACCTTTTAAGTAGGCCAAATATGAGTATTCAGTCAAGATTCATCCATATTCAAATTTCTAGGCACTCTGATTTGATAATATATGTTCCTTACAATGTAGAGGTCTACTGAAGCTTGAGCCTCTTGTAACAGAGCTGCAATTTAAAGCATCATGACCTTAAGTGCTATAGCGACAACACTCGCTATCTTATTTTAATAAGACCCTGGAGATATTCCAGAGGTTCCTGTTTTACGAAATTTTCACTTCAAGTTTTAGCTGAGGGATGTGGTTCCATAGTGTAGCAGTTAGCACGTTTGCTTTACATGCAGAGGGTCCTGGGTTCCCACCCCAGTCCATGGTCTACGGCCATACCACCCTGAACAAGCCCAATGTCTGATCTTGGAAACTAAGCAGGGTTGGGCCTGGTTAGTAAATGGATGGGAGACCACCTAGGAAGATCAGATGCTGTAGGCATAAATAATAAGATAAAAATTTTAAAAAGCTTTAGCTCTGTTTAATATTCTTATAATGTGAGATGGGAGCAAAAGACTTTAGCAAAACTAGGAAGATTCAAAATTTGCAACAAGAATACCAGACAGTCCACAAGAGAATGTTAGAATAGAAATGTAAATATGTTATGCTCTCCCCATCTTAGTGTGTTATTGTAACAAATAATACAAAAGTACAGATACCTAAAAGACTATTTGGCATGTGTATTTAATAATCTCATCCATGTATTAAAAAAAAACATTTAGTGACTTAAATGAATTACATATTTTGTGATCAACAGAAGTGACATGATGTTTATTTATATCAAAATATCAAGACTTCAAAGCTAAGATTTTAAAATCTAGCAATTACATTGAAGAGTTGAACAAAAATATATACTTTTTGTAATAAATATTTATACAATCTTTCACATAGTGATTAAAAATACATTTATTCTACGTGCATATGAAACATTATAAAAATTGACCCTGCAATAGGCAATAAAGCAAGTCTCAGAACACACCAAAGAATCAACATCCTACTGATCTCATTAGAAAAGAATAACAAAAATAATTTTAAAACATACATCAGAAATGAAAAAGATTTCTAAATAACTCATTGGTCAAAAAGAATAAATTACCATGGAAATTAATGCACAAAACTGTGAAAACACTATGCATCACACAACAGAGGGATATAGCTAAAGCAATAGTTATAGGCAAATCAATTCCTCAGGTACTTACCAGAGAAAAAAATATTTTGAAAATTAGTGAACACGTTGTATAACTGAAGAAGTTAGAAAAGTAAGGAAGTAATAAAGATTGCAGAAGTTAATATTTTTTAAAAACATATACTAAAGATGAATAACAAAACCAAAAGCTTATTCTCTTCATAGACTAATAAACTTCAGGAAGAGACTTAGCAGAAACTGTGGGCTCTTCAAGTACACAGCTGATTTTGCTTTCAGAACATTTTATGATATTTGTCAAGCAGGCGAAACATAACATAATGCTCACTATATTAGAGTTTGAGACCTGCCCAGGAAAGGGTCCCAAGAATATCTATGATGAGTACATTTAATTAAATAGAGGAAAAGATTAATAAAATAGATGAAAAGATGGAGAATCTCACCAGAGTTGAAACACGCACACACACCACCACCACCACCACCACCACCACCACCACCACCACCACCTTCAAATAAATTTAACATAAAAAAAAGCAAAAATAAAAGATAAAATGGTAGGTAAGAAAAAAGTCATTTTATTCAAATAATATACATATAAGGAACTAATAAGAGATATCAACAATGTTATTAGATAAGAGATTAATATAAAAATCTGTTGTATTCTTATACACAAGCAGCAAATAGAATATATTAATTAAAAAGAAGATAAAACTTTTAAGATAGCAACAAAATTATAAGATATCTATGATGGTTAATTTTATGTGTCAACTTGACTGGGCTAAGGGATAACTAGACAACTGAAAACATTATTTCTGAGTATGTCTGTGAGGGTGTTTCTAGTAAAGATTAGCATTTGATTCAGTAGTCTGAGTAAAGAGATCAGCCCTCACCAGTGTGAGTGGACATCATCCAATTTGATTGAGGGCCCAAATAGAACAAAAAAGCAGAAGAGCAAATTCTCTCTCTTTCTTCTTGAACTAGGATGTCCATTTTTTCCCCTATCCTCAGATATCAGAGCTCCTGGTTCTTAGGTCTTTGGACCCTGAAACTTATACTAGCACCTACCCGGTTCTAAGGCCTTTGGCCTCAGTCTGAGATTTACACCATTGGCTCCCCTGCTTCTCAGGCCTTTGGCTTCAGACTGAGTTATTCCACCACTGGATCTCCTGGCTCTCCCATTTGCAGATGGCATATTGTGGGACTTCTTGGCCTTCATTATCATGGAAGCCAACTCCTATAATAAATCTATCTATATGTCTATATCTATTTCTGTTTCTGTTACCCTGGAAAACTGTGACCAATACAGTATCTAGGAATAAATCAAACAATATTTGCACAAGACCTTGGGGGGGGGAATAATAAAACTTTACAAAAAAAAAGAAGTTTAAAATGAAAGTACTGTATCATGTCCATAAATGGTAAGGCTCAATGTCATGAAGATGTTAATTCTTCCAAATTAATCCTTAAAGTCAATGCAATTCTAACTAAAATCCCAACAAAATTTTTGTGGAATTTTATAAATTGATTCTAAAATTCATATGGAGGAGCCAAGAAGAATTGAAAATATTTATAAAGAAAAGCAAAACAGAAGGAACTTACATTACAGTTTGCACTGTAGAACTCGAGTGATCAGGACAAAGTGATAATGACACAAGAACAAATATCCTAGTGTAATCAAAGAGAAAACTACAAAACAAACTTATACAAACTTGATACCCAACAGAAGTAACATTACATATCAATGGGGAAAGGATGGACCATTTGGTAAATGGGGCCAGTTTTCTTTGGGGGAAAAAATCAATTCCTACCTCATCCCACACAAAAAAATAAAATCCATATAGATTTAAAAAATTAATGTGAAAATTAAACCTAAAATTTTTTGTAAGAAAAGAGATGAGACTGTCTTTATGACATCAGAGTAGGAATTTCTTTAATATGACACAAAATGTACAAAAGAATATAGAAAAAGAATGATAAATTTGACTCATTAAAACCTAAAATACATGCACACTATAAAAAATGAAAACACAAATTACGGAATGGGAGAAAATATTTGCAACTCATAACAAAGGATTTATATAAAATATATAAGAACTACAAACAATAGCAATCCAGTAGGAAAACAGGCAAATAAAAATAGCTAACATGTATTGTGTACTTTACAATAGGCACTGTTCTACTTGCTTTAGAGATATAACTTCATTTAATCCTTAAATGACATGAATAGGTAATTCACAGAAGAGGAAACCCAAATGGTCAACAAATTTATGAAAATATACTCAACCTCACCAATAATTATTAAAATAAGATTAAAATAACAGAAAAACTAAATTAAAGTAGCAAGATATTTCATAGCCATTAGATTGACAAACAATATAAAATCTGACAATATCAGTTGTTGATGAAGATGTGAAACAGTGTTAACTCATATACCTCTGGTAAATTTAGTACATCACTGCAATTCCTTTAAATCAATACAATTACTTTGGGGAGCAATTTGTCAATATCTGATAGAGTTGAAGATGCACAATTCCATTCATATATATTCCCTAGAGAAACACCTTGCATGATGTACAAGAATGTTCACTGTAGCAATAGCATAAAAATAAGAGCAAACTCAAATGTCCATCAACAGGAGAAAATAAATTGTAACATATTCATACAATAGAATTTCATTTTACACTAGTGAAATAAATGAATACAGTTCTATGTATCTGCATGGATGAATTCACTGAGTGGTAATCAAAAAAGTTGCAGAAGGTTAAATATAGGTGATACCATTAGTAAGTTTTAAAATTTGCAAAATAATATTGTTTATGGATACAGTCATCAATGTTAAAAGTACTAAAACATACATAAGAATGAAAAAGATCTAATTCAAGATCCTGGACTGCTGTTGCACAACTCTAGGGAATATAATTCACATTGTATTCCAAAAAATTGTATTCCTAGGAGAGGTATTCACAGAATGGAAGGGAGGAAGAAGTGTCCAGGGCCTTCAATTGTATCTATAACATTTTATTTCTACAAAATAAGTAAATAAAAAGAAATGAAGAAAACAAGGCAAAAGTTCAGATTTGATAGAACTGGGTGGTAGGCACATAGGTGTTCATGATGTTTTTCTCTATGCTTTTCTGCATTCCTGCAATTTATCATCAGAAAATATAAACGGGTATGAAAGAAGGCACTCATCCAGCAGCACAATTGCTAAAACAAAACCAAATTGTGAGAGAGACAGAAAGAGCAACAATGAGATGAGGAGTACTCATTATTGATTAAATTAATCAAAGGATATTCTTCCTTGATTTTTCTCCCAGGAACTTTGTTAATTTCATTCTTCTTATGTATACTGCACTCCTACAAACCTATCCTTACTCCCCAGAGCACCCCAGATGTTTCCAGCCTGGGTGTTCCTGAGACCTCTCTCCTTCTGGCCTAGTCCTTCCTTTCAATAGCAAAAAAAGGTCTTTTGAGTCCCCATTCCAAGTACTGCTAGAAGTCTCTTGGTCTTTCCCACAGCCAATATGTATCATGTTCTTAATTATATGTCTGGCATTGTTCCAAACATTTTACAATCATTATCTCATTTAATCCTCACACACAGCAACCCATGAGATAAACTCCATTTTGGTTCCTGCTTCCAAGAAGAGGAAATTGAGGCTTAAGAGGTTAATTGACTTCCTCATGGCCACACTGCTAAAATAAGTACTGGTCCCTATATGGCCTAATTTCAGAACTCTAAGACTTCAAATTGTTGTTTCCACTAAGATCTTTATCTCAGGAACATCTTGCCTTCTGTAGTCATTCTTTTCTCTGTCCCATTTAGACCTAACCATAGAATTCAGATCTTTTTTCTATTAATCCCTCTAAATACCACTATCAAAAGGATATTACATGTAGAAGCCATTTGAAAGGAAGGGATCACATTGCTCACAATATAACAAAAAACTGAAAATTGAGTATTGTACATCCCTGTCCACTCCCATCATACTGAATTGTCTGACTTTATTCTGTTTCCTATCTGTCATGTTTCTCCTTTCTCTTCTCCTTTCTCTTCCCTTTCCTTCCCCCTCTCATTATTCTCACCGTCCTTCCTCCTTACATCATCTCCATCAAACTGTATTTTTTAAAGTCAGCCTTTAGTATAATGAGAAATTTAATTATTCGTTTTATCTTCCCCTCTCAAACAATGCCCACAGCTGGGGTAAGGGATGTGTGGTTCACCATTTAAACTCAAATATGTCATCAAGACATTTTCCTAAACAAAGAGGCATCTCCTTGAACATAAACAATGCCCCTTGCTCTTGATGCAAAGATGTGTATAGTTGGTTCTTGTTTTAAATAGAAAGCTTTTCTTTTTCTTCTCACCACACTGATGCCTCTGAGGTTTATTACCCTCTTTATTTCAGATGAGTTGCATCACTTGATTTTATGTACTTGATTTGAAAGTCTGAAATTAAACAATAGTTGTCCCAAAATAAAGCCGTAGAACTACTGAACCATCTGCCTGACTAGTGTTATAGGTTGAATTGTGTGTTGCCTCCCCCAAATTTGTATGTGGAAGCCCTAACCCGCAGTACATCAAAATGTGACATTATTTAGAGATAGGGTCTTCACGGAGATGATCAAGTTAAAATTAGATCATTAGTGTAAGCTCTAATCCAATATGGCTGATATCCTTATAAGAAAAGGAAATTTGGATACACACAGAGGGAAGACAACATGAAGATACAGGGAGAAGAAGATATCTACAAGCCAAAAAGAAGCCCATAACAGATCCTTCTCTCATAGCCCTAAAGAGGGAGCAACTCTGCCAACTCCTTGGTCTTAAACTCCTGGCCTCTAGAAATGAGACAATAAATTGCTGTTCTTTAAGCCATCCAGTTTGTGGTACTTTGTTTTGGCAGCCCTAGCAAACTAATACAAATACATAACTCAAATTCTTCATCTTGGAATTCAGAGTTCTTCAAAATGTGTTCCCAACTGCTCCTCAGTCTTCTCTTCTCCTATAGCTCTTTGATCACCAGAAGCTCTGGGAAAACTATTCTACTGTTCCTGCACTTGGCTCTACCCACTACATCACGCATGCCTTTGCTCAAGTTCTGCCCCCTTGCTTAGATCTCTGCCTGTGGCCATCTACCTATTCTTTAGACTCCATCTCAAGTGCCACATGCTTCATAAAGACTGTCCTGTGTTGTCAACCTAGAAACTCTCTGAGGATTTCTAGATCTGGATTTGAATCTAGCTCTACTGCTTACTAGTTGCGTGGCCTTAGACAAGATGCTCAACTCAGAGCTACACATGGGCATGAGAAAATTTACCCACTTCATAAGGTAAACATTATGAAGATTGAGTGAGATGATGCATATAAGTCACTTAACATAGTGCTTGGCAGAGAAAGCGTTCCGAAAATGCAAACTTTTATTATTTTTTTATTACCCGAACCCCAATGGTATTTTATATAAAGCTTCTTATGCCACTTACCACATTCTGTCTTGTCTTGTTAATGAGATTAATCAGTTAAATCACTACTGATTTAAAACAATTACTCACTATCTCCTGTGGAATCAAAAGAGAGCTAACAGTCTGTCAGTCCTGGCTGTGTAATGGCCAGGTGAGGTTTCCACCCATGCATAAAATGTAGCCTTGGGCTCCACACCTGGTGATGCCCTACCATCAGTTCCTTTGAGTGTAAACTCTGCGACCCTACTCTCTATTCCCTCACCCCAAGGGACTCACAGGCTTTAATTTCTTGGAGTCTACCCTGTTGGGAGCCCTTTGTAAGGAATTATCAGTTCCTGAAATTCCAAGGGAGGAGAAGCATTAGTTCCTGAAATTCCAAGGGAGGAGGTTTCTCTTGGCCTTATGTTAATCCATGTTAATCGCAGCTATTGTTTCTGGATACTTGTGGTTTTGTTTTGAGCAGTTTGTTACTTTATTACGAGCAGTAGCAGTTTGTCAGGTACTCAAACTGTGTAAGTATATGGTGCTAAATAAACAAGTATACGGTGCTAAATAAACTCGGTGCTGCAGCTTTGACTGTATGCCCTCCCGAGATCTTCTTCTCTTCTCTGTCTTTTTTCCTAACCCTCGCTCCCCCACTCAGGACTGTTCGACTCCGTCCGGCGGGTTCCGGCACTACCCAGCAGGTTTTCATATGAGTCACCTCTAATAATCTTTGTATTATGATCCTTTTTCAGTTCAGAACTCCAGTAGCAGATGGACCTGGACTTTAGCCCCAATGTCACTGTTGTAAACTGTGGGACTGACCTTGGGGGCAAATTATTTGGCCTCTCTAGGACTCACTTTTCTAGTCTATAAAATTAAGATACTACTACTACTACTACTTAATAGATTCCTGTGAGGATGAAAGGACAGCATCTGGGGAAAGGGTGTTTGACACTACTGAGCACTCAACAAAAGACGTCATCATCACATTTCTTATAATTCTTGGGAAATTATAAACTCCTTGTGGACAGGAAATATGTTCACATAGTAGACTCCACAAAGGTTTATTGAATTAAGTTTTGAATTTTGATAACAACAAAACTGAAATTCTTATATCCACAACATTTTCTTGAAAAAAAAATGTTTCAGTCTATATGAACTTAAAAACAGAAAGTACAGTTGTTCAGCTACAATGGTAGGAAGCTGACAAATAAAATAAGTTGAAATTATTCATGTCGTCTTTGCTATTCATGAAGGAAACCAATGAAAAGTGTTGAATAGACAATTCACTGGGTTATTTTATTTGACCTTCATTTTCACAGGAGAAAATATGACCACTTGAAATTTTACTATCTTTTCCCACGTGATAACAGCCAGATCTATCGACATAGATTAACCTCCATTTTTTAGCATCTTTTTTTTTATATTTGACATTGACAATGCACCTTTCCTCTCACAGGGCTTTAAGAGCAAACAAACATTTATGTTATAATGATATAAATCCAGGGGAGAAACTGAGCCAGGGCAGTTGATTGGTAGCATGGAGGGGGTGAAGGGTCTATGGGCTACAATATTCCAAGGGGGCCATATGAAAACCCAAACCCTTAAGATGTTTTTAAAACTGTGGTGGTTGAGCTGGGACAAAAGAAAAACAGCATCAACAAAATGTCACTTCCAAGCTGCAAGAAGATTCTTTCTAGCAATTGGGGGAATGCCCAAAGCACCCTTAAAGCAAACTTTTCCTTTGTTGTAGAGGGGGGGAATCCTTTATATAGATGTTAAACAAAGACTCACTTCTGAAATGGGGATGGTAATTCAATTTCCTCTTTTAAGGGTGATAATGTTAAAGGTCCCCTCTATTGGAAATATTGCTGCATCTCTGTAGACTGGGATACTTTGGAAGAAAATGTGTCCTGGCCAAAAAGAGAGAGGTGGAACACTGTCAGTTCCCTGTCTTGTTCTCTGGTCTCATTTTAGGTCTTCTGCTTAAAGGAGTGAGTTATTTCAGAAGAGCTTTTGTATGATTCTATGCATAAAATGAGCTGCTCTGGGGTCCAGATGACTGAGTTGGTAAAAGGACCATTCTCTTGTCCTTTTCATTCAGTCATTCACTCAAAAATATTTATTGAAAGCCTATTTTGCACTTTTCACTCTACCAAGTGCTAGAGAGATGAAGTGGTGAAGTAAATATTCTCAGTGCCTCTCTTCATATCTCTTGCATTCTGGTGGTATATTAATTATCTATTACTACATAACAAATTACCCCAAAACTGAGTGGCTTAAAACAATGGATATTTATTTCCTCACAGTTTCTGTGGATCAGAAATCTGGTTGTAGCTTAGCTGGCTGCCTCTTTCTCAGGTCTTTCACAAGGCTGTGATCAAAGTGTCAGCCAAGGCTGCAGTCACCTCAAGGCTTGATTGTGGGACAATCTGCTTCCAAGCTCATTCATATGGTTACTGGCAATGCCTCAGATTCTCCTTGGCTGTTGGCCAGAGAAATCAGGCCCTTGCCACGTGGACCTCTCCATAAGGCTACTCAAAAGATGGCAGCTGGCTTCCCCAGAACAAGGGCTCATAGAGGGAAAAAGGCAAGAAGGAAGTCACAGTATTTTTGTAACCTAATCTTAAATGTTACATCCCCTCACTTTTGTGAGAGCCTGTTAATTGGAAGCAAGTCACTAGGTTGAGCCACATTTAAGGGTGAGAGGTTAAATAAGGGCAGAAATACCAGGAAGCTGGGCTCACTGGGAGTCATCTTGAGACTAACCATAAGTAGAATCAAATACTACTCTGGCTCCCCACAAATAATTGACCACTGTGAATATATCTTTTCCCATTTTCTCCCTGACTTGTTTTGCAGATATAGTAGAATAAATCTACTGTTTTGGAGTACAGGCATCATTCATTATCAGAATCTATTCAGTATCTAAAAAAATGATGGCTAGCAAATGTTCTAAAAACAGGAGCCTACAGTCCATTGTTTTAAAACAAAAAATGTGTTCCCAGCCTTCCCAATAACTCCAATCGACTTCCTCAAATATCACTAAAGCTCTCTTAGATACCTATGCAACCATTCACTAAAGATTTCAACATAATATAAAGCATTTTAAATGGTAATTGTTTATTATTTAATCTTTAATGACCTCATTAGTAGATATGTTTGGTTGCAATATGCAATGATATTATACAGTATTAGATGCAATTATTTTCCTTCTACATTGCAACAACCACAAACTTTCATGTAAATAAACCATAAAATAACATGTTAAAGACATGTAATTGTCACAAATGACATTTAGCAAAATAAAATATACCTAGTGGTAAATTATTTTAATGGTGCACATATGTAGGGGTCCATTATAGCAGATTTTTTATTCAGATAATGACATTTGGGTATGATCTCTTTCATGTCAGTTTAACAACCATTTAGATAGTGAGAATGAGAGCTACTGTACTTATTTTGTATTTACCATATTTCTAACATCTATAATTAGTTTTGATTGACTTTTAAGTTCACTGTCTTATAGTTTACAGAAAGAAATCAAAGTATCAGCAAATAATGACCACTTTTGTCTCCACTTCTTTCAATATCTAGATCTCTTATTCTGACTCGGCTTGTAAGCCCAGTTAAAGTTAGTTTTCTTGAAAAAATAAAAACACACATCATGTTTTTGGATGGAAAGCCTAACTATAATAACAATTTTAATTCTTCCAAAATGAATATATAAACTTAATGCAATTATAATTAGAATCCCATAATTTTTGTAATGCTTTGTTTCAGAACAGAGTACATGATCTTAATGTTTAGATGGGAAAACAGATGTTTAAGAATAGCTAATAAAGTTATAGAAAAGAAAAATAGTACATGATATCTGCCTTACCAGATTTAAAATATATCATGAAGCAGAATAGTATGATATTGGCATAAGAAAAGACAAATATATCAGTTGAACAAAACAAAGTGTAGAAATAGAGACCAGTATTTATGGGATTTTGATATATGAAAAAGGTGGCAATTCAATTCAGTTGGAAAGGGGTAATTTATTTAATAAAAAGAGTCTGACACAACTGGCTACCCATCTAGAATAAAATCAATTTCAACTCTCTACAATACCCCACCTTTAAAAGAAAATTTGAAACATAGTAAAAACATAAATTTATATAATAAACAAAAATAGTACAAGAACTTTTAGGCAAATATATGTGTAACCTAGTGGGTTTGGTAACCTTTTAACTGAGCTAGGACATCCAAAAACTGTAAAGGAAAACATAAAGATATCGACTATACAATTTTCTCTTTAAACATATATCTGGAAAATAATACCATTGACAAATGCAAAAGAAATGATACATTAGGAAATGTAATTTATAATATATATATGCCAGATAAGAGGTTAATATCTATAATACCAAAACATCTCCTTCAAACTGATAAGACAAATAACACAGTAGGAAAATGAACAAAGGATATTAAGTGCAAACCCAAATAGTCATTAAACAATAGTAGTTTGAGAAATGCAAATTTAAAAAATATATAATGATATATTTCTTACCCATTAGATGGGCAAATATTTAAGTACTAATACCCACTGCTGGCAGGATGGAGAAGGGAGAGTGTACTTTCATAGCACTGCTTATGTTAATGTGACTATTTACAGCTTTTTGGAAAAGCAACCTGGGAAGAGCTATAAAAATTAAAACTACATATACCCTTTGTTCAAACAATTCCACTCTTATGAATCTATCCCAAAGAAATAACAATATCAATATAAGGAGGTTTACACAGATACATACACAAACATGTTTACAGCAGCACTGGTTCTGTAGTGGAGGAAACCTAGTAGCAAATAGAATGTCCTTACAAAGAGAAATAAGTGAATAAATTATATATCCATATCATGGAATACTGTGCAGACATTAAAAGGAACTAATTAGATCTGTACCAGAAACTTGGAGGGATTTCATGGTCAGGTAAGAAAAGCAAGAGGCAAGGAAAAGTATATAATATGATACTTTTTAAAAATAAATAATGGTTTTTAAATCCTTATTTGTGTATATGTCTATTTATTTTATCATAGTTATATGAACCTGAAGAAAGAGATAAATGATGCATACATCTAGTTGTTAAGGCTGGTTATGCAGTGGAGGGTAACAATCAAACAACTAAGAATTGTGAAATTTCATGTAGTATATACAAGAAATAAAAATGAAGGGATGGTACTCAATATATTAATGGTTATCTCAGGGTTGTGAAATTTCAGGTGATGTTTTACTTTATTCTATATATTTTTCTGTATTTTATTTAGTCTGTCATTTTCTCCAGCAAAACTTTTCTTTCTGCCTAGAATGCCTTTCCACATCCTTACTGGTCACTGCTTCTTCCTCATGTTGGCAGTCTGATATACTGCAGCAAGAGAGGCCTGAGTTCAAAGCCTAACTCTGACATTGACTAGACATTGATTAGCTATGTGGCCTTAGATGAGTCACTTGGTCTCTCTGAGCCTCAGTTTCCTCACCTGCAAAATGGAAATGGTAATATCTGGATCATGAGTTTCGCCAAGGGTTAAGTGCAAAAGTTCCTGGTTCTGATTACTGTTAATTTACTCACTTCTCTACCTCAAGGAATGCTGTTTATTCTTCAAGGCCCACTAAAAATTTCACAACTTTTGTGACATCTTCCCTTATTCTCTCTTCAGATTTAATAACTCCTTCCTCTGCATTCATAGCACTCTGATCAGACCCCCTTTTAGACTACTTCCCACATTACATACTTTTCATATGTGTCTCAACAGAAAAGAGACTCTTTGAAGGTATGACCTACATTGTATTTATTTTAATATGCCCTAGTATCTTGTAACAGTGCCAGTGCCTGACATATAATAAATAGATAATAAATATTTGCTAGACCAGTGTTTAGCTATCAGCAAAGACGTTATATTAGTTCAATAGTTCAAATAAGTCTGGTGTCATGACCTAGTTCAAAGTGTCATACTTTGGGATTTTAGTTTGCTTTTGCATTGTTCACCTACATAGTTCTCCAAGAGGTTAAATAGACCTCTTGGCAAAAGAGGAACCAATGTGTCTACTTCACTTAGACTTTCAAAAGGCTTTTGACAACTAGGCACAATTCCAAAGGATACATTCCCTACAGGCAAAGAACTGTCTCTGCAGCTTCTCTACTTCCACATGGTGAAATCCTATCCTTTTTATGCTTTTGGTATCACCTCCTTCAGAAAGCCTTTTCTGACTCCTCCATCCTCATGGATTTTTTTCCCTGCTTTGAATGACAGGGACATTTTCCCTGTTCTCTCAGGGCACACAGAATAGTTTGCTTTGCAAATATACAGCTCCTCAATTTTGTGTCTAATTCTCCAACTAGGCAAAGAGCAAAAGGCAGGAACTGGATCTTACCTATGGTATCTCTACAGTACCCAGAGCAGCTTGGCATGAGACAAAAACATCATGAAACACACAAAAGAGGATCTGTAGGACTTAGACAAGGAGAAAAGTATAGAAACCAGAATGGAGCAGAACAGCAACAATTTCTAAACCACATTGAGCTAAATATTTCCTCCAACTCCTTAGGGAAGAAGAAATTAGAAAGTAACAATAAAACTCAACAATATAGGATCTGCAGCTTGACATAGATAATTATGCTTCAATTTAAATTACATTAAATTCTCCATAATCTTTCCCTATATTGAGTCATTATAGCTGAGTTGGTTTGTTGTCTTCAAACACTGTTAGCTGGACTGCATAGACCCTACCTGGCAAATACATTTAAGATTTTGTTGCCCACACTGATTGTAGGAATGTAAATTGGTGGAGCTACTATGGAAAACTTAAAATAGAACTACTTTATGACCCAGCAATTCCACTTGTGGGCATTTATCAGAAGAAACCCAAAATACTAATTCAAAAAAATATATGCACCCCTATGTTCATTGCAGTGTTATTTACAATAGCCAAGGTGTGGAAGCAACCTAAGTGCCCATTGATAGACAAGTATTGTATATATAAAGAATATATACAATATATTCTTTATATACAATGGAATACTACTCAGCCATAAAAAAGGTGAAATATTGTCATTTCTAACAACATGGATGAATCTCGAGAATATCATGCTAAGTGAAATAAGCCAGATGGAAAAGGACATGAACTATATGATTTCACTCATATGTGGGAATTAAAACAGAAAGCAACAAGTGAACAAACAAAACAAATGAATAAACTCATCGATACAGACAACAGCATGGTGGTTACTGGGGGTGGAGGATGGGGTAAGATGAAGAGGCTAAAGGGTTTCAAATATAAACTTTGGGTTGTGAGCACACAATGGAGTATACAGATGTTATATTATACTCTTGTACACCTGAAATTTATATAATGTTATTGACCAATTATGCCTCTAATAAATTTAATTTAATTTTTTTTAATTAAAAAAAATGTCTAAAGATTTTGGTGCCCAGAAGGGAAGTCCAGGGAAAAAGCAGATTTTCCCTCATGGGGCCTCAACAAGGCTTATTTCCACTTGGGAGTGCTACCAGAACCACATTCACAGCCCTTATCACATTTGCTCCTCACGGTTGCCCTGAGCACTAGGTAAGCACTAGGTAAGTTCCCTGGTTCAGAAATGAGGAAACAAAAACTGCAAAGATACATGATTAGAATTTTTTTCCCTTCTGCATAAGGACCCCAAGTATAACAGCAGCAGCTACAACATTTCTGCACCTGCTTTAACACAGTCTCTCCCATGGTAATCCCCAAATTTTGCAGCTAAAAGGCCTAAGAAATTATCTGGCTCAAGCTTCTGCATTTAAGAGCAAACTCATGTTTCCAGTGCTTACACCAGCCTGAAGGAGGAGGAGCAGAGGGACCTGGCTAGAGACCAGCTCCTAAAAACTCTTGGTTTCCCTAACAGGGGCAGCTAGAAAATCATGTGCTCTTTCTGGCCACTGAAGATCTCCTCTGCAGTTGCTATTACCCATCGACCACTCGATCTTAGTTCAGCAGTGCTGCTGCAGCTCCTCACCTCAATGTTTTCAGATGACGGAACTAACACCCAGAGCAATGATCTGACTTGCCCTGTGACTCCAAAGAAGTCAGGGGCAGATCCAGGACTTAACATGTTTTTGGACTGCAAGTGCAGAGTTCTATGTACAATATCATGCTTTCTCAAAAGGAGACAGACACTGGGGACATGTAGGACAGTATCTTATCACATTAAAATATTTTGTCCTTGCTGTTTTGAATATCAAATATTCAAATATCTCACTCTTTGTCAATGCTGTAAAATGGAATCTTAACATCCTTTGAGCATAGGAAATTTTTTAAGTCAAAAGGAATATATAAAAAAAAATTTAAAAATACAGCCAGACACCCAAAGAGAAGAATTAGAGCCAACACACTGCTCTGGAAAGAGAGTGTTAGACAAACCACAAAATAATGTATCAGCAAAACCACTTCTCTTAATTTTAGTTCTAGCAACCATTTGCAAAAGAAACAATGCACATGCTGCTCCCATAGGGAGCCAAGCTGAGTAGTTAACCTAGCTCACAGAAAAGGCAGGTCCAAAATTCACAAACTGTAAACTTGAAGGGAACTGAGGACTACAGCTCTGAGAAGGAAGTGACAGAGCCCCCACCCAATCTGGAGAAATTAACTGTGTCTGCATTAATTCCTTTTTGTTATAGTCCAGTAAGCATTGCCAAGTGTTTTATAATAGATCACGACAGTGGCTCTGGGTAATGCAGTGCTGCAAATACAAAGTAGCTGGGCACTGTCTCAGGAAGAGAAGATAATGACAGCAAGTTCCAAAACACCCCAGAATGTGTATGTGTGTGTGTGTGTGTATGTGCATGTGTGTGTGTGTGTGTGTGTGTGTGTGTGTGTGTGTGTGTACTGTGAGCTAGGCCCTATAGGTATAGATATAATACCTATAGATGATTGTGTGTATATGTATGTGTATATGATTGTGTGTATATGTATGTGTATATCTGTATATATATTTATATATGCACATATATGATATACATGTGTATAGATATACATAATACCATATATAATATACTATAGATGTGTATATAGATAAAGTCATTTCTAGGTATTTTATATACAAAATACTTATTAAATATTAAGCTGACGCAATATTAATAATAGCCAATATTTATGAAGCATTTTACACATATTATCTCCTTTAATCCTCCCAATAACCCTCGATGTCCTATCATTGTATTCATTTTACTTTTGGCACAGAAAGGTGAAGTGACTTGCCCAATATCACACAGCTAGCAAGCAGATGAATGGGAAATTCATCCACTGGCTCCAAAACTGAAGCTCTAAACCACTACGCCATAAGGCCTCTCCATCTGTGGGTTTTATTTTTGGCTAAACACGTAACTCTCTACTTTTGAAAGAGACTGAAACAGAGTTTTTTCTTCATTTTTTAAAACAGTATAGCTTCCACTTACTGAGTATTTTCTATAGGCCAAGCACTGTTCTACGTACTGCATTATTTCATCTAACCTGTACAATGACAAAATGAGATGTGTACTATTATTATCTCCAAGCTACAAATGAGTCTATTGAGCCTCAGAATGGTAGAGTAACTAATTGTTCAGAGTCGCATGGAAAATGGTAGACCTGCCTGAAATTAATGTGAGAGATTGCATATGGAGTCTCCTTATTTATAGTCATACTTGGTGCAATCAGCTGGTAGTATGCTGATGAATGCTTCACCACTGTTCTCCAGTGGCAAAAAGAAAGGACCCTCAGCTCCAGGCAGGCAAGATGAGTAAGTACACTCCACCCTATCTCTCATACTTAATGCAATTATAAAACTTGGCCAGATTTATGGAGCAGCTATTCGAAGGTGCTAAAAAGTAAATAGTAGCAGGTATATTGAGGAAGAAAACCAGAATCCAAAGTATCACCAAATAGGTGAGTTCACCATTTTCCCCTTGTGATATCCCTCAGCCTAAACACAACACAGCTTGAAACCCAAAACTGGACATCAGTGCAAACAAAGACAGCTCCAGGAGATACTCTCTAGTCCTGACTCAAGGCTCTGGAAAAGAAATGCTTAATGGCCAAAGAGGTTTTCTGTTATCTCTCTCCATTCTCTTATGGCCCAGACCCCAAGCAACCCAGTGACGGTGGTAGTAAAGGAGAATGCATGGGAGAAAACCTTCATTTTTTATTAATAGAGCTGTGGTCCCTATGGGCAAACCTCCATTATTCTTCTGTTGTGGTTGTGTTCTTCTGCCTCTCACTGTTTGGCTCTGAAGTAAGCAGAGGCACAGAAGTGCATAGTAGAGTGGAGGAACTAAAGCCCCTGATTTCTGGCTGGAAGGCCAAAAAAAAAGGAGCTCCAGGGAGCCATAAAGTATTGAAGACATTGCAGAGAGAGAGGCGATCAGGAAAGTGACCCCATAAGATTGTTTATTGACTCCTGAGCTTATCCCTGGGATGTGCATGTGTGAATCTGATCCTAATCATCCTGAACATGATGACCATGTCAAAAACTTTTAGAGCCGAACTACAAGAGAGATCACTGTCCTGGTCTCACACTGACCACTGAATGGCACACAGTTGGAACAGATCCAAATAGCAATGTGAAGGCTTTGAAAATACTGTAGATAGAATTGAAATTAGAACTATAGTCCACAGAGGTAGATGGTAAATAGCAACCCAAACCTAACCAGGTTGATTGTCTGCTAAAATATTAACATCTTTCATAGTACTTTCATTGTCAAAATGTCCACAATGCAATACAAAAAATACTCAGCATATAAAGAACCAGTAAAATCTCAATTCACATAAGAATAGACAATCAATAGATGCCAGTGTCAAAATGACATATATGCTGTAATTATCTGACAATAATTTTAAAACAGGTATTATAAAATGCTCCTGCAAGCAATTATGAACATTCTTGAAACAACTGGAAAAATGGAAAGTCTCAAAAGAAATAGAAGAGCTAAATGTAAAGTTTAAAACTGAAACATACATATAATAACCAGAACTTAAAACTCACTCTATGTGATCAATAGCAGAGTGAGATGACAGAGAAAAGAGTCAATGAATTAAAAGGTAGATCGATAGAAATTATCCAATCTGGATAAGAGAAAGAAAAAAGATTGAAAAAATAAACATCCTCAATTTGTAGTGTTTGCCAATTTCCATAGTGAAAATTCTACTATACTGGCCAATGTCAATGTACCAACTAGACATCACTGAATGCAGAGCTGTGGAGAAATGCATATAATTGGCTCTTACCCACAAATATCTCCCATCCCTCAAGGCCAAACCAGTGGTACTAGAGTCTCAGCCTTCTAATCACACACACGCTGAGGCTATTGATCTTCCTTTTAGGCACTCCCAGCCCCATCTGAGCTATTCCTGTTCTCCTCAACCTGATTTCAAATGGAAAGCATGTGCAGAGACTATGCAGTGAGACTGACAGGGGCCAGGGCCCTCCTGCTCTATGGCAAGACCCTAAGTGAGAGACATTTCCTCACAGGGGAAATGAGCTGAATGAATCCAGCTAAAGCCAAGAATGTTTCTCAAACTAGCAGCCTGATGATGACACAGATAAAATGTGAAAAACATAACCTAGATGAGCAAGCCCAGGGCAGCAGTATACCCTATACAGAGGAGCAAAGCTGGGCTTAGAATTGATCCTTGGGTTGCAGCTGCAGTGTTATTATATTCTTGAGCTTTTCACCAAAAGCTGCTAGGGCATTCTGAAAACTTCCGTTAGAATTATGCAGCACCCTCAAGAAAGGCTGGAAAGCAAGGTAGGATGGAAGTTCTAAGGACAAGGATCCTCTTCTGCATAAGAGTTTGTTATTTGGCCACTAAGGGTAGGAACAGTTCTGAGATCCTTACACTGAGATTCTGAGTTCTGAGATTCTGGGTTGCATTGCATCCAGGATCAAAGATCCAAAGTTCCTGAAATGGCTTATGAGTAGTAAATCCTAAAAGCCACAAATATCCCAGAAAGCCTCTCTCTAACCTAACCACCTTAATTGTACACATTAAGATGCAAAGTTCCAGAGAGAACACTTTCTCAAGGTCATGTAACTAATGAGCTAGAACAAACAGGGAGGTCTCCTGATTCTTAGTCCCGTGCTTTTCTCCTGACATCACACTTCCTCTTACACTTCCTTCCCTGAACAAGATTTATCTGGCCAGTGGTAAACCAGGATGAAAAAGTCCTTGTGTGAGTTAGAGGAGAATTAAAAAACAAAATAACCCAAATGGGCCAGTCGCAGTTGACTCTGACAGCATCAAAGAGGAGTTGGAGCTAGTGGTATTTTTGCTGTGGGAGCCAGAGAATGGAAATTCATTATGAATCAAGAAATCTGGAGAGTCCCCTTTAAGAAATTAGCAGGCATAGTGCTTTTAGAAGTGCTCAGGGTGCAGTTGCAGTGTTATTATGGAGCTGTTGGGAAAGCTCAGTACCCAAGGTGGTGAACATATCTTAGGTGCTCCCTGCCACCCCCATCTCTACAGCATACACTGCCACGTCTGGCCAATTGTTTAACAAGGCAGCTGTGTGTGTGCCTGTTAATTATACTGTGGGGCACCAAAGTGCAGTGTCAAGCAGCTGCCAAGACAATCAAATGGCTGCTCATAGAACAGACCAGCTATAAGTACTCTCTTCAGAGAGGTTGTAGAGCAGCTGACTCCCCCTCCTCCAGCCCTTGCCAATGCAGGCCCCTTTAAAGTTCTATTATGAAGGCTGCGATGACATATTATCACAGAGCTAAATTAGAATCCATAATGGAACCAGTGTTGCTGATCTTTCTGATACACCTGAATGGGATGAATGTAAGCGCTATCTTTTATTTTTATGTCTTCTAACAGTAATAGTCCCCTGAAACCAACAAACCCTTTGAATTAATATATTTAGCCCATCTGATTAGAATAAGTTGGAAGTATTAAGGCTGCTTCCAAAATAATGACAATTAACACTTAGAAAGGGCCCTTTATAATAAATTCATTTATTCCCCAAGACAGCCCCAGGTAGGTACTATTATTATTGCCATTTTAAAGGTAAGGAAACTGAGATGTCAAGGTTAAATAATTTCTCCAATATCACATAGCCAGTGTATGGCAGAGCTAGTATCAAACCTAAGCAATATGGCACCTCAATGCTTTTAACCACACTTTATTGCTCCAAACAAAGCTAATGGCCCAGGCCCATCATTCAGTATCTATCCAGCATCTGTAATATGCTCATATCTGTTCTTTTGTTCTACTCACTGCCTTTGGAGTCAACCCAATAAGCATTTTCTGTGACTCTACTAGGTACAAGGAGAGAAAATTTACTTTTGAATGGAGTGGTTGAAAAGGTTTCGTGGAGTAAGCAGGTTTTGAGTTGGATCTTGAAAGTGTAAGGAGTCACAGGAAGCAGGACATATTAGGCAAAAGAACCAATGTGAGCAAATTCAAACAGGTAGGAATGATCATAGGAAATAAGTAAAGCTGTGAAGCTGCTTGTATACCTGGATCACAGAGACATTTGGCTTCAGTGTGAAGGATGGACTAAGATACTAGTGATGATGATGAGAAGGAGGCAGAGGAGGAGGAGGGAAAGGTGCAGTGTGTGTGTGTGTCTGTGTGTGTGTCTGTGTGTGAGTGTGCAAGTAAAAAAGGAGAAATAAGCCAATAGTAATTATTTCATGATTGGTTTTCTCCCCTCCTCTTCCCCCGTGCTTCTATCTGTCCATCACATGAATAACTGCTAAACTAGGCCTCATGCTGCATCATTCACAATTCTCTGCAAGTTAAAATTCAAGTGATTAAAATTTTTTATTTGTGTTCCCCTAAAAAGAAAATTAAACTTATAGAATTCTGGTAACTAATTGAATCCTCTAGATTACTGAACACCCCTTTAAATGTAGCCATAGTAGTACCTTTTCCACAAATGTAAAGCTTACTCCCTTTCAACTTTCTTCTTTCCTTTTTAAAAGAAAATGAGGTATAATTTATACAAAGTAAAATTCAGCTTGTTATGTTAGTTCTATGAATGTTGACAAAACACCAACAAAATCAAGATATAGAACAAATTCATCACTCTTCAAATTTACCTCATGCTGTGCTCTTTGTGATCAAACCCTGCCCCTATCCTACAGCTCTTGGCAACTACTAATCTGTTTTCTGTCCCTATAGTTTTGCCTCTTCCAGAATGTCACATAAATGTAATTATACAGTACAGAGCAATTTGAACCTGGCTTCTTTAAGCATAAAGTACTGCAGTTTCATCCAAGTTGTTATATAAATCAGGAGCTTGTTCATTTTTATTACTGAGTAGTATTCCATTTTAGAGATACACAATAATTTTTTAACCATTAAACAGTTGTAAGATATTTGAGTTGTTTCTAGCTTTCAGCAATTATGAGTAAAGCCACTATAAACATTTGTGTACAGGTTTTTGTGTGAACACAAGTTTTCATTTAACTTAGGTTAACATTTATCTGATAAAAGGCTTACACCTAAAACATACAAAAAAATTCTGAAATCTCAATAATAGAAAAACAAGTAACCCTTCTTTTTAAATTTCCAGCACTACACTTGGGGGACATTTTATTTGTTTATCTTTAAAAATTGAGATATAATTGGCATTTAACATTGTATTAGTTTTACATGTACAACATAATGATTTGATATCTGTATGTTGTGAAATGATTACCAGAATAAGTTTATTTAACATCTATCATCACACATACTTACCATTTGTGTGTATGTGTGTGTGATAACTGTCTTAGTAACTTTCAAACCTACAATACAGTATCGTTAACTATACTACCATGCTGTCAAATACATCTCCAGGACTTCTTTATTTTATAAGTGGAAGTTTCTACATTTGACCACATTCACCCATTTCACTGGAGATCCATTTTATTTATTTATTTATTTATTCATTCATTCATTCATTCATTCATTTATGAATTTATTTAAACTAATTAATTTTTTATGGTAACATTGGTTAAGAAAATCCAGTAAGTCTCAGCAATGAACTTTAACAGTAAGGCATATATATTTTTACATCGTGTGTTCACCTCTGATAGTTAGATATCTTTCTATCACCACATATTTGAACCTCTTTACCTTGTCTACTTCCCCCTCCCCCCTCCGCCCTACCCTCTAGTGACACTAGTCTATTATTCATGTCCATGAGTCTCTGTTTGTTTGTTCTGTTCATTTGTTGCTTTTAGGTTTATATCTCATATGTAAGTGATATCATGTGGTTTTCAACTTTCTCTGTCATATTTCACTTAGCATGATTATCTCGAGGTCCATCCATGTTGTCGCAAATGGCAGTATTTCATATCTTCTTATGGCCAAGTAACATTCCATTGTATATATGTACCACAACTTCTTTAGCCAATCATCTGCTGTAGGACACTTTAGTTGCTTCCATGTTCTGACCACTGTGAATAATGCTGCTATGAACATCAGTGTGCAAATATCTTTTTTGACATGAGTTTTCAAGTCTTTGGGGTAAATACCCAGTAGAGGGATTGCTGGATCATATTCTTAGTTTTTTGAGGAACCTCCATACTGTTTTCCATAGTGGCTGTACCAACTTGCAGTCCCACCAGTGGTGTGTGAGCATTCTTTTTCCTACACGTCCTCTCCAACTTGTTATTACTTGTCCTGTTGATTATAGCTATTCTAACAGGTGTGAGATGGTATCTCATTGTGATTTTGATTTGCATTTCCATAATAGCTAGCAATGTTGAGCACCTTTCATATATTTGTTGGCCATTTGTATATCCTCTAGGGAGAAGTGTCTATTCAGGTCTTCTGCCCATTTTTTGATGGGATCACTTGGTTTTTTGTTGTTATTGAGTCGTATGAGTTCTTTGCATATTTTAGATATTAGGCCCTTATCAGAGGCGTTGCTTGCAAATATATTTTCCCATTCAGATAGTTGTCTCTTTACCTTGTTGATGATTTCTTTTGCTGAGCAGAAGCTTTACTTTTACTTTTACTTCCCCTGACTTTAAGGTCAAATTCATAAAATTCTCTTTAAGTCCAAGGTCCTTGAGTGTAGGTCCTATGTTTTCTCTATGCAACTTATTGTTTCAGGTTTTATACTCAGGTCCTTAATCCATTTTAAGTTATTCTGGTGTGTGGTGATAGACAACAGTCTAGTTTCATTCTTTTGCAGGTGACTTTCCAGTTTTCTCAGCACCATTTATTGAAGAGGCTTTCCTTTCCTCCACTGTATGTTTTTGGCATTTTGTCAAAAATTATTTGCAAATATAATTGTGGGCTGACTTCTGGATTCTCGATTCTGTTCCACTGGTTCGTGTGACTGTTTTTCTGCCAATATCATGCTGTTTTGATTATTGTTGCTTTGTACTATAATTTGAAGTCAAGCAAAGTGATGCCTCCAGTCTTTTTCTTTTTTCTCAGGATAGCTTTGGAAATTTGGGCCTTTTGTGCTTCCATATAAGTCTGATAAGTTTTTGTTCTATTTCTTTAAAAAATGCCGGTGGGATTTTGATGGGGATTGCATTAAATCTGTATAATGCTTTAGGTAATAAGGTCATTTTAACTATGTTGATTTTCCAATCTAAGAACACAAAATATCTTTCCATTTCTTTGTTTCCTCTTCAATTTCTTTTAATGGGGACTAATAGTTTTCATTACATAAGTCCTTCACATGCTTCATTAGATTTATTCCTAGGTGTTTTATTCCTTTTCTTCCAATTGCAAAAGGAATTATTTTTCTACTTATTTTTCTGACACTTCATTATGAGAGTACAGGAATGCTATGGATTTTTGAACATTGACTTTGTATCGAGTAACTTTACTGTATTTGCTTATTGTTTCTAGTAGTGTTCTTGTGGAGTCTTTAGGGTTTTCTATACAGAGAATCATTTCATCTGCAAATAGTGACAGTTTGACTTTTTCATTCCCTATTTGGATCCCTTTTATATCTTTCTCTTGCCTGATTGTACTGGCTAGGACCTCCAATTTTATATTGAAGAGCAGTGGTGATAGTGGACAGCCTTGCTTTGTTCCTGTTTGTGGGTCCCAGGTCTCGCTGTGATCCAGGCTCACAGCTAAAGGTAGAACTCCAGATTTAAAATGTTAAATTAATGTAGTAAGGCATGTGCATTTTTACTTTTGTAAGTATGACTCGGCTTATTGTTTATTATGCATGTGTAGCAGAATGTTCTCCAATGTATATAAAGCCCATGCGGTCCAGAAGTATGTGCTCCCTGTAATAAAGTTGGTGCCTACCATTTCATTCTCATGTTGACTCCTCGTGCATTCTTTCAACTGGGCATCTAACCGCTGAAGCCTTCCCTTCTTGATCAGCTTGGCACTGACACTGTTCTTAGAGGGAAGGTTTGTAGTTTTTCACCATTAAATATAATGTTGGCAGATGGTTTGTCATATATGACCTTTATTATATTAAGGTACTTTCCTTTTACACCAATTTTGTTAAGTGTTTTGATCACAAATTGATGCCTATCAAAGGCTTTTTTGCATCTATTGACATGATCTTATGATTCTTACCCTTTAATTTCTTTATGTGGTGTATCACATGAATTGATTTGCATATGTTGAACCATCCCTGTGCCACTGGGAGGAAGCCCACTTGATCATGTTGTATAATCTTTTTAATATGTGCTATATTCAGTTCGATAGTACCTTATTTAGGATTTTTGCATCTGTATTCATGAGAGATATTGGTTTGTAGTTTTCTTTTTTTGTGTTATCCTTACCAGGTTTTGATGTTAGAGTAATATTGGTCTCATAATATGAGTTGGGAAGTTTTGTCTCCTCTTCGACTTTTTTGGAAGAGTTTGAGGAGAATAAGTATTAAATCTTCTTTGAATTTTTGGTAGAATACCAAACCATCTGGTCCTGGACTTTGACTTTTCAGTAGGTTGTTAATGATTGTTTCAATTTCCATAGTGCTGATCAGTCTTTTTAGATTTTCCAGTTCTTTCTAATTCAGTCTAGGAAGGTTGTATTTTTTCTAAGTACTGGTCCATTTCTTTAATTTATTAAATTTAGTGTTATATACTTTTTCATAGTATTCTTGTATGATCTTTTGTATTTCTGCAGTGTCTGTCATCATTTCCTCTCTTTTATCCCTGATTCTGTTGATTTGTGTCCTTTCTCTTTTTTCTTTAGTGAGTCTAGCCAGGGGTTCATCAATTTTATTAACCTTCTCAAAGAATCCACTATTTGTTGAATTTATTTTTCTACTTTTTTTTGTTTTCAATTTCATTTATTTCTGCTCTAATTTAGATTATTTCTTTCCTTCTGCTCAATTTGTTCTTCCTTTTCTAGTTTTTTTAAGATGAAGTGTTAGGTTATTTATTTGGGCTCGTTCTAGTTTTTGGAGATAGGCCTGTAATGATATGAACTTTCTTCTCATGACTACTTTTGCATGTCCCAGAAGTTTTGATATGTTGTGCTATCATTATCATTTGTTTCTATGTATCTCTTGATTTCTTTATTTCTTCTGTGACCCAGTTCTTCTTCAGTAGTATGTCGTTTAATCTCCATGTATTTGTGGTTCTTCCCACTTTCTTTTTATAGTTGATCTCTAGCTTTAAAGCGTTATGTTCAAGGACATGGTTGGTATGATTTCAACCCCCTTATATTGTTGAGGTTATCTCTATATCCTCGTGTATGATCAATTATAGAGAATGTTCCATGCACACTAGAGAATAATGTATAAGGAGCTGTTTTGGGATAAAAGGCTCTGTAAATATCAAGTACATCCAGTTGATAATATGTCATTGAAGGATGTGACTTTCTTATTTATTTTCTCTTTGGAATATCTGTTCATATCTGACAGTGGGTTATTTTTGTCCCCTACTATAATAGTGTTTTGGTCTGTTTCTCCCTTTAGTTCTGTTAGTAATTGCTTCACATATTTCGGGGCTCCCTGATTGGGACCGTAGATATTAACAAGTGTTATGTTTTCTTGGTGTATGATTCCCATTGTCATTATAAAGTGTCCCTCTGTATCTTTATTTACATTTTTTTATTTTGATGTCTGTTTCATCCAACATTAGTACCATTACTCCCACTTTTCTGTGAATGTCATTTGCTTGAAAATTCATTTTCCACCCTTTCACTTTGAGTCTATATTTGTCTTTGAACTGAGATGTGTCTCCTAGAGGTAGCATATGGCTGGGTTTTGTTTTTGAGCCATTCTGCAACTTTGTGCCTTTTAATAGGTGAGTTCAGTCCATTTACATTTAGGGTGATTATTGAAATATGAGGTCTTCTTATAGCTATTTTATTTTTTGCTTTCTGGTAACTCAGTGTTTCCATTGCTTCCTTGTCTTTGTGTTTCTGTCTTCTTTATTTTGGTTGGATTTTGTGGGTTTTGCCTCTGGTTCTTGTTTTATGTTATATACTTTATTTCTGAATCTTTGGTGTATGGTTACCATTATAAAAATGAAAAGAATAGTTATATATATGTGTGTGTGTGTGTGTGTATGTATATACACACACGTATACATATATATACACACATATATGTATACAGATAATTATATATATATTTTATATATATATATGTATGCATGTGTGTGTGTGTGTATATATATATATTTTTTTCTTCTGTGTATGCCTTTTCTCCATTCCTCTTTGCAAATTTGGATTGTTGAATCCTCCTCTTTTCAGTCATTGTCATCTCAGTTTGTCCCTATGTGGGCTGAACATTGATTACTATCTTGCTATAGCAAATCTCTTCTTATTGCTTAATCTTATAATGCTCTGTTCTTAGTAAATGTTGCACTCCTGTGCTTCTATCAGCCTTCTAGTCACCTTACTCCTAATTATGTATTTTTTTTTTCATTTTGTTTTAGGTGAGCTGACTCCTTTCAGTATTTCCTGTAGTGCAGGCCTCACAGTGGAGAATACTCTCAATTTTTGTATATCTGGAAAGGTCTTTATTTCTCCTTTATATCTAAAGGAGAGCTTAGCTGGATACATTATCCTTGGCTGGTAGTTCCTTTCACTTAATAGTTTAAATATCTGATTCCGTTCCTTTCTGGCTTGTAAGGTTTGTGCTAAGAAGTCTGATGATCGTCCAAATGTTTTCCTTTATAGTTTCCTTTCTTTTCACTGGCTGCCCTGAGAATTCTTTCTTTGTTGTTGATTTTTCATAATTTTAATACAATGTATCTTAGTGAAGGCCTTTTTGGGTTGAGATAATTGGGTGTTCTGTGGACTTCTTGAATTCCAAGCTCCATCTCATTCCTTAGATTTGGAAATTGTCCTCAACTATTTGTCTGAAATTGCTTTCTAATCCCTGCTCTTTTTCCTTGCCTTTGAGAATGCCTATTATACTTATGTTTCCTCTCCTGATGGTATCAGCTAGCTCTTGTATTTCTCTTTCATTATTTTTCATTTTTTGGTTTCTCTCTTCTTCTTTCTGATTTATTTCAAGATTTCTGTCTTCGACATTACTGATCCTTTCCTCTATTTGTTCAACTCTATTTCCCAAGGTTCCTATTTCATTTTTCAACTCTTGAAGTGTGTTTTTTATCTATAGAAGTTCTATTTGGTTCTTTTAGAGTGTTTAAATCTCCTTGCTAAATAACTTTTTCTGCTCATCTAGTTCTTTTTTCAGTTCCTGAAATTATTGATATGACTTGTTTTGGATCTCCTTGAGTTTTTTCAGAAGTACCGCCCTGAAGTCTCTGTCATTTAAGTAGCATATTTCTATGTCTATAAGCTTATTTTCTGGAGATTTTTCTCTTTCTTTCTGAGCTGCCTTGTCACCTTGGTTGTTCATGGTGTTTAATGGACTTTTTCTCTGCCTGGGCATTAATGGAAGTGTATTCTGCTGTTTTTCTAGAAAGAAGATTTATTATATAAAGGTCATTAGCCTGCTGCAAAGAAAGCGCTTTTCTTTTGGTTTCCAGTAGGCAGTGGCTAAGCTTCTTGAATACTTGCTTTATATAAAGCCTTCATAGTGCCTTTTTTTATAGATGTTTAATCACAGTTGCTACCCTCAGTCTCAGTCCCTGTCAGTGGTAGCAACAGTTTCAGTAGCATTTGCTCAGATTCCCTTGGGGTTCCGTGGAGTTCAGCCTCAGAGGATATGGGAGGAGGGACCCTTGGGTTGGGGGAGTGGGCTGAGGCTCAGCCTCGGTTTTCCAACCATGGCTGGTAAAATCAACTGTTGTTTCTCTGCTATCCCCGTTTCTCTGCCATCCTCACTTCTCAGCTTTCTGTCTTGGTTCCTGGGAACTACTGCCTGTAGCAGAGAGCTCATAGCTATCCCAGGCAGGGTGTTTACAGAACCTACTGCACCTTCTCCCCTCCCCATCCTCCAGCAGGGAGTTCAGGCTGTGAGAGGCAGATTTTTGTTTCTCCCAGTATACCGCCTGACTCCCCGGGGTTATGACCTGTAGTAGCTGTTATAAGCAAATCCCACGCTCAGATGTGCTGGTGTGCAGTTTGGGTGCTTTTTTTTTAGTTTTAAATGTTCAGCTTATTGTTGTTTCAAGGAGAGAAATCTGGGAACATCTCTCACTCTACCATGTTTCTTCACACCGCCAATATTTAAAAAGGCAAAATATTTTAACAGATACTTCACCAAAGAAGACATCTGGATGGCAAATAAGCAAATGAAAAGATGCTCAATATTATAAGTTGTTAGGAAAATGCAAATTAAAACCAAAATGACATACCACTGTGCATCTATTAGACTATTAAATGTTCACATGGTGGAGAGGATGTAGATCAACAGAAACCCTCAAACATGGCTGTGAAAATGTAAAATGGTACAGTCACTTTGGAAATTAGTTTATCAGTTTTTTATAAACATAATTCTACCATGCAATCTAACAATTCCATGCCTAGGTATGTAACCAAGTGTTTTTAATCAAATTTTGTATGATGGATTGTTTTCCTGCCTTCTTAATCAGAATACAATGAATAAAATCTAATTATTTTGCTGACTTGAATTTAGTATTATAAGCACTAATAGATTCTACTGGGATCTTGCTTTTATGTTTGCCTTCTGCCCCCCAAAAATGTTAAGTGTCTACTTTGTCGGCTAGGTACTGATAATATGTATAGAGAGGTAAGAAGGTTCCTATCTTAAAGGTGGAGTTGCACACAAGGTTATTGTGGCCCACACGCCTGTTTGTCTCTTCACTCAATGGCCATAGACTGCTGAGCTTGTCTAAATTATATCTATATTTTACTCCTCCTTTGCATTCAAACTTTTGGCTGTTATTTCTTCTTGCCCTCAGTGGACCTGCTGCTAATAGCCTGTCATCTAATTTACTGTAGTCCAGCAAGCCAGATAATGAAGTCTATTAGAATTGTGTACAAAGTAAAGTTACTGATTAAAGTTAGAATCTGACTGCCTATTCTGCTGCTTCTCCTGCAGAGTAAAGTCCATGGTCTCTGTGATACTTCTTTTGATCCCTCAAAGACTACAGATAAAGGTGATGTTGCCACAGCTTAAATTTATCTGATCTAATCTGTTGAAATGTTTGCTCTATCTCCATGCCAGATAGATGGATTAGTGAACCTTATAACCTAGGGGAACTAGATTTGCATAAACTTAATGTAGTTAGCAAAAGAACAATAAATAACAATCAGTAACCCAACTAGCAAAAGCAAAATCTTTTAGAACAAAAAGAAGAAGAAGAAAGATAAAATATATGCCAAGTTCTGCCTCTTATACTCAGAGATCTCCATTTCTCATTGGGATAGCTATATATCAAAGAAAGTACAATTTTTTTTTAAAGTGTGGACATTTTGTCTTCTATACATTTTGAATTTAAAGTCATTCAACAGAGTATTAATATCTCACTATGTTGTGCAATTGTCCCCTTACATCTAAAAAGCTTTCTGACCTCACAGAGGGGCTGAATTGCAATTAAAATTTAGAAGTAACAACAGTTGTTCTAAAGATGCTTTTCGTCCCCTCTCCCATCTTGTTAAAGAGTAAGTCTTCAGAAAATGAAAGAAAACATTTACCATTTAAAACAACCTCTGCTCTACCAAACCCACTCGGACATTCTGTTGTCTTTAAAAGGGAAAAAATTAGCAGACTTTTGGACAAAGTCTGGTAGAAAAAGGAGTCTAGGACTCATCTTTGCTTCTTGCCAAATACATTTTCTCAAATACATCAGAGATTTCCATTTCAAATAAGGGTTCAACCACTTGCTGAATAAAATAATTTTCCACAGCACAGGAAATGAGGAGATTAGATATTGTATAAGATGGGAAACTGAACAAACAGGGCTCCAGGTGGCTAATGTCACAAGGATGAAGGCACCCAGAGGAATAAGGAGGCTTCTGGTTTCAATGGCCTCTCTTCATCAATATCCAACACAACGTAATTGCATTTCCACCACAATAGCAGCACTTTTCCAACCAACCCCCAGATAAATCTATTCTAACATAATGTACTTTCTTTAGAAGGATACAATTTATTGGGATACTTAGCTATTTATTTTCTTCCTTTCCCTTAATTACCTCTCTTTAAACTTAGTCTAAAAAAAAATCACTCTCTTTCTTAGGAAGTTCCTGGCAAAGGTGCCAAAGATAGAAAGAAATGGACCCTTGTTACTTCTATGAAAGACTTTAAAATGTTGAGAAAATTATTTTGTCAGTTTTATTTTAATTAAAATTGACTATATCATTTCCCTTCTGAGAAACATCATTTCTAAGCTCTGCCTCCAACGTAATTGCATGCTTTAAAAAAATATTCTACATGACTTTGTGTCAGGGAAGTGACTTATAGTATTCACCAATCAATAAATAAATGGTTTATTTCTGTTTTGTGCATTTAGGTAACTCTCTATGCAACATCAAGTTTATTCAATTAAATAACACAATATTTTAATCTTAGGGGAACAACCATATTACTTCCTGGGTTGAGCACTGCATTGCTCATGGTGTGCTGTCTTAAAACCCCTTAAATCATTAAAAGGAAATATTGTCAGTTATTTTAGGTGTGGTTATGTTTTGGTATCATGGTTATGTTTTTGTAAAGAATCCATATATTTTAGAGACAAATATTGAAATATTTATGTATGAAATGACAGGATGTCTGGAATTTCCTTCAAAATAATATGGCAGAAATGGGGCATGAAGATGAAACAAGAGTGGCTATAATATTACAACTGAAAAAAATCACAACTGCTGCAACAAGGTGATGGCTACATGTGAAGTTGTCATATTGTTCTATTTACTTTTGCGTATGTTTAATATTTTTCATAGTAAAAGTTCAAAAACCTCTCATCACTCTAATACCTAGAAATCTAGTAACTCTTCAGTCTGTCTTTCAAAGCCTTCATTAACTTTTGCATTTGCAAAGTTAACTTTTAAACCTAATTTCTCCTTATTTCCATTCATGCAACCCATGTACCAACCAAACTGGACAACTGAAAATTCACTGAACATGCCAAGTACATCCCCACTTCTGTATTTTAACATAGTTCATCCCCGCTACCAGAAAAGTCTTGTCCTTCCCATCTCTAACTCTACCTGCCAAATTCCATCCAGCCCCATATCAAATAGACTTCTATTACTTACCCAACAGAATCAAATCTCTCCCAACCATATTCCCTTTGCATTGTCTAAGTAATTATTAAATGATTATCCCATTAAGTGATACATAAACTTAATAGTAAAGTTTCCATACAAAACGATGATTTGGTGTGCTTCAGTGTCAAAATGGTATTATACCAAATATTATTATTTACCTGACATACAGCACTGTGATTCATTCCTAGAGTATTATATAAAGAATAGAATTTTGTCCAAAATTAAGTTATATTTGTAGTCAACTTTCAATCAAGAATGTAGATAATGGAAGGAAAAGCATGATATTATCAATGAACATTTACTGGTTGCCCATCAAAAAATGAGACTTTCCATGACTAGTCATAACCATTTGTACAGAAACAGTTTTTATCACGCCAGACCTTTCAAACAAACCCTCAAAATAGATGTAGGTGAAATAGATGTAGAAAACAAAAGCACTCAAATTTTTAGAGTTAAGCACATTTCACATGGAAAATTTTATCATAATTTAATATTAAGTTGAAAAAAAGCAGCATACTGAACTGTATACATATGATCCTGATTTTGAAAAAAAAAGTTGTTTTTATATATACATAGAAAAGAAGGAAATACAATATGTTATCAGTAATTATCTCTAGGTAATGGGAGATAAATTATTTTAGTATATTTTGTTTTTCTGTATCTCCAAATTTTTTACAATTAGCAGCTGCTATTCACATACTCATGGGGAAATGATAGTAAAAGCATATTTGGAAAATTAAATCACTGTGTCACTCTTTATACCAAATGGATTAAATGTTTACAACTGAAATAATAGAGCCATAAAAACAATACAAGAAAATAACAGAGAAATTTTTAATATTTCCAGGGAGGAAAACACCTTCGAGGCCATATAACCCAGAAGCCATAAAACCAAAGATTGGAATGTCTACCAGAAACATGACAGAGTGAAAGAAGTGCCCAGACCTCTCCCCTTGAAACACAATAAGCTAAATATCTAAAACTCAACAACAACAACAACAACAAAAAAAAAACACCGAAATTACACACCAGGATATCTGAGCATGGGATCTGCGCATAAGAGCTACCACAGGTTAGAACCCCGGGTATTGGGCAGTGGACTCGGAGAAATAAAGAAGGTGCCTCTCGCAGCCGCTGGAGCTCTCTGTAGGAGGAGCTAAAGGGGAGAAGGTACTGTGAGGTTGCTGAACAACCCTGCCTGGGAGAAATGTGAGTTCCACACAGCCTGTGGCAGGGCCCGGTAATCAGGGCAGAAAGGAGAGAAGCAGGACAGCAGAAAAACAACAGTTGATTTTTACCAGCCAAGATTACAAACCCGAGACTAGACTGAACAACAGCCCCCAATTCCCAACCCAGAGGGCCCCTCTTCCCATACACTCCAAGACCAAACACCACAAAGCCCCAGGGGATTCGAAGCAAATGCTACTGAAACTGTAGCTAACACTGACAGGGACTGAAACTGAGGATAGCAAGCATGATTAAATATCTACAAGAAAAAGGAGACATTATTAAGGCTTTATATAAAGGAGGGATCCAAAAGGCTTATATGCCACATTCTTGAAACCAAAAGAAAAGCGCTTTCTTTACAGCAGGTGAAAGACCTTTATAAAATAAATTTTCTTTCTGAAAAAAAAAAAAGCCGAATACATTTCCATTAATACCCAGACAAAGAAATAGTCTGTTAAACACCATGAACAACCAAGGCATCAAGGCATCTCAGAAAGAAAGATAAAATTCTCCAAAAAATAAGCTTACAGACATAGAAATATGTGACTTAAATGACAAAGAATTCAGGACAGCACTTCTGAAAAAACTCAGGGAGTTCCAAAATGAGACATATCAACAATTATAGGAATTGAAAACACAACTAGATGAGCAAGGAGATTGGAATCTTCGAAAGAACAGAATAGATTCTCAGGATATAAAGAAACACAATGCAGGAGCTGAAAAATAAAATAGAAAGCTTGGGAAATAGAGTTGATAAACTGGAGGAAAATATCAGTGATATCGAAGACAGCCTCTAGAAATAAATCAGAAGGAAGAAGAGAGAAAACAAAGAAGAAAAATAATAAAAGAGAAATTCAAGAACAAGCTGATATCATCAGGAGAGGAAACATAAGAATAATGAGCATTATAGAAGTCAAGGAAAAGGAGCAGGGACTAAAGAGCATTTTCAGACAAACAGTTGATGAGAATTTCCCAAATCTAAGAAATGAGCTGGTGCTTGAAATTCAAGAAGTCAACAATACACCTAATTATCTCAACCCAAAAGGCCTTCACTAAGACACATTATATTAAAATTATCAAAAATCAATGACAAAAAAAGAATTCTCAGATCAGCCATGGAGAAGAAATGGTAAACTATAAAGGAAAACCCAAGACAGTAATGAACATTCGGCATACATCAGGAAACTCTGAGATAACAATGACTGAAAAGGGGAGGATTCAAAGATCCAAAATCACAAAGAGGAATGGAAATAAGGCACGTACAGAAGAAAATGGATGACTGTATATATACAACTATCCTTTACATATTCATAATGGTAACCACACACCAAAGATTCATAACCAAACTATATAACATAAAACAAGAAGAACCAGAGACAAAACCCACAAAACCCAACCAAAATAAAGAAAACAGAAACACAAGGACAAGGAAGCAATGGAACATTGAGCTACCAGAAATCAAAAGATAAAATGGCTATAAGAAGACCTCATATTTCAATAATCACCCTAAATGTAAATGGACTGAACCCACCAATAAAAAGGCACAGAGTTGCAGAATGGATCAAAAAACAAAACATAGCCATATGCTGCCTCCGGGAGACACATCTCAGTTCCAATGACAAATATAGACTCAAAGGATGGAAAATGATATTTTAAGCAATGGCATTCAAAGAAACATGGGAGTAGTGGTACTAAAATTGGACAAAATAGACTTAAAAATAAAAATGATAAAGAAAGATACTGGGGGACACTTCATAATGATAAAGGAAATCATGCACCAATAATACATAACACTTATTATGCTCCCAATCAAGGAGTCCTGAAATATGTAAAGCAATTACTAACAGAGCTAAAGGGAGAAAAAGACCAAAACACTACCATTGTAGGGGACATAAATAACCCACTGTCAGATATGGACAGATCATCCAAACAGAAAATCAATAAGGAAATAACATCCTTAAATGACACATTAGACTAACTGGACATAATTGACATTGATAGAGCCTTCCATCCCCAAATAGCTGCTTTTACATTCTTCTCTAGTGCACATGTAACATTCTCAAGAATCAACCATATACTGGGACACAGAGATAGCCTCAACAAATATAAGAGGGTTGAAATCATACCAACCATATTCTCTGATCATAATGCTTTGAAACTAGAGATAAACTGCAAAAAGAAATCAGTACAAATGACAAATACATGAAGATTAAACAACAAGCTACTGAACAATAAGTGGATCAGAATAGAATTAAAAGTAGAGATCGAGAGATACATAGACAGGAATGATAATGATAGTAAAACATATCAAAACATTTGGGACACAGCAAAAGTGGTCATAAGAGGAAAGTTCATATCATAACAGGCCTACCTCCAAAAACAAGAATGAGCCAAAATAAACAAACTAACACTTCATTAAAGAAAATGGAAAGGAAGAACAAATGAAGCCTAAAGTCAGCAGAAGGAAAGAAGTCATCAAAATTAGAGCAGAAATAAATGAAATAAAAAAATAGAAAAACTAAATGCAACAAAGAGCTGGTTCTTTGAGAAGGTTAATAAAATTGACAAAACCCTGGCTAGACTCACTAAATAAAAAAGAGAAAGGACACAAATAAACAAAATCGGGGATGAAGAGGAAAAAGATGACAGACACCACAGAAATACAAGGGATCATATACAAATACTATGAAAAAGTATATAACACCAAATTTAATGGCCTAGAAGAAATGAACCAGTACTTAAAAAAATACAGCCTTCCTAGATGAAATCAAGAAGAACTGGAACATCTAAATAGAATGATCAGCACTATGGATATTGAAACAATCATCAGAAACCTACCAAAAAGTCAAAGTCCAGGACCAGATGGCTTCACCAGTGAATTCCACTAAACATTCAAAGAAGATTTAATACCTTTTCTCCTCAAAGTCTTCCAAAAAAATCGAAGAGGAAGCAGTATTTCCCAACTCATTTTATGAGGCCAATATTACTCTGATTACCAAAACCTGGTAAAGATAACACAGAAAAAGAAAACTACAGACAAATATCTCTCATGAAGATATGTGCAAAAATCCTAAATAAGATACTAGAGAACCAAACACAGCAACATATTAAAAAAATCATACAACACGATAAAGTGGGCTTCATCCCGGGGACACAGGGATGGTTCAACATACATATATCAATTAATATGATACCCCACATAAAAAATTAAAAAATAAGAATCATATGATCATATCAATAGATGCAGAAAAAAGCCTTCGACAAGATGCAGCATCCATTTATAATCAAAACACTTAACAAAATTGATATAGAAGCAAAGTACCTTAATATAATAAAGGCCATAAATGACAAATCCTCAGCCAACATTATACTTCATGATGAAAAAAGAAAAACCTTCCCTCTAAGATCAGGAACAAGACAAGGCTGTCCACTATCGCCACTGCTATTCAATATAACATTGGAGGTCCTAGAGAATACAATCGGGCAAGAGAAAGATATAAAAAGCATCCAAACAGGAAATGAAAAAGTCGAACTGTCACTCTTTGTGGATGACATAATTTTCTATATAGAAAACCCTAAAGACTCCACAAGAACACTACTAGAAACAATAAGCAAATACAGTAAAGTCTCTGGATACAAAGTCAACATTAAAAAAATCTATAGCATTCCTATACTCTAATAATGAAGTGTCAGAAAAAGAAGTGAAAAAATAATTCCTTTTGCAATTGCAACTAAAAAAATAAAATACCTAGGAATAAATTTAATGAAACATGTGAAGGACCTATATAATGAAAACTATGACACCCTATTAAAAGAAATCAAAGAGGATACCAAGAATAAAAAGTTATTCTGTGTTCTTGGATTGGAAGAATCAACATAGTTAAAATGACCATACAACCTAAAGCATTATAAAAATTTAAGGCAATCCCCACCAAAATCCTATCAGCATTTTTAAAGAAATAGAACAAAAAATCATCAGATTTGTACAGAAGCGCAAAGACCCCAAGTTGCCAAAGCCATCCTGAGAAAAAAGAATGACACTGGAGGCAGTCTTCTGCATAACTTCAAATTATACTACAAAGCCACAGTAATCAAAAAGGCATGATATTGGCAGAAAAACAGACACACAGATCAGTGGAACAGAATCAAGAGTTCAGAAGTAAACTTATATTCATATGGGCAAATAATTTTCAACAAAAAAGCCAAAAGCATACAGTGGAGAAAGGAAAGCCTCTTCAATAAATGGTGCTGGGAAAACTGGAACGTCACCTGCAAAAGAGTGAAACAGACTGTTGTCTATCACCACACACCAAAATTACCTCAAAATGGATTAAGAACCTGAATATAATACCTGAAACAATTAAATGCATAGAAGAAAGCATAGGCACTAAACTCAAGGACTTTAAATTTAAAGTTGATTTTATGAATTTGACCTCAAAAGCAAGGGAAGTAAAAGCAAATATAAATGAATGGGACTACATCAAACTAAAAAGTTTATGCTCCACAAAAGAAATTGTCAACAAGATAAAGAGACAACCATCCGAATGGAAAAATATATTTGCAAGCAATGCCTCTGATAAGGACCCAATATTCAAAATATACAAAGAACTCATATGACTCAATAACAACAAAAACAAACGATCCAATCAAAATTGGGCAGAGGATCTGAACGGACACTTCTTCCTAAAGGACATATAAATGGCCAACAAATATATGAAAAGATGCTCAATATCACTAGCTATTAGGGAAATAGAAATCAAAACCACAATGAGATACCATCTCACACCTGTTAGAATAGCTATAATCAACAGAACTAGTAATAACATATGCTGAAGGGGATGCAGAGAAAAAGGTACCCTGATACACTGCTGGTGGGACTGCAAGTTGGTACAGCCACTATGGAAAACAATATTGAAGTTCCTCAAAAACTAAGAATTGATCTACCATATGATCCTGTAATCTCTCTACTGGGTATTTCCCAAAGACTTGAAAATCTATATCTGAAAAAATATTTGCACACTGATGTTCATAGCAGCATTATTCACAGTGGCCAGGACATGGAAACAACCGAAGTGTCCTACAAGAGATGACTGGCTAAAGAAGTGGTGGTACATATGTACAATGGAATATTACTCAGCCATAAGAAGAGATGACATACTGTCATTTGCGACAACATGGATGGACCTCAAGATAATCATGCTAAGCAAAATAAGTCAGACATAAAAAGTTGAAAATCACATGATATCACTTACATGTGGGATATAAACCTAAAAGCAACAAATTAACAGGACAAACAAACAGAGACTCATGGACATGGACTACTGACTACTGTTTACCAGATGGTAAGGGGTGGGTGAGGAGGGGGGGAGGTAGACGGCATAAAGGCGGTAAAATATGTTGTGACAGAAAGAAATCTAATTATGGGAGGTGAACGCACAGTATAAATATATATACGCCTTACTGTTAAAGTGTACAGCTGAAACTTACTGGATTTACTTAACCAATGTCACCATAAAAAATAAAAATAAAAAAATCGAAGATTGGTTAATTTGACTATAAAATCTAAAAATAGTACATCACAAAAAATAATTATCAGAAAATCAAAAAACAACCTGGAAAAAAACAGCATAGGTAAAGAGCTACGTTCCTTAATATATAAATATTCTTACAAAACAATAAAACTAAGGTCAACAACCCAATTAAAAATTTGGCAATGAATGAGTATAGATATTTCACAGGAAAGATTAATACAAATTTCTCTTAAACATATTTCTATGTTCAATCTCACTCGAGGGAAATGTAAACTAAATCTAGACTATAGTGCTCTATAATATATCAGATAAAGAAATATTGAAATTTTTGATAACACATTCTCTTGTAAGAGTGTGAGAAAATAGGCACTCCCATACATTACTGATAGGATTAATAATTCGTTTGATCTCATTGGAGACAATTTGGCAATTTCTGTCAAAACTGAAAATGCACCTACCCTTTGACTCAGCAGTTCCTTTTCTGGGGATTTATGCTACTCCCACATGTGCAAAAAGACTCTACAAAGATATGTATTAGAACAATGTAATAGCAAAAGTTTGAAAACCATCTAGATGTCCATCAACAAATTATGGTTCATGGAAACAATTAATCAGGTATTTCTATATATAATGATATGTATTACTTCCAAAATAATATTTAATGAAAAAAGTTGAGTGTAGAACAGTATATAAAGTATGTTATTGTTTCTATTGTATAAATGCTTAGACTATCTTTGGAGAATGAACAAGAAATTGGTAGTTGTTATTGCTTCAGGGCAAGGGAATTGAATGTCTGGAGTTACAATAGGAGGAAAACTTCACTTTTTTAGTTTTTTCAAAAACATATTTAATTATTTCTCTTTATTCTTTGGGTTTTGCACCATGTGCATATATTGCTTATTAAAATTAATTATTTAAAAGTGAATAAAAGTTAAAGATCACTAAAACAATAGATATAGAGGAGAATAATAGCTCAGAATACTCTGTCTTCACAAGCTATGGATAAATGTATAAAAGATTAAGCCTGCAGATGAAGGGCAGTGTCACTGATTCCCTAGAATATAGAAAGAGAATGTTAAACTATCATAGATTACTTAAGAAAGTTAAACAAAGATATTTGACAGCATGTGTAAGTTAGGAAGGAAGAAAATCCAGAAAGCTCTATAGAAATAAGGTAAATATTCAGCAAGATTCAGGAATAGAAAGAAAAACTTAGACTATTATACTATACCATAAGAAGGACTAAAAATATGTTATCTGAAAATATTGCATGATACTAATGACACTGATGTGTAATAAGATGAAATAAAGAGGTCATCTTTCCACTGTACTTGGCATAGACATAACCTGGTTCTGAGTTCTGATCTAATTTATTGATCCAAGGTGTTTTTACAACCAATGGGCAGTTCTTTGGTGATATGTGATAAGGCATGCCATGGAAGAATTGTGACTTTCTTTTCCCCCTGGGAATCAACCCAGCACACATGCATACACACCATAGTTCCCCAAGAAGTCCTTTACTTTTTTTGTTTTTACTTCTGCTCTCTTGACTCCAGTGCCATGCTGATGAGTCATCTGACAACATGACTGCTTTTAACATTTGTTATTTATGATCTTTATTAAAAGCTAACCCTTCTGTACTCCCCTACCAGAACCATCCAGTCTGACCCAGGAACAAACTAAAAGAAGAGGAACTTATAGGGCAAATTGCTTAAACTATGTAATTAGGCAAATTAAGTATCACTGAAGACACAATGGATTCTTTCACATGAACACTACGGCAGCCAGAAACAGGTATTAAGAACCACAAAACTTACAATAAACCAATAAATAAAATTTCCTCATGCTAGGCTGCTGAGATTTCTAGATGAAGTGTTGTTTGAAAGTGCAAAAAGTACAGGTTAAGCCTCAGGCCACTGGGCCTGAGTATCCCCTGTGGGCCACTATAAACTGTTTAAAACAGCTGGCAGTATTTCATTTGGCCCCATTAGAACACAGACTATGAATATATATTGTTGTACATATTCCAAAAAATATTTTAGAATATTTTTTGTATCCTGTCTGTATTTTACATGCAGTTTCTATAATTGTTTATTTTTCAGGTTCATCAGGAATGTTACCCAAGTAGAAGGATGAAGCACTCAGTCGGAGCCTTGACCTTGTCATTGTCTCTTCTGACATCTAGTGGATAGATACTGTATACCACAGTGATTATATTTTCAAAGGATCAGTTTGGGGGTAAAGTGAATCTCTCTTTCTCTCTCTCCCCATCCCCTCATGCTTTCTAAGGATGATCTACAATCTTCAGAGCATATTTCGAGGTGAAATGCAAAACTAAGTATCCTTTACTGATGGTCTGAGTTATACATATATACTAGTTATGTTTGTACTCACCAAATGGTCATGTTTTTCTATTTTTCCTTAGGATAACCTGGTAATTCCATAAGCACTCCTTTTGTAGTCATCAAAGACAACAAGGCCTAGTAATCAAAAGCATGGACTCTGTAATAATTTTCTGTGGTTGCTATAACAAATCAATAGAAATTTAGTGGCTTAAAACAATGCACATTTATTATATTGGTTTTGGAAGTTAGAGGTCATAAAATCAAGGTGTCAGCAGGGGTTGTTTCTAGGGGATAATGGATTTCCTGCCCTTTGGAACATCTAGAGGCCACCTACATTCCTTGGCTCCTGACTCCATTGTTCCGTCTTAATATTTCAGGATACATATCTTAGTGACCCAGTATTCAGTGACGTGACATTGTTTGCTTGTCTTGAGTCAATGTCTAGCTTGCAGTGATCTATTAAATTATAAAGAAATTATAAGGACATTCCTGAGGAGGCAGGTAATGCTCTGCAACAGAACATGAAATTTAGTTCCTAAAAGCTGTGTTATTTTTAATTCTAGTTTTGAGATATTATACTGGGGTTCAGGAAATCTGACTCCTATTTCTAGATCTTCTACTTAACACAACACCAAGATGGAATATGCAAAGGCCTGTCTGACATGACAAAGATACCCAGAGAATTACCACCTACCTTCTAATCTATCCCTTAATTATTTTCTGATGCCTGAATTTGAAGGGTGGGAAAAGGCAAGAGGCAGGAAGCCATTTATTCAACAAATGTAGATGAGACTTCATATAAAAATAATTCTGCAAAAGGATGACATCGTGACTTTAATGCAAATGAGAAATGACCTGACCTATATAAGATCCTTTCCTGCAAACATTTTGATAAGCCAGAAGAAAGAGATAGTCTGAGTACCTGAGGGGTTGGTTGCATAAAGTTCTGGTGAGGGAGAGGCCAAGAGCACTCACCACTTGGACTGCTTCATGAAGATACAGATGACTGGCCCAGTATGAGGAAAAGGGGTTTCTAAGATCTTCAGAAACACTATGACAAATACAAAAACTTTTCTGTTCCTGAAACAGTGACTGATAGTATGGGGACAAATGTCATATGAGGAAACATTTACTTGCCTTTCAATGAGGTCTCTTTAACAAGACTACAGCCACATAACCTTCCTCTTCTACACCTTTCAGTGAAGTAGCACTGGAAATAAAAAAGAATGTTGTTGCCTTCCACCAAGAATGACTGAGTAGTAAAAGGAGAGATCAAGAGACACATAGAAACAAAAAAGAATAAGATAGTCTGAGTGCTGAAGGGCACTTTTGGGACACAGCAAAGCATTTGGGATACAGCAAAAGCAGTAATAGGAGTTCATATCGTTATAGGACTATCTCAAAAAAGAAATGAACCCAAGTGAACAACCTAACACTACATCTTTAAAAACTAGAAAAAGAAGAACAAATGAAGCCCAAACTCAATAGAAAGAAGGAAATAATCAAAATGAGAGCAGAATTAAATGAAATGAAAAAGAAAAACATAACAGAAAAAATGAATGCAAAACAAAAACAGCTGGCTCTTTGAGAAGGTTAATAAAATTGACAAACCCCTGGCTAGACTCACAAAAGAAAAAAGAGAAAGGACACAAATGAACAAAATCAGGGATGAAATGAGAACTTACAACAAATACCACCAAAATACAAAGGAAAATACAAGAATACTATGAAAAAGTATATAACACCAAATTTAATAACCTAGATGAACAAGTTCTTAAAAATATACACCCTTCCTAGACTGAATCAAGAAGATATACTGCAATAAGAAATTTATGTAAGCATGTTCATAATAGTATTTTTTTCATTGTCACTAACAGGAAACAACTCAAATGTTCATCATCAGTAGAATATGTATATAGCACTTCACGCTGCTCTCGCCCTCACAATGGTGGCCCTGATCCTGCCTTGAAAAGCACTCATTGGAAAGTAGGAAAGAAGGAAGGAGAACAAGTTGATGTCAGAACACGGCAGAGTGAGAGATATCTCCAGATCTTTCACCTTGAAACAACAAGAAGCTGAACATCTAAACCTCAACCAAAAAAAAACAACCTGCACACAAGCATGTCTGAGCATGGAATCTGCAAATGAGAGCTACCACAAGTCAGAACCACGGAAGTCGGGTGGTAGACTAGGGGAAACAAAGAAGCTGCCTCTTGCAGCCAGAGCAGGAAGAGGGGGAGAGGAGAAAATGTGGCAGGTTTCCTGGACAGCCCTGCCTTAGAGAGCTGTGAGCTTTACACTGTGACAGAGCCCAGGGATCAGTGCAGAAAGCAGAGAATTGGGGCCGACAAGGATGCAACAGTTGATTATTACCAGAGGCAGCTGGGAAAAGCAAGACTGAGCCAAAACCCCCATTCACTAAACCAGAAGGGCTATGCTCCCATATCTTACTATACCAAATACTGCCACAGATTCCCAGGGGAATATAAACAAATGCTCAGAAACTGCCACTAATATTGACAGGGACTGAGACTGGTGGTAGTGAAGGTGCTTGAATATCTATAAGAAAATAAAAGGCATTATTAAGACTTTATAGAGACTTCGCTGAGAGTTGCCATAGTTTCCTGCTGCAACAGTGCTTGGACTGAACCCGATGCTCATTCCCCCAAACCGGCTGGCTGCTGAGAACCAGCCCTCCGCTACATCCTCACAGCACCCCCAGATCACCCCAAGGCCCCCACCACCACTTCAGCACCACACAGCCAATGCCGCCTCTCCTTACTGCTTGCCATGACTACTGCATCCTCCTCGCAGGTGTGCCAGAACTACCACCAGGACTCGGAGGCCACCATCAAGCACCAAATCAACCTGGAGCTCTATGCCTCCTGTGTTAACCTATCTATGTCTTACTACTTTGACTATGATGATGTGGCTTTGAAGAACTTTGCCAAATATTTTATTCACTAATCTCAGGAGGAGAGGGAACATGTTGAGAAACTGATGAAGCTACAGAACCAGCAAGGTGGCCAAATCTTCCTTCAGGATATCAAGAAATCAGAACATGATGACTAGGAGAATGGGCTGAATGTAATGGAGTATGCATTACACTTGGAAAAAAATTTGAATTAGTCACTACTGGAATTGCACAAACTTGCCACTGATAAAAATGACCCCCATTTGTGTGACTTCATCGAGACTCATTACCTGAATGAGCAGGTCAAATCCACCAAAGGATTGGGTGACCACGTTACCAACTTGTGCAAGATGGGAGCCTCTGAATCTGGCATGGCAGAGTGTCTCTTTGACAAGCATCCCATGGGAGATGATGATGAAAGCAAAGCCCTTGGCTGGCTTCTAGTAGCCACAGGGGTGACATCCCTAGTTGCCAAAGCAGTACATGTATGTTAGGGTTACCTTTACCTTTTCTATAAGTTGCACCAAATCATCTACTTATGTTCTTTCATTTGTACCATTCTTTCAAATAAAGTAATTTGGTACCCCCAAAAAATAAGTAAATAAAAATGACTTTATAAAAAGCAGGGATCCAAGAAGCTAGACACCATCTACTACAAACCAAAAGAAAACACCTTCTTTGCAACAGGATAAAGAGAGACTTTTATATAATAAATGTTAATTCTCGGGGTGGCGGGGAGCAAAATTCACTTCCATTAAAACTCAGGCAGAGAAATAGTCCATTAAATACCAAGAACAACCAAGGTGACAAGGCACACAGAAAGAAAGAGAAAAATCTCCAGAAAATAAGCTTACAGACATAGAGATATGCAACTTAAATGACAGAAAATTTAGGATGGTACTTCTGAAAAAACCTCAGTGATATCCAAAATAATTCGTATTGACAATCCTAGAAACTGGAAAAACAACTACATCACCAGAATAAGTATTTTAGCAAGGAGACTGAAACCCTCAAAAAGGACCAAATAGAACATCTGAAGATAAAGAACATGCTGAAAGAGATGAAAAAAGAAATAGAAAGCTTGGAAGATAGAGTCCACCAAATGGAGGAAAGAATCAGTGATAGTGAAGACAAATCTAGAAAGAAATCAGAAGAAGAGCGAGACCAAAGAATGAAAAATAATGAAAGAGAAATATAAGATACCATCAGAAGAGGAAACATAAGAATAATGGGCATTCTCAAAGGTGAGGAAAAAGAGCAGAGAGTAGAAAGCATTTTCAAGACAAATAGTTGATGAGAATTTCAAAAATCTAAGGAATGAGCCAGAGATTGGTATTCAAGAAGTCACAGAACTCCTAATTATCTCAACCCAAAAAGATCTTCACCAAGACACATTATATTAAAATTATCAAATATCAAACACAAAGAGAATTATCAGGGCTGCCAAAAAAATAAGAGGGTGACCTATAAATGAAAACCCATTAGATTATCATCAGACTTAGCACAAAAATTACAAGCAAGAAAGAAGTGGAATCAAATATTATAACAATTAAATAAAAGGAACCAAGAATAAGGTATCCAGCAAATCTATCCTTTAGATATGAAGGAGAAATAAAGAACTTTACAGACATATAAAAACTGAAGGAATTCACCACTACAAGGCCTGCATTATAGGAAATACTGAAAGAGGTCAGCTCACCTAAAACAAAATGGCAAAAATATTCATAACTATGAGTAAGGCGACTAACACGCAGATAAAAGCAGAGGAGTGCAGCCCTTATTAATACAGGGAATTATAAGCTTAAACGATAAGAGATTAGCTATAGCAAGATAGTAATGAATGTTCAGCATACATAGGGACAAATTGAGACAAAAATAACAGAAAAGAGAGTATTCAAATATCCAAACTCTCAAAGGGGAAAGGAGATAAAGCATACACAGAAGAAAATATATAATGATCCTCTACATATTCGTAAGGGTAACCACATGCCAAAGATTCAAAACTGAAGTACATAACATAAAATAAGAAGGACCAGAAGAAAAATACACAAAACTCAACCAAAATTTTAAAAAAATTAAAATAAAAATACAAGGACAAGGAAACAATGGAAATACCAAGCTACCAGAAAGCAAAAGATAAAATGGCTACAGGAAAACCTCATATTTCAATAATCACCCTAAATGAAAATGGACTGAATTCAACAATAAAAAGGCACAGAGTTATAGACTGGATCAAAAACAAAACTGAACCATATGCTGGACCAGGAGACACATCTCAGCTCCAAAGACAAATGTAGACACAAAGTGAAAGAGTAGAAAATGATATTTCAAGCAAATGACATTAGGAGAAAAGCGGGAGTAGCAGTACGAACATCGGACGAAAGAGACTTCAAAATAAAAAAGGTAAACATAGATACTGAGAGACACTTCATAAAGATAAAGGGAATCATACACCAAGAAGACATAACACTTATTAATATCTATGCTCCTGATCAGCGAGAAGTGCGATATATAAAGAAATTTCTAGCAGAACTAAAGAGAGAAAGAAACCGAAACACTGTCATAGTAGAAGACCTAAATACCCCACTGTCAGATATGGACGGATCATCCAAACAGAAAATCAATAAGAAAATAACATCTTTAAATGACACTTTAGACCAACTGGATAATTGACATTTACAGAGCCTTTCATCTCAAAACAGCTGCTTGTACATTCTTTTCTAGTGGATATGAGACATTCTCAAAGACTGACCACATACTGGGACACAGAGATAGCCTCAACAAATATAAAAGGGTTGAAACCATACCAGCCATATTCTCTGGTCATAATACTTTGAAACTAGAGATGAACTGTAAATAGAAAGCATGAAGAACCACAAATACATGGAGATTAAACAACATACTACTGAAGAATGACTGGGTAAGAGAAGAAATAAAAAGAGAGATCAAGAGATATGTAGAAATGAATGATAATGATAGTACAACATATCAAAACTTTTGGGACATGGAAAAAGTGGTCATAAGGGGAAAGTTATATCATTACAGGCCTACCTCCAGAGACAAGAACAAGCCCTAATAAACAGCCTAAGGCTTCATCTTAAAAAACTAGAAAAGGAAGAACAAATGAAACCTACAGTCAGCAGAAGGAAAGAAATAATCAAAAGTAGAGCAGAAATAAATGAAATTGAAAGCAACAACAAAAAAAAACAATAGAAAAAATAAGTGCAACAAATTGTTTTTTGAATAAGTTAATAAAGTTGATAAACTCATAGCTAGATTCAATTAGAAAAAAGAGAAAGGACACAAATAAACAAAATCAGGGATGAAAGAAAAGAAATTACTACATATACCTCAGGAATACAAAGAATCATACAAAAATAATATGAAAAAAGTATATAACACCAAATTTAAAAACCTCAAAAAAATGGAAAAGTACTTTGAAAGATACAACCTTCCTAGACGGAATCAAAAAGATCAGGAAAATCTAAATAGACTGATCAGCAGTATGGAAATTACAATCAGAAACCTACTAAAAAGGAAAAGTTCAGGACCAGATGGCTTCACCATTGAATTCTACCAAGCACTCAAAGATGATTAATACCTATTCTCCTCAAACTCTTCCAAAAATAGAAAAAGAGGCAATACTTCCCAACTCATTTTAGGAGGCCAATATTACCCTAATATCAAAATCTGGTAAAGATAACACAAAAAAAGAAATCTACAGACCAATATCTCTCATGAACACAGATGTGAAATCTAAATAAGATACTAGCGAACCGCATACAGCAACATGTTAAAAAGATTATACACCACAATCAAGTGGGCTTCATCCCAGGGGCACAGGGATGGTTCCACATATGCAAATCAATTAATGTGAAACACTACATAAACAAATTTAAAAATTAGAATTGTATGATCACATCAATAGATGCAGAAAAACCTTCAACGAGATAAAGCACCCATTTATGATTAAAACACTTAGCAAAATTGGTATAGAAGGAAAATACCTTAACATAATAAAGGCCATAAATGACAAACACTCAGCCAACATTATACTTCATGGTGAAAAACGAAAAATCTTCCCTATAAGATCAGGAACAAGGCAAGACTGTCCACTATCACCACTGCTATTCAGTATAACATTGGAGGTCCTAGAGAGTGCAGTCAGGCTAGAGAAAGATATAAAAGGCATCCAAATAGGAAACAAAGAAGTCAAACTGTCACTATTTACGGATGACACAATTCTCTACACAGAAAACCCTAAAGACTCCACAAGAACACTACTAGAAACAATAAGCAAATACAGTAAAGTCTCTGGATACAAAGTGAACATTCAAAAATCTGTAGCGTTCCTAAACTCAAATAATGAAGTATTAGAAAAAGAAGTAGAAAAAATAATTCCTTTTGCAATCACAAATAAAAGAATAAAATAACTAGGAATAAATTTAACAAAACATGTGAAGGACCTATTAATGAAAACTATAAGACCCTATGAAAAGAAATTGAAGAAGATACAAAGAACTGGAAAGATATTCCGTGTTCTTGGATTAGATGAATCAAAATAGTTAAAACGACCATGTTACCTAAAGCATTATATACATTTAATGCAGTCCTCATCAAAAGCTCATCAGCATTTTTTTTAAAGAAATAGAACAAAAAATCATTGGATTTATATGGAAGCACTAAAGACCCCAAATTGCCAAAGCCATCCTGAGAAATAAGAACAAGGCTAGAGGCATCATTCTGCCCAACATCAAATTATACTACAAAGCCACAGTAATCAAAATGGCATAGTATTGGCAGCAAAACAGATGCATGGACCAGTGGAACAGAAATGAGATTTCAGAAGTAAATCCATATTTATATGGGCAAATAATTTTTGACAATAAAGCTAAAAACATACAGTGGAGAAAGGAAAGTCTTTTCAATAAATGGTGCTGGGAAAATTGGAAAGTCACCCGCAAAACAATGAAAATAGACTGTTGTCTATCACCACACACCAAAATTAACTCAAAATGGATTATGACCTGAATATAAGATCTGAAACAATAAAATGCATAGAAGAAAACATAGAAATGAAACTCAAGGACCTTGGACTTAAAGAGGTTTTTATGAATTTGACCTCAAAGGCAAAAGAAGTAAATGTGAAAATAAATGAATGGGACTATATCAAACTAAAAAACTTCTGCTCAGCAAAAGAAATCATCAACAGGTAAAGAGACAACCATCTCAATGGGAAAATATATTTGCAAGCAACACCTCCGATAAGGGCCTTATATACAAAATATACATATGACTCAGTAATAACAACAACAACAACAACAACAAAATAATCCAACCAAAAAATGAGCAGAGGACCTGAATAGACACTTCTCCGTAGAGGACATACAAATCGCCAACAAATATTTGAAAAGATGCTCAATGTCACTAGCTATTAGGGAAATGCAAATCAAAACCACAATGAGATAACATCTCGCAGCTGTTAGAATAGCTATAATCAACAGGACAAGTAATAACAAATGTTCGAGAGGATGTGGAGAAAAAGGAACCCTCCTACACCGCTGGTGGGACTGCAAATTGGTACAGCCACTAAGGAAAACAGTATGGAGGTTCCTCATAAAACTAAGAATCGATCAGCCATATGATTCAGGAATCCCTCTACTGGATATTTACCCCAAAGACTTGAAAATCTATATCTGAAAAGATATTTGCAAACCAATGTACATAGCAGGACTATTCACAGTGGCCAGGATATGAAAGCAACCGAAGTGTCCTATGATAGATGATTGGCTAAAGGAGCTGTGGTACACATATACAATGGAATATTACTCAGCCATAAGAAGTGATGAAATACTGCCATTTGCGACAACATGGATGGACCTCGAGATAATCATGCTAAGGGAAATAAGCCAGACTGAAAAAATTGAAAATCACATGATATCACTTATATGTGGGGTATAAACCTAAAAGCAACAAATGAACAGGACAAACAGAGACTCAAGGACATGGACAATGGACCAGTGGTTACCAGAGCATAGGGCATGGGAGAGGAGGAAAGAGGTAGACAGAGTAAAGGGGGTCAAATATAGGAGAATTAAGGGAGGATGAAGTGGGTAAAGGGGATCAATTACATGGTAGCTGAAGGAAACTGGACTCTAGGTGGTAATCACACAATAGAATATATAGATGTCAAATTATAATGTACACCTGAAAATTATATTATTGTATTAACCAATGTTACTCCAACAAACATACATACATACATACATACATACATACATACATACATAAAGACTCAGAAGCCAGATCAAAAGGCCCCAATAAGTCGGAGATGGGGCAATAGCAATATCAATGAAAATATTAGCTGCAGTAGATTGAAATTCATCAAATAGATTTAAGTCCATGAGTCCATAAGGAAGCTACAGGAAAGAAAAATGGTTACTGTTGTAGGATGATAGTAAACCAGCTCATTATTTTGAAAGATGGTAAATAAGAGGAAGAACATATGCTTTTTATCCTGCTTTTCCTACATACCCTGGAACTCAGGGTAATCAAATAGGAGATATACGTGAGTTGTATTCTTTATAGAAGTATTCCCTTTAATAAATAAAAAATTAATGTTAAAATTAGAACATCACCATTTTGCAACCCTTAATAAGTTAATGTACCTAGGTATTGATCATCAACATTGCATCACTAACATTCTAAAAGACAAACAGCACTTGTGTGGTTTTGGGTGAAAAATCAACAAAACTCAGTGAGAAATTATTTAGGACAAAAGATTAAGAGATAGAGAGAGAACCTATAGATTAAAACAATTAAGACACCTAGGAAATAATCACAATATAGTCTTCTTTGGGATCCTGAATCAATCAAGCAATGAAAAAAGGACATTTTTGAAACAATTGGAAATATACATACTGACCTGATTATATTTAGAAACGGTAATATTTTAGTTGCAATAACAGCCTTTTTAAGTGTCCTTATCTTATAGATATACATACTAAAATGTTACTGATGAAATTTATTTCATCAAATTTAATTCATCAAAATATTATTTACCTTGAAATAATATCAGAGGGGAGAAATAGGTGAGGGTAGAGATGAAACAAGATTGGTCATTGCTTGATAATTATTAAAGCTGTGTCATGAGCACATGAGGGTTCATTACACTAACAGTGGTGTGCTAGATATTGCTAGTATCTGCTTGTGAAAGCCCATCATTGAATTTTAGGAATTTGGACATCACACTGGTAGTTTGAAATTGGCCATGGTGGGAGTATTTACATTATGAAAATCAGCACATGCTACAAGTCAGTTTCCTCCACAAGAGCCAGATGTTAAAACATTTACCGGCACATCACTGTTATTTTGTCCACTTTTGTACATGTTCTTTTTTTTTTTTTTGATTCAACAAGTATTTATTGAAAATCTACTATGTGCCAGGCACTGGATTATTTGTCTTTTTTTGTGACTAGCTTATTTCACTAATCACGTCTTTAAGCTTCATCCATGTTGTAGCATGTGGCAGGATTTCCTTCCTTTTTAAGGCTGAATAATATTCCACTGTGTACACACATTTTATTCATTTATCCATCCATGGACATTGGGTTGCTTCCACCCAATTTATTGTGAATAATGCTGTAATGAACATGGGTGTGCAAATATCTTTTCAAGATTCTGCATTGAATTCTTTTCTGTGTACATGTTCTAATATTCCAATAGTAAAACTCATAAAATAGGTAAAGAGATAGGAAAAGGACTGTAACTCAGGAAATAAAATGCATGAAAAACAGAACCAAATTATATTACAAATGGGAGTTTTATAAATATTATTTAAATCCACTGTTTAAATAGTCTTTTCAACAAGTAAGTGTTAATTTTATCTACAAATAGAAGCAACTAGAACAAAATGAGATATTCTAGGTGAACATTGTTTTTTGCAAAATAATACAATTGATGTACATGTATCAAATAGCAATTCTTCACTTTGCACATAAATTGATGAAAGTATAAGTGTATTTCCTTATTTCCAAGCACATATGCTTGTGTTCTCTATTATATGTATAGGAATAAACAATTGAATTGGACTCCTAATGTTTCTTTTGATTGTGAACACTGAATTAAGATACATACACTTAGCCCTGATATTAATGTTGTCTCAGTATTTGTGAGGATGTAAATTCAGACTTTTTTCAGTTTCAAAGTAATTGTGATTATTAGATGTGAAGTGACCCTTTTAGTCTTTGCATTTTGCTGTTTTTATACCAGTATAAATTAATATAAAATAGGTAATGAGAGAGAGAATTGAAATATGGTTATTCTTTTCATCTAATATACTACAATGGAAAAAATAAAACAATCATTAATGGGTGAATGGGAAATTGGATCAAAGAGAAACTTGCAGTCTGTGTTTCAATACTGGAGGAACAGATGTATACTTCAGAATTATGAATATTTGTTTCCACGGAGAGCCTTTTCCAAAACTGCCCTTTGTTTTTATAACTTGGCTCCACATTTGTTAACTTTCTATAAATTGTATGTAATAATGTGATTCTAGAAACTGTACTAGTTTGTTATTCTTGGTCTTGAATCCCATTAAGGTCTATGCCTGCCAATCACATGTAAGTCTAGAGAGTTTATAGAAAAGGTATTAGATTTTTTATTTGATTGGATTACATATTTGGTTCACATTCCATTGGAAACCTATTAGGATTTGGAGCTACAAAATGGCCGCAGAGATCTAAAAACTTAATCTGCACGTGCAAACACAATGCAGCAGGAGCACCCAATAAACAATCATGTCAACCAATACATCATCTGTATCAATAACACAACCAGGGGTCCAGACACAACCCAGAGCAAAATGCAGGCACTGAGTCAGCCACTTGGAAAACAGAGCAAGTTGATGAGAAATGCATTATATATCCCTCCAGTCTTTGCCTGCTAGCTCACCCTAACTTACTCAGAAGTACTGCCCTCCACTGCATCAGTAACAGAAGAAACAAAATTTAAAAATAAGATGTGAGCAGCAGCTAGAAGTTAGAGAAGAGAACTGGGGCTCTTACAAGTCTGGCCTGGAGCGTGCCAGCATATTTATTTTTTCTGGGTAATATATAATGGAAACTAGTTCTAATTCTTCTCCCAGGAACAGACTTACACCTGTGCTCTCCTCTAATGCTGTTTGATCAGGCTTATGCAGTAGGAAGTTATGTTTCAGTGGCTGTGATTGGGCCCGTGGCATAGCTAAGTCCGTAATTACTAGTTGGCAAAATCAGAGCTCTTCTGGAATTTAGCAGTCACTATGTCAACTGTCTCAATATTTTTAGACTGCAAGCTTGTCTTTTTATACTTCTATAACTTAGAGATGAACGATTAATAGTTAAGGAAAAGCAAATTTGTCAGTAACTTAACAAATGTGCGAAATGAACAGAGCTAGCCACAGGCAGGAAAAATGAGTACTCATGGTAGAGAGAAGGTATACGCTTACTCAATAGTCTTTCACCAAGTAGAAAGATATGTTTTTAGGGGCACTTCCAATATTTGAATACCAAAGCTTTAAAATGCATCCCTCCAATTAATGACTGAGAATATTAGGTAGGGGATAGCTATCAGAAAACTTTGTTCCAAATCCCAATACTTCCACTTATTTTCTAGCTGTATGATGTTAGAGAAATTCATTTAACCTCTGTGAACATCAGGATTCTCATTTTAAAAAAAAAACTTCCTAATCACACCACATGGCTATTGTGAAAATCAAATAACAGAAAGAACATTTAGCACCAATCTAGGTACAATAATGGCACTTAATTAATGCTTGGTGGTAATAATAATTAATAATAATAATAATAATAATAATAATTCCTATTATTGAAGTATAGGTTTTCAGGGCTCTCTATAAGAGAAGGGTGATTCTTCTGCCTATGTCTACTCTCGTTCCCATCCAATTGCTAATGAGAATTACATGGCAGAGTTAATAAAGGGAACTCTTTCATACTGAAAAGAGCCATACTCCTTGGGATTGAGAAAGGCTGTTTCCAAATAGTGTGCCTTTTTTCCTCCCTGTATAATTCCCCTGAAATGGTACAGTTGCTGGGGCTAAAGAAAATGCATAAACAAGTTAATTATTTCCAAAGGAAATGAATACTCATATAATTTAATGCAGGTGGTGCTTAATAAACAATCCTTTCACTGAGTAAACAAAAGAGGGAAACTGTGAGTAATTTATAGGCATCTATGTGAAATCACTTATGGTGCCTTGTACGTGTCTGTCTTAAGACCTATATATTGTTTTCCTGCTCACCTCTCAGATATGTGTCATTAGAAGAGTCCGACAACACAAATATGAAAATGTCCTTAATCAAGTGCATATGTGTAAATCCTGCACTTTGCTTAGACAGGTGGAAGAAAAAGAATCAGAGTCACTTGTTTATGCATTTGGGCAGCTGGGCCATTGGACCAAAGCCACCCTGATTCCCCACTGAAACAAAGGAAGCAAACTCTGTTTCAAGAAAATAAGGCCTAACACTTTGGCCAAACAGTTGTCTCCAAATGTTATCCTCCTTAAAGAACACTGTAACCACTATGAATATATGATTAAATGACATTTGGAAAGATTACCTGTGGGTGTGTGAGATGTTTGACTTCTCTCATTTTAAACCACCACTACTGTGGTCATTTACTTGGGCTTTAAAGGGCACTGCCTGACATTTGGTCTCTGGCGGATTTAACAGGCCACTTGTAAAGTTAAAGGTTTTGCTTGGTTAAATGGGGTTTTATCACAGAAGCTATTTGGAACTTTATGCTCCATCTCACAGAAATGTCAGTGTTTGCCTTTGCTCTGAACTGGGCATAGTAACTCAGGATCATCTCCGAGTGGCTCAGAAAAGAGAAGATCCTTGGCTTTAGCTCTATGTTCTTAACTGTCCGCAAACCATATGTGGAAGTGTTCATTTTCACTAAAGTTACTATAAGTCTTCTAGATGACTGAGCAACAGTCGTTTGGGAAAGACTAAATGCTCATAACTCTCTGCCACATTATAAACTGCCAGCATGTTTTCCTTTATTCTTTTCCTCATGGTAAAAAAAAAAAAACAAACATATTTTGTTAATAAGCTTAATAAATACGTTTTCTAGGGATCCTGTAGAAATAACTATCTCATTCGATAGGGGAAGTTGAAGCTCAGCTAGTCTTGTACTACAGCTTGGCAGGGCTCTTGTTGACTCCTTCGGGAATTTCTCAGAACAGTTGTTCTAAATCCAAACTGTTTTCATTGCTCTCAAGGTCCCAGTTCTACCCCAGCTGTTCCACCTCTCACAGATGACCTCACCACTGACTTCACTGCAAAGACTGTGGTCATATAGGCTTCCTCATTCCCCTTCTTTCTTCAAACTGCATAATGCATGGTGTTTTGGCTTATAATGTGCCACAATTCTTATGTCTCAAAAACAGCCTTGTTTCTCTTTTTTCTTGCCAAGGCTGTGTCCTCTACTTGGACACTTGATCCCCTCCCTTCTCCACTCCTGAGAAAAACTGTTCCATCAGCTATTTTTAGTGGCTCCTTCCCCATGGTCTATAAAAATATTCAGGTCTCCTCTGACTTTGGCCCAAGTTAACATCCTATTTCTCACCTTCTTTTCACAACTCAAACTTTTCACAAATATAGTCAATGCTCACTGACTCCTTTCTCTTCATTAGTTCACTCCCTAACCCCTTGCAATCCAACTTCCATGCCACCAATCTATTACACTCTATTGAAACTGTTGTCTTGAAAGTCAGCAATGACCTAATAATTGGCAGATTGGATGGCTTTTTCTTAGAATTCACCCTGCTTAACCTAGCTACAGCTTTTTCCAATGTTGACCACTTCATCCATCCTTAAAATTCTTCCATAGTTTTAGTGAAATTACCCTGATTTTTCTCCTATTTCTTTGACTACTTCTGTTTTTCTCCTTTGTTTACTCTTTTTCCTCTATCTATCCCTTAAATGTAAGTATTCCCCACAAGTCCTTGTCCTCAGCCCTCAACTTTTCTATTTCTCTTTTGATGAATTAATTTACCAATTCCACAGGTTCAATTACTTTCCCTCTGTGCGAGGCTAACTAATCGATATCACTCACTCATGGATCCATCCATCAATTACTTACTGAACACATACTGCATAAGTAGAGTTACTATATAATTTATCATTCGAACTGGGAGGAGGAGGAGGAGGAGAAGGAGGAGAAGGAGGAGAAGGAGAAGGAGAAGGAGAAGGAGAAGGAGAAGGAGAAGGAGAAGGAGAAGGAGAAGGAGAAGGAGAAGGAGAAGGAGAAGGAGAAGGAGAAGGAGAAGGAAGAAGGAGTAGGAGTAGGAGTAGGAGTAGGAGTAGGAGTAGGAGAAGGAGAAGGAGAAGGAGAAGGAGAAGGAGAAGGAGGAGAATGAGGAGAATGGATATCGGGAGGTAACTGGCAGCATCTGCCACAGAAGGTAAAATTTCTAAGATTGAATGGGACAGTAAAAGAAAGGAGGAGGTGACAAGGATAGCAAGTTTTCTAGCTTGGGTCTTTGGAGAAGAGTTTTTTATTTGCCACTGAACCTATCCCAATATACTCCTGAGTAGATTTATGTGCTTTAAATTAGAGTTTTAAGATATTTCCCCATTTGGAACAACTCAAAAGATACAAATATAGTCCCACTACCAAACTTGGTTATAGCTCCATGTATAAATTAGGACTACCATAGAGCCATTTGGAGTCCTGACTATTACAGACTACATTAGCAAGGATCACAATATATATCACCAGATTTTCAAATGATGTTATAATACAATAACCCTGTTTTATTATGATTATCACTTGAAATTATATTTCCAAGGAATTCAAATACATTATCGCTTCTTATAATTTTTAATCTAATATTCATGATTAGGCATATGAGCTATATATGACAAGTAATTTAATACTCATTTTATTGATTGAGTCAGGAATAAATTGATGGTTATGGTCATGGAGATCCTCAGATGTTTCAAGCACAAAGTCCTCTTCTAGGCTTTCTAGCAAGCAAGCTTGTTTCTCCCAAGCATGTTAGTGACCCCAGCCTTCCCTTCTGTTATCCCTCAAAAAAGGCCTTGGGTGCACACCATTAGCCATTGATAAGACTGAGATTAGGCCTAGATCCCTCAACATACCCAGTATAGATCTATGTAGGCCAAATAAAATGATTCAAAACAGATTTTTGTGTTTTCCCAAATAGAACTTGCCATTTGCACAAACCAAGCACCCAAATATATATTCAAAAGATGCTGCTGGAATGTTCAAGCACTCAGACCAAGAGGGATGAAAGACATTTTGAGAAGGAGCCTTCTCTACTCCAGACTTGATCAGCAAATATGGGAAGGGAGGAAAATAAGGAATAAGAAAGAGACAGGGAATGGAAAAAAGAAGCTTATTTTTTCTTTTGCTTTGCTTTGTTTTGCTTTGTTTTGCTTTGGCTTGGGGTTAAAGTAAAATATACTGTACTTATACAATATCTTAATGAGGTAGGTCAGAATTTACAATCCTTCAAACCCCATTTAACTTATCTGTGCCTCCTTTGTTAAACATGTTGGCCAAGATCGCATACCAAATCAGTGACACAGTCATCATGAGGGCCCCAAGTGCCTGGTTCCCAGTTTCATATTTTAAATAAGCCAAGTGACAGAAGAGAGGGAAAAACTGGGTCAGAGAAAAGAAGTTGACCTGAAAAAAAATCTGTTTCAAAATAGTCAATTACACAAAGACACAACATTTCTCATTTAAATAGAAAAATAAGTTAGGGCCCTAACATCTTTCTTTTCCAATGGATATACAGATGCACTTTTTAGTGTTGAGAAGGACAAAATGATAGATCTATCATTGTTGTGGTTCGATCAAATCTAAGACCCACAGAGCCAACTGAGATGAATTGTGAGCCTTTATTAGCCAGCTGCAACAGACTCTCTACCACGCAGTGTTAGAGGAGATCAGCCCCGAGCTCCCAAAAGAGGCAGCTTATAAAGCCTAGAACAAGCAAGCAGATTACAGAAGCAGAAGTTGGCCATTAGCAGATTACCACTCTGGTTACCATCAAACAATCAAGCAGATTACAGAAGCAGAAGTTGGCCATTAGCATAACAAGCAAGCAGATTACAGAATCAGAAGTTGGCTCACCTGAAAATTTTCCACCCTTAACATCATCATTGTCAATTCTTTTATCGATGAAGCTCCATTTCTTATAAAGTGTATGTAATGCTAGGGAAACAAAACAAGTTAAGTAACTGGCTAATAAAACACAGCTATAAAAAGATGCCACTAAGATAAAAAGGTGTATGTGCTGAGCAAAACATACCTAACACTAAAGACAGATTTTGAAAATAATAGTTGTTCATATCTGTCCTTTAGATTCTTGTTCATCTAAATTGTTTTCCACCTATTTCTTCTCTTGTTTCCTTAACTTTAGATTCTCAAATGTGAACTACAGTTTTGATAGCTGTCACTAATCCACTAAGCCCATAAATCACCATGTGCCATTCATAATTATTTTTTGAACCTTGCTTTCTGGCCTAGATATCAATTCTGCTGGCTCCTTTGATTTTTATTTGTGTCCTCTCTGTCTCTGTCTCTGTCTCTGTCTCTATCATTCTCTCTCTCTCTTTCTCTCTCTCTCTCTCTCTCTCTCTCTCTCTCTCTCTCTCTCACACACACACACACACACACACACATACACACACAGAGGAAGGGGGAACTCAAGCAGATTAGGCAGGTTTCCAGTGCTTTCCATCAGTATGGAAGAGACCCAATTTTTTTACTCCTGAAATTAAAGCATTGTGAGGAAAAATGCAGTGATGGGACCAAGTATCTTTACACAATGCAAAACTAACTAAAGCCAGGGCAAAATTGCTAGACTGACTATGAATGTTCCTACTTGCCTCTCCTTTTCCACTCCCCAATTAACTTCCCCAAAATTTAGGGGACTCCAACAAACTTTCAGGTTTTCTCCTACAGGTTTTCTCCTGGTTCAGAGACCAGGACTCACAACTGGCCTGGTGTGGGGGAGCAGATGAATATTCTGAGGTCCTCCTTTAACCAAAGTAATTCCTTTCCACCAGCCAGAGTCACTCTGGAGTACAGTGCAGTATTCCCAGATGTTATATATCCATGGGTATAACATCACTGCATGCCAGGATATGGAAAATACAGGAATGCTGCCTTTTTATAAAACTATAACCCTGGAGTGTCATCTGTTGAGAATGGCCCAGTACTAGAGGAAAAGGGAGTAGTCTGCATTTGGCCTATCAAGACTCTGTTTGCCAACCCCTTGACCCAACCCAGTCCAACAACCTCCAACCAGGAACTTGAGTACTGACCTCCTACTCACAACTCAATAGCTACACACCAGGAGCTGAGTCAGGAAGATTGCCTTCCACCTCAAGTGCGCCACAGAACTTGCCAGGTACCCAGGTGACCCCGGAAAGGCTTGGCCTTGTTGGTCCTATGGGAGTGGATTCCTTTCTCTCTAAGCACTTGTTCAGGATTACCCACTACCACCATCCCCATTGTTCTCTAATGAGTCATTTATGCTTGCTCTCATCACCCAGAACCTGGGCTCTTGGCTCCACACCCCAATGTCAACACCCATATTTACCCCCTTCAGTTTTGTTGCTATTGTGGGCAACCCTCCAAGACTAAAGGTTTGGATCTTATCAAGTTTTCAACTTTGCTTATTTTGTTTGTTCTTCCAAAATTAAAATCAAGAAATTTTATTTTGATTATAAAAGTACATGTTCACTGTAAATTTTTTTTTAAATCAGCCAATACAAAATTGTATAGAGATAAAATAAATTATCCATGATCCCACCATCCAGATGATGCCCTTTTCAGCCTCAGGTAAGAATTTCCTGATCAAGACATAAAGCACCCACTCCACCCATCCAAGTCCTGCCAGCCTCTGATACTCCCTACAATTAGATTTGGTCAATTAAGCACAGAATGAGATCTTTAACTTTGGTCATGAATAGGCTGAGAACATTTGAAATGCTTTTTTCATTGTGTACTGGCCACAAGGTATATAGGTGGGTCCATAATCCTCATTAGCATTTAAGGCCTTACAGCCATATTGGACACTTGGGGCAGATACCTCTGATATGTAAACAAATGGACTTTAGACAACTGACCTGAATCTCCTTGATGCTCTCCAGAACAAGCACATTTGGACATCGATCTGAGATCCTTCAATAGTCTTTGGGAGATTGAGATGCCTGTGTATGTAATTGTGGGAAGTAGATATATTTATACACCCACCCGCCACACATACAAACACAGTATATATTCATATCTAAAGTAGTTTATTGCTCAATTCATTTTAGATTGCATGGAGTTTTTCAGAACATCTCTTGTTTCTGATTTGAATCTAAAATCTTCAAAGAGGTGTTTTGATTTTTAGAAGAATTCTTTTGTCTTTCGCAAAATATTTAAAGTTCAAGTTTTCACTTTATTCTTTTGAAAAATGGGACTACTTTTAGTGTACCAAGAGAGCAATCAATTTTAAGTTGCTTTCTTTACTCTCCCTCCATCTATCTACTCTTCTAAAAAAGTTTAATTTCAAACTGCTTGTGATTCTAGAGTAAGAGAAGAGCCCCACCTTATGGTAATGTTTTAAAGTGCACCAAAGAAAATGACGCTACACCGTCTGAATCCAATTTTCTGTCCTCCCTCTGTCTCACTCAACCTACAAAATTGTAGGTTGTCCTCCTAGAAGCTCATAAAGGAAAGGAATTTTTAAAATGCTGACCATTCCATCCAACAAGCTTTAAATCCTTTTCCCTAATATGCTCAAAGTGCCAAAATAACCAAAACTAAGTTAAGATTAAGCAAAACCTTTTATTTGGTTATTGGACTACATTATTGGATTGGATAAGAAGCTACCCTTAAATTGGTAAGACAACAACTGGAGCCTTTTGTATTTGATACAAAACATAATAATACTAATAACTAATGATTATTGAGTACTTATTATGTACCAGGTTATGTGACATACATGTGCTAATTTCATACTTACACAACCCTATAAGGTAGATAAGATTATCAACTCCATTTACAGATGAAGAATTTGAGGCCTAGAGAAGTTACATAAATTGCTCAAAGCCACAGAGTTAATTAGTAGAGCCAGGACTTGAAGCTCCCTAGTCCAGAGTCAATATCTACCATGCCATCCTGCCTCTCTCTATAACTCAAATTTGATATAGTCTCTCTCAAAGTAAATAACTGGAAGCCATGGTCTTGTTCACATTTTTTTTCTCAAAATAGGCAAGGGCAAGAGAAGACTCTTCTCATGGTCATAACAGATTTATAATTATTTAGCTTACCTCCTATGTTCCTTCCCTACTCTGGCAAAAATTCTGTTTGTGATTTTGAATATAAAGTGTTGTAGCAGAGTGCTATAAACTGAATGTCTATGCCCCTCCAAAACTTTTATAGGTTGAAACCTAATGCTTAATGTGACAATATTTGGAGGCGGAGCTGTTAAGGGTGGAGAATTTTCAAGTGAGCCAACTTCTGCTTCTGTAATCTACTTACTTGTTCTAGGCTTTATAAACTGTCTCTTTTGGGAGCTCAGGACTGATCTCCTCTAACCCTGCGTGGTAGAGAGTCAGTTGCTGGCCAGCTAATAAAGGCTCAAAATTCATCTCAATTGGTTCTGTGGGGCTTAGATTTGATCGAACCACAACAGAGCCCTTAGGGGATGCTTAGATCATAAGAGTGGAGTCCTCATAAATGAGATTCATGCCCTTATAAAAGAGCCCCCAGAGAGCTCCCTGATCCTTCCATCACGTGAGGACCCACCAAGAAGACAGCCTTCTGTAAATCAGGAAGTGGGCCCTCAGCAGACATTGAATCTGCCAGCACCTTAATCTTGGACTTTCCAGCCTCTGGAACTGTGAGAAATAAATGTTTGGTCTTTAAGCCATTCAGTCTATGGTATTTCTGTTATTGCAGCCTGAATGGACTATGAAACTGACAGCCTAGATTTTGTGTCCCTTCAACATTATCTTGTGCCTTCTCCTACTACCCTATCTCAGGCCCCTCAAACATCATTTAAAATCCTGTTGAAAAAGACATATTTCTAAAAATCCACCAATGCTAATACAACTCAAATTAGAATTTTTCCTAAAGTATTTATTCCTAAAAAATTTGGTCTCGTGCTATTTTTTTAAAGTGGATAAAATCGATAGGGCTTTTTTGGTTTGTTTTGTTTTGTTTTTCTTTACGTTGAACAAGCACTCATTCTCACAGAAAACCTGAAATGGTATTTTCTAGTATTTTCAACATTAATACCAAAGCCATATTCCAGTAAGGGAAAAACCATTTCTTATTTATTCATCCAACAAAAAATGTACTGAGCTTTCGCTATTCCTAGGCTCTGAGAAAACAGCAATGAAAAAGCCAAATATGATCCTTGCTGTAATGGAACTTATGGTTGTGAATATTATTTGAGATAGAAAAGAAAGGAGATGACTCTGACCAATGGATTCCTTCTAGACATATTTTTAAAATAATGTACAACCTTTAAACAAGAGTTACCAGCATGTACATTCTCCAGCTAGGTGACAAAAAAAGTAAATTGACAATTTTTGTATTTTCACAGACAGAAAGTAAAATCTATGAATATTCCAATAGGGGGAAAATAGGATTGGCTTGTATTCTATAGTCAAAACTTACTTGATTGCATTTTTCTCAGCTCGCCAAGAAAAGGAATTTAGAGAAGCCTGGGGCTGCCCTGGAAGCCACCCTGTCATGGGCATCTTGCCTTTGAATTTTGGAATTCCTTGCTAAACTAAAGACAATCTGGAAGTGGCTTATCCTGACCCAAATGAGAACCTTGGGTAAATTCCTCCTTGCCTTTTTATGCCTGTGATCCTCAGGTACTATCCAAATTGCAAACTCTGGCTAGACATCAACAATGCAACAATTTTCTCAATGCCATTCCTCTCTTCCTTCCTTTTCTGTTCAATTTCTTTCCATTCTCTCTCCCAACATTCTCACTTCATAGTCTGGAACTCTTATTCTATGGTAAACAAAGTCCACTCTCATGTTTGTACTTCTTCTGTGAATACTCACTCCACCTCTAGTTGCTAATTGAAAGATGGCTCTCTAGCCTACAACACTGTGTCCCATACAGCCATCTCAAGGCCATTCATTCTTCCCCAACCTACATACTGGACTGAGGTGAGGGTTAAGGAGAGCTGTGTTACCATTCTCTGTACTCCCTCACTGCATTTTCTAAACTAGTGGTCATCAAACATTTTTTTAAATGCAGCAGATAGTAAATATTTTAGACTTCATGGTACATACTGTCTCTGTTGCAACTACTTGACTCTACTGTTGTAGCTTGAAAGCAGCCACAGACAATGTGTAAATGAATGGGTGTGGCTGTGTTCCAATAAAACTTTATTTACAAAAGCAGACGGAAAAATCAGATTTGACCCATGGGTAGTTTCCTGACCTCTACTCTAAAACTATTCATCTTTCACACTCATGCAAAAAATGAATAATCTCTTCTTATTTGAAAATCATGCTAACCATATACCACATTCTAATTCTCCTTGCTCCTGTCATATACTCAACTTCTGGTTTAGCCATGTTTATTGAGGTTTCTAGCATCTGGTTCACAGTCCACCTCTAGTCCCACTATCATCCTGGATGATTTCCAAATCTATGAGAATAATCAATATACCTCCATGGCCTCACAGTGCCTTGACTTCCTCAATTCCAATGGCTTTTATCTCAATTCCAACAACCCATACCTTTGGAAAATATTACGCCTTTCATAACTTCAAATTCTCATTCTAACTACAACTCCTATGCTACCGACTTTCCAATTTTCACTCCCCAATAAGTCTGCTCTTTGATCTCGGAACCTCTCCATTTTCTCCCAGTTAGTTGGCTCCCACCTAGCCTAACTTTTCCCCCACCCAGTCTGGATACCATGGTCAGTCATTATACTCTCTTGGAGCATCCTCAAACCTTATGCCCCCTTTTCTATCTATTGTACCTCTTTGGCTGTCAAAACCATACCCCACTCCTGAATCAATCCTATTACCAGACTTTGATCCTGTAGCCAAATGGCTGCATAGCTGGAGGAAAATATTCCACTGTATGAATTTGAGCCACTATAGACGAGTAATTTTAAATCTTAGCTGGGCCCTCACTTCCTCTCACCTATCTTTTTTAAAGGTATTTTTTTAACTCCCTATCACATTTATCTTAGTCAAGACAAGACAGTGCTGTAAAAAGATTGCAGGCTTGAAAATCAGACAGATCTAGGTTTGAAATCTGGTTCCACCATGCACTAGCTGTATAGTTTTGAGCAAGTTATTTAACTTATTTTTGCCTTAGTTTTCTCATGAGTAAAATGAGAATAATAATATCCACTATATATTTTAAATAAGATTATGTATATAAAACAATTAACACAATGCCTGACACCCAGCAAATGCTCAATAAATGATAGCTATTAATAAGAGCTCTCATTCAGTAGATGTCTATACTTCCTACTTCACTAAAAGCATTAAGTGTTTCTTAGCCTTAGTTCCCCCAGAAGGCAGTCAATGGTTTATGCGTTATAAGCCATATGAACCATATGCGTTATGAACCATATGAAAGTGCTGAAATTCAACCATTTTAGCATACAGAAACAATATACTGTGCTGGCTGTAAAATTACTGCTTGGCTATCACCCATGGGAACACAACATTCTAACAATAAGCTTTCTGCTTCTGTACCCCTGCTTGTACAACCGACCTGTGGGGTGCCAGTTAGTAAAAAGAAGAAAAATAGACTTGTGTGTTCAAACAGAATGAAGAATGGGGTTTAGGGCTTAAAAACCCTGTACCTCTACATTTCAGGGCTGCTTAATTTGGGGTCTGCATACCCCTGGCAGACCCAGCTGGCTGAATAAAGAGTGTTTCCTATAACTCACTGATTTCTGGTGGTCCGTGTATCTACAGGGGGCTGGCGGCTACAACAATACCAGCCTAATTCATTATAAGAGTACAATCCCAGGGAAGCAGAAAGAAGGGAGAGGATAAAAATGAAGAAATGAGAGAGTCAATAAGAAGGTAAGTTGGTATTAAGCTTGAGTTCAGGGGACCGATACAGATGAATTTTACTATATTTATCATAAATACATGACTTGTTTCTCAGATCAGTCACCAAGGAGGAGAAAAACAGAATTTAATGGCTAGTCCTTGTCTTTTATTGATCTAAAGGTCTGCACAGCTGTACTGTGTTGACTCCTCAGCATTTCCAGGCTACACAGTGTATAGGCACCCCAGCTAGTCCCACTCCTCAGAATCTCAATCCTCAGTGTCCACAGGAAAGCACCACGGCATGAGGTGAGAGGCTAATGTGTTGCACCATGTAAATCCATCACAGCCCACTCAGAGAAGGACCTGGAACAGAAGCAATGGCCAAAGGACCCTGAGACAATAAGGCCAAAAAGATCTGAACTGGTAAGAGGTGGCTAATAGAAAGTGTGAATGCCCTTGATCTCCTGTCACTTTGCAAGCTTTTCTGTGACTATAATCTACTCTTTTTTTTTTTTTGAGGGGAGTCAGAGGAAGTGATATGGTTCCTCTTGTTTAGGGATATTATCCACCCCTCCTCACCTCCCCTCCTTTCCCCACCCAACCTGAGCTCTCAATTTTAATCCCTCCCACCTCTCCTAGGATTTTTACCTTCAACTTCTCCCACCCTATTGATCCCTTCTCCTCTACCTATATACCTGCTAAGGTCTTTTCATTTCTTAAATTATCCTTCCTTTACTTTGCACAGGCTTCTAGCTACTTTCTTTTCTCTTTCTTTTCCTTCTCAGCAAAATATCTTAATGGATAGATTTTCTCTCCATTTGCTCACCTCAGAACAACATGAACAAATCTCATTACTCTACTAAAACAACTTTGAAGAAGCCATCACTGACCTCCATATGGCCATATCCAATAGACATAACTCTAACCATATCTATCTTTGTTTCCCTGTAGCATTTGGTCCTGTTGATTCCTCCCCTCCTTACCGAAACTCTTTCTCAGTTCAGTTACCATAACACTTCTAATTATTTGACTGGCCTTTTTTCTCTGAGCCTCTATCCACTCTCTCTGGAAGATATTATCCATTCTTTGGATTTCAAGTATCACTATGTGCTGATGACTTATTTCTAGCCAGGTCTCTAACTCTGCAGCTATCTTGGAAATGCCAAAACAAGATATATCCAGCTGTTTGGTGGGCACAACTAATAGGCTCCTCAAACTCAACATATTAAAACCTGAACTCATTATCCTCCCAACCTCTTCTACCCTAATCATGCCCATAAGTCCTGTCTGAAGATAATGCCTGTTCTCCCCATTACACTTTACATTTTATTCAACTATTTTTAGCCACCTACTCTATGCCATACAGTTTCAAGATGCTTGTTCTGGTCTCTCTGGTTTGGCATACCCCAGCATTTGATATTTGTTCCTGATCCCTTTAAATTCCTCCATCAGGGAAGGGGCTGAGCACTGGAAACCAGAAATGCTTATACAAAATATCTTGAACTACCTCCTGGTACCACTAAGATCTGCCAAGTATATGGGCCAGAGTAGGACTACAGTCCAAAAGAGTATATCTTCCACACTGCCCAGCACAGGGAATGGGGGGATGTGCAATGGGGGATAAAGATGATGATAAAGAATAGTGACCCACTCAGTGTGGCTCCTTTAACAAGCCATATGTATTACCACCAATAAGTAATAGGCACTGCATAAAATATTTATCCAGTAACTTTTATCATATTCCTAATTCAAAGACTCAGCCCTGAACTTCCCAGACTGAGATACATCTTCCGTACCATTCTATCTCTTAAGTCTTCCATTCAAGATCTTCAAATAGTCTTTCTCCATTTTACATCATAGAACTGGATACATTAGTACCTGTTTACATTAACTGAAAGAAATCTAATAAGGATTTTCACTTTCATGAAAAATTCCATTACTGCACTAACGTAGGTCTTTCATAAAAGCAAAGTGGTATAACATGAACTTTTGGAAAGCAGAGGATAGCTGTAGTTGAACCCCATGTTATTGTTTTGGTTCTTTCAGTAAAAACTCTTCTACTGGTCCCAGCAATGTTCTGACCTAGCTATTATAGCCCCAATGGTTGACAATGAAGAATAAGTGACTGAAATGGGTGCCTAGGCAAGATTATAAAGGGCATTGAATATTAGATTGTGAACTGCAGACAAAAACTTTACATTCAGTAAGAACAGAAAAGATTAAAATGTAAAAAGAAAGAAGAAAATGAAAGAAAGAAATTATGTATATATGAATACTAGAAGAAAATGTGGGTGAATATTTTTATATTTTTCAGTGAGAAAGGTCTTTCTAAATATGGCACAAAACATTAAGCTATAACATAAAAAAGTGATAAAATTGACTACACAAAAATAAATAAACAAATGAACTTGTAGGGCTTAAAGAACCAAAAAGTGAAAAATAAACTGGGACTTATATCCAGAACACATGAATGAATAACTATTACAACTCAATAATAAAAAAAAAAAATCCATTTTTTTATCATGACATTGGTTAACAAAATCCAATAAATTTCAGCTGTAAAATAATCCAATTTTAAAATGTGCTGAGAGATTTCCAGTTTCCAATCTGGCACCTAAGAAACTTGGGAGTCATTCCTCCATCCTAACAATATGTAAAAAGCTGAACAGGCTGAAAAATCAATACTATTTTTAGATCCATCAGAGAAATGAGGTCACAGGGCAAACTTCTAATCACGGGATTGGTTCTCCTGCCAAAGAGCTCCCATCCTTAGGTGCTTCCAAAAGTCACCTCGTTCACATAACAAATGACACTTAGCAGAAGGAAAATTATCACTCTCAACACTTAGGAAATTCAAAAGAGAAATTCCAAAAGTTTTGAAAGCTGTGTGTGAGGAATTGTGGACAAAGACTACCTGAATAACTGAATATATATTTCTTATAAATCATAGTATCACAGGTAACTAAATGATAAACACAAAATTGGTAATAGTATTTATCTCTGGAAAGAAAGAATTGGATCAAAGAAGGATATATAGGAGATCTCAAGTCTACATTTTCATTTCTACTTTAAATCCATTTTATAAAATATTAAAAAATAATGTTAAGATTTTATACAGGTGGGTGGTGGGTGTCCATGTATTCATTATTTTATTTTTGATTCTTGTCTCTCTGTTTGAAATAATTCATACTTTAAAAGTAAGTTTAAAAGAGAGAAGAGCAAGGCATTAAGAATCATGTATATGTATATTATTTATACAAATAATTAAAATAATATATACATTAGAATAAGCGTGCAAAACATTTCTGGAAAATATATACCTAACTCATAAGAGGCATTATCTATTTATACCATCTCTTATATATTACTACTTTTTATCTTGTTTTGTTTTACAATGAGTATGCATTACTATGGTATGCAGTAAAAATAATTTTTTTTTAAAGTAAGGACAATAAAATAATCAAGGGAGTCTGAACACTTTAGCCTTCATTAGAAAATCTCAAAGCAACAACAGTTTTAAAAAAAAGAACATATTGAAATTTATTGTTATGGAATATTATGTCAAAATGCTAGACTGATTAGCAGTATGAAAATTGAAATAGTCATCAAAAACCAACAAAAAGTAAAAGTCCAGGACTAGATGGCTTCACTTGTGAATTCTACCAAACATTCAGAGAAGATTTAATATCTATTCTCCTCAAACTTTTCCAAAAAATCAAAGAGGAGGCTATACTTCCCAACTCATTTTATGAGGCCAATATTACTCTGATACCAAAACCTAATAAAGATTACACAAAAAAAGAAAACTACAGACCAATATCTCTCATGAAGATATGTGCAAAAATCCTAAATAAGATACTAGCGAACTGAATACAGCAACATATTAAAAAGATTATACGCCACAATCAAGTAGGCTTCATCCCAGAGGCACAGAGAAGGTTCAACATATGCAAATCAATTAATGTGATACACCACATAAACAAATTTAAAAATAAGAATCATATGATCATATCAATAGGTGCAGAAAAAGCCTTCTACAAGATACAGCATCCATTTATGATCAAAACACTTCACAAAATTGATATAGAAGGAAAGAACCTTAACATATAAAGGCCATGTATGACAAAACCTCAGCCGACATTATACTTAATGGAGAAAAACTGAAAACATTCCCTCTAAGATTAGGAACAAGGCAAGGCTGACCACTATTGCCACGGTTATTCAATACAACATTGGAGGTCCCAGCGAGTGCAATGAGGCAAGAGATAGCTATAAAAGTCATCCAAATAGAAAATGAAGTAGTCAAACTGTCACTATTTGCAGATGACATGATTCTTTATATAGAAAACCCTAAAGATTCCACAAGAACACTACTAGAAACAATAAGCAAATACAGTAAAGTTTCTGGATACAAAATCAATGTTCAAAAATCCATAGCGTTCCTATGCTCTAATAAAGAAGTGTCAGAAAAGAAGTGGAAAAAAATAATTCCTTTTGCAATAGTTACAAAAAGAATAAAATACCTAGGAATAGATTTATCGAAACATGTGAAAGACCAGTATAATGGAAACTACAAGACCCTATAAAAGAAATAGAAGAAGATACAAAAAAATGGAAAGATATTCTGTGTTCTTGGATTGGAAAAATCAATATAGTTAAAATGGCCTTGTTACCTAAAGCATTATACAGATTTAATGCAATCCCCACCAAAATTCCATCGACATTTTTTAAAGAAATAAAACAAAAAATCATCATATTTTTATGGAAGCACAAAAGACTCCAAATTGCTGAAGCCACCCTGAGAAAAAAAGATAAGACTGGAGGCATCACTCTGCCGGACTTCAAATTATACTACAAAGCAACAGTGATCAAAACGTCATGGTATTGGCAGCAAAACAGACACACTGACCAGTGGAACAGAATTGAGAGTCCAGAAGTAAACTCATATTTATATGGAGAAATAATTTTCAACAAAAAAGCAAAAAACATACAGTGGAGAAAGGAAATTCTCTTCAATCAATGTTGCTGGGAAAACTGGAAAGCCACCTGCAAGAGAATGAAACTAGACTGTTGTCTATCACCTCAAACCAAAATTAACTCAAAATGGGTTAAAGACCTGAATATAAGACCTAAAACAATTAAATGCATAGAAGAAAACATAGGAACTAAACTCAAGGACCTTGGATTTAAAGAGGATTTTATGAACTTGACCTCAAAGGCAAGGGGAGTAAAAGCAAAAATAAATGAATGAGACTACATCAAACTGAAAAGCTTCTGCTCAGCAAAAGAAACCATCAACAAGGTAAAGAGACAACTATCTGAATGGGAAAATATATTTGCAAGCAACACCTCCAATAAGGGCCTAATATCCAAAATATACAAAGAACTCATACAACTCAATAACAACAAAAAACAGACGATGCAATCAAAAAGTGGGCAGAAGACCTGAACAGACACTTCTCCCTAGAGGACATACAAATGGCCAACAAACATATGAAAAGATGCTCAACATCACTAGCTATTAGGAAAATGCAAATCAAAAGCACAATGAGATACCATCTCACACCTGTTAGAATGACTATAATCAACAGGACAAGTAATAACAAATGTTGGAGAGGATGAGGAGGAAAAGGAACCCTCATACACTGGTAGTGGGACCGCAAATTGGTACAGCCACTATGGAAAACAGTATGGACGTTCTTCAAAAAAACTAAGAATTGATCTACCACATGATCCAACAATCCCTCTACTGGGTATTTACCCCTAAGACTTGACAACTCATATCCATAAAGATATTTGCATATTGATGTTCATAGCAGCATTATTCAAAGTGACCAGGACATGGAAGCAACCGAAGTGTCCTAAAGAAGCTGTTACATATATACAATGGAATATTACTCAGCCATAAGAAGAGATGAATAATGCCATTTGCAACAACATGAATAGATCTCGAGATAATCATGCTAAGCGAAATAAGCCAGACAGAAAAAGTTGAAAATCACTTATATGTGGGATATACACCTAAAAGCAACAAATGAACAGGACAAACAAACAGAGACTCATGAACATGGACTATAAGTTAGTGGTTACCAGAGGACTATAGTCTAGTGGTTACTAGTGGGGTCGGGAGGAGGGAGGAGGTAGATGGAGTAAAGGGGGTCAACTATAGGGGAATAGGAGGAGAGTGGAGTCAGTAAAGGGAATCAAATTCATGGTAACTGAAGGAAATTGAACTTTGAGTGGTAAACACACAATAGAATATACAGATGTGAAATTATAATGTACACCTGAAAATTATATAATTATATTAACTAATGTTACCCCAATAAACTTAATTAAAAAAATGCTAGGAGGATCTTTTAACAAATCAATGCAAAATGTAGTTGTTTTCTTGTATTCTTGCTCAGCATTTCCATTATTGCAATGGGCAAATTGAAAGAATAATATGTTATCATTTTGATTAAAGGGATGCCATGCTATCCTATGGCAGCTGATTTTGAGGATTAGGCCATTCTTAGGCTGTAATTGGATAATGCTGGCTTCATTGATTTGAAGTAGAAGGCTAATCTAGGCAGTTTACAGTGACAACAAAACTGTAAGATTGCTGGCATGGTAACAGGAAAACAAAAAAATGTACTGAGAGACAAGAACAATTATCTTGCCTGTGTCTCAGGCCAATGGCAGGTATCATTTATTGTACATTGAGATTAAAATATGTTTACATTAATTTAATATAAATATTATATATTAGCAAGTAAACATGTTTAGATCATAAATGAATATAGGATAATGTGCATGTTGTGTGTAAGAGCTAATTTCAAACAGAAATCATAGTTCTGAGATGTAAGCTTTGCGCAATGTAACATATTTTGAATGGAAATATAATGTAAATAACAGAGGTATAAGTATACTCTTTCAGGGTTATGTGGCAACATCATTGTGAGTAGGCTTTATAAAATATAACCTTAAGTGGGTTGATTATCTTTAATGGAAAAGGAGAATTGCCATAATCATAATTCATAATCTCATTGCTGAGATGGAAGTAAGTCATATGGTACCTGCTAGAAGATCAAAAAGGAAAAAGAAAAAAGGATTTGCATCAAACAATACAGTGTCAAATACATAGATTTTTCCATCATGAGTACTGTATTTTTCATGAAATTTTTAAAAGCCTAATAGCCAAAGTTTAAAAGAGAATTTTAGATCAGTATTTTCCAAAAATTGGATATGAAAATTACCTAAAATATAGGACAGAATAGAGTCCACCAGGGATCTCTAAACTACTTTTTGATTCACCTGGAGGAAAAGTATTCTCTGCCAACATGATCCAACTTCTGTAGGAACTGCTTCCAAGTTAAAAAGTGCTGTGGAATTTGGCAGCATTTGTTAAAATTTTAAATATTTCAACTTTTGAATATAGCTTTTTAAATTCTAGGAAATTATTCTACAGAAATCCATAAGAGCATAAAGATGACTACAAGGGATATTTATTGCAGTATTGTTTGTAGTTTTTTGCAGCAGCTAAAACTTGGTAGCAATTTAAATGTTCATCAATAGGAAGTTATTTATATAAATCATGGTACATACACACAACAAAATTATATATATTTAAATTACACAGATCCACAGGTACCACCATGAAAAGATGTGCATGATATATTAAGTGAAAAAAGTGTATTGTAAAATGCTATGTTGAATGTAATCTTTTTTTTCATTGTTAGTATCTCTATGTAAGGAAGAAAATTTAGAGGAGTAAGATGTAAATATACTGTTGACAGTGAAGGTTATGGAAACTTTCACTTTTCAGTTTATGTATATCTGTAACATTTGAATATTGTATAACGTACATAAATTAATTTTGTGATCAGAAAAAATAATTTAAAAATTAGACCTGTTTGATTGACAAGACTGAGATTTTTCATAAACATGCACATGCACACATACACAAAAACTCTTTTGAGCATTTTGACTGACTTAGGTCAAACTGATAAAAAAAATATATGTAGAAACAGACTAGGCTATACAAGCTTGATTTTTTTTCTTTAACATGGTGTTATAGACTAAATTGCGTCCCATCAAAATTCATATTTTGAAGCCCTAATCCCCAATACTTAGGAATGTGACTGTATTTGGAGATAGGGCCTTTAAAGAGCTAATTAAGTTAAAATGAGGTCATTGGGGTGGACCACACTCCAATACGACTGGTGTCTTTATAAGAGATTAGAACATAGACACACAGACAGCGACAACTATATGAGGATACAGTGAGAAGGTAGCATCTGGAAACCGAAGAGAGATGCCTCTGAAGAAACCAACCCTGCTGACCCCTTGATCTTGGATTTCTAACCTTCAGATTTGTGAGAAAATAAATTTCTGTTGTTTAAAATGCCACTCGGTCTTACTATTTTGTTATGACAACCCTAGCTGACTAATATAGATGGTAAACTGATCAGGGAAATTGTAAAAACCACTGTAGATCTGCGTTTTAAAACTTATTTTATAACATGGATAACCCTTGAAAACATTATGTTAAGTGAAAGATGCAAGTCACAAAAGTCCACATATTGTATTATTCCATTGTAACACAGGATCCCCAGGCCTGGAACTTGCAGGTTTGGATATTCTGAGAAAAACACAAGGTAGAACAGAGGGGTGAGAAATGCCATTTATTGCTCACAAGGCAAGGGAGCTTCAGCAGCATCAAGTTGGAGCTGCAGAAAGAAAAACTGCTGCTGACCAAATGCAAGCAGTTTTTTATGCCCACAAGCAGAGGGAAGGGGTACCTCATTGGAGGAGCAGCCTCCTTCTCAGATGGGTGGCAGCAAGATGTGCTGCTTGGTTACAAAGCAGATAACGTCCTTTGGAGCAGCAGAAAACGTCCTTAGGAGTAGGCACTGCTGAAAGGTCTTTGTGTACTGCTTTCCTTGGCTGCTGGCCAGGCAGCTGTCAATCTTCTGCGTATGTGGAGGGACTATGTTCTGCATTAACCCTACATCCATTTATATAAAATGTCCAAAATAGGTAGATCTATACAGTCAGAAAGAGATTAGTGGTTGGCCAGGCCTGAGGACCTTGGAGGGAAATTAGGAATGACTGCTAATGGCTATAGGGTTTCTTCTGAGGGTGTAGAATGTGTCCTAAAAATCGATTGTGGTGCTGGCTGTACATTTCTGTGAACACACTAAAACAATTAAAGTGTACACTTTAAATGGGTGAATTGTGTATTTGTGAATTATATCTCATGAAAGTCATTTTTAAAAACGCATTTTATAGAAATAGAAATTACAAAATTAAAAATAGAGAAGTAACCATAGAAGGATGAAATCAAAAGAATTATTATACAATAATTTACTCAACTCTATACAAATAAAATTGAAAACCTGGGTGAAATGGATTATTTCCTAGGAAAACGTGAATCACCAAAATTAACCCAAGAAGATGAAAATAAACTACCAATTACTATTATAGAAATTGAAAATGATGTCAAAGAGTACTTCCCACAATGTATGAGGTTCAGAAATTTCAGATGAATTCTACCAAATCTTCAAGAATAACTCCAATGTATTTCATCTGTTTCATAGCACAGAAAAAAGTCCATATTGTCTTCTTCAAATTTCAGAGAAAGCTTTAGCTCAGTCTTGCTTATGAATACCAATGCAAAAATCCGATACAAACTATAAACAAATAGAATCAGACAGATCATTGAAAAAATAATGCACCAACAACCAAGTGGGTTTATTTCTGGAATGAAATTTTTTAATGTTAGAAAAATCCATTAATATTTCACTATATTAACAGATCAAGGGAAAAAAATAATATGATGATTTTCATAGATGCCGAAAAGGTATTTAACAAAATTCAATGTCCATACTCTTAATAAAGTAGGGATAGATATATACTTGCTTTAAATATGGTGTCTAAAACAGTTTGATACTGATGCAAAAACAGACAGACAGCAACAAAACAGAATGCAGTCCAGAAATACAAATAAATATATACAAGACTTTTGTATAAGAATAAAAGCCACATTGCAAACCAGTGGAAGAAATGGTTCTATTCAACAAATGGTATAGTGACAACTGGCTAGACATACACTAGATCCCTACTACATTTTTTTGCACCAAAATAAATACCAGATAGTTTTAGTTTTAAGAAACTAAAATTCATTTAAAAACAATCACTTAGATATGTTTATGACCTTAGAATAAGAAAGGCCTATTTAAATAAGACATACAAAAATGTTTAGTAGTTGAGAGATAGTCCTGGAGATGGGGAGCAAGGCATAGGGAATGTAGTCAGCAGTAAGGTAATGGCTATGTGTAGAGTCAGATGGGTAATAGAGTAATTGGAGGGATCGTTTCATAAACTATATAAATGTCTAACCAATGTACTATATACTCGAAGCAAATAATAAAAAAAATGAAATGCAAGCAAGACACAAAATAAAAAAGTCACAAGGAAAAAATTCTTATATTCGACTACATTGAAAATTAAAATTTTCTGCAAGAAAAAACACCCTTTACCTCAAAATAATTCTAGATAAATCAAACATTTAAACATTTTTTTAAATTATAAAAAAATAACATGGGAGTTTTAAATATATATTTCCAAAGTGAGGAAGGAATTTCCAAACAGGATATAAAATTCAGAAGCCATAAAGAAAATATTGACCAACTTGAATGCATAAAAAATGTTTAAATTTGCATGGGAAAAAAAACTACAACCAAAGTCAAAAGACAAGCTGGAAAAATATTGGCAATTCATATCACAGACATAGCACTTAGTTCCCTTAATATATTAAAGAGCTCTTACAAGTCAAAAAGAAAAAAAAACAATAGGAAAATAGGCAAAAGATATGGACTGACAGTTCATACAAAAACGTAATTGCTTTTAGTATGTCAAAATTACTGAAGCTCACACCTAATGAAAGAGATGCACAGTTACAATGAGATACCATTTTCACCTCTCAATGATCTAAAAGTTGGATCACATTATTTTTGATAAAGGTGTGGGAAAAAAGGCACTTTCTTACATTTCTGATAGGAATATAAATTGATGCAACTAGCATGGAGATCAGTTTAGCAATATCTATCAAAATTTAAAATAATTGACTCAACAATTATATTTTAGATAATTTATCCTACTGTTAAACTCCCACATTTGCAAAATGACACATGTATATGGTTATTTATTGCAGCATTACTTGTAATAACAAGGATAGGAAACACCTGAATGTCCATCAAATAAAGGACAGTTAAATAAAAGATCTATATGATTAGACAAATGATCTCTAGAATATACATGAAAAATGGTAACAGTGATTATTTCTGAGGAAGGAAACTGAGGGACTGGGGACGAGTGACTAGAAAGATTTGCTTTTCATTGTATACATTTTTTGTACTCTTTGAGTTTTTTACTATGCATAAAATGTACCTATTTTTAAAAAATTATTTATTTAATAAACATATAGAAATTAGTATTGCCAAACACTATCAGCTTTCTAAATGTCAACACAGGTATTTTGCACAACAAACCTATGATGTAGGCATGATTGTTATACCTGTTTCACAAATGATGAACCCCAGGCACACTGGGCCACATAATGACTTCCATGGGCCCTGGGCACTTTGGTCATTGTGGGACCCTTTCAGCATAAAAGATACACACACACACACACACACACACACACACACACACACATATTGAAAATGGATTCATTATTACATATTTATTAGTTTTATATTCATTTTTCTTCTAATTTTAAAAGAAATTAAAAGATACACACACACACATATATTGAAAATGGATTCATTATTACATATTTATTAGTTTTATATTCATTTTTCTTCTAATTTTAAAAGAAATTAAATGTAAAACATTTTCATGGGCTCCAAAAAGTATAATAGGTCCTATTGTGCTTCAGCCTGCAGGCACAAAGAGGTTAAGTAACTTGTCTAAGGTCACACAGCCAATAACTGGTAAAATGGGATTTGAACCCAGGTAATGTGATTTCAGAATGTGTGCTTTGAATCTGTATGCTAGATAAATAAAGCAAATCACAAGGGGGAAATTATGTAGCTATATATGTGCCGACATGGAATTACCTATGAGATAAACTAAATGAAAAAATCTGGGGAGAAAATAGTGCACATATTGTGTTTTTTAAAAAGGTTTATATACGCATGCATGCTATTTCTCAAAGACTTTTTTTAAATGTCTAAAACAAAGGGATTGGAGAACTGGAGCTTAGAGGACTTAACTTTTCTTCACATGTCCCTTTGCACTATTGGATTTTTTTTTTACCATAAACATATATTTACAGATGAAGAAATGAAGCTCAAGCAGAGTTAAGTAACTTGCCAAAGGTTACATAAGTAGTAAAAGAACCAATAGCACACAAATATGAACAACTATTCGTCCAATCAATAATAAATCACTTTTCTTAAGTATAGGCCTTTCGATGTATCCCTGTTAAATTTCATCATTTTAACCAACAGGATCAGTCAGTCCAGGCTCTTTTCGTATCATAATTGCATTCATCTTTCTGACCTACTTAAATCTGGCAAGCATGCTTTCCATATTTCCACCCAAGCTAATGATGAAAATATTTAACACATGACAGGGATTAAGCAGAATCCTGTCCGTGAGACTAGGAATCCCTCCAGGATCACATCAGTACATCTCTTCAGCTAATGACCTACCACTCTAATTGATTGCACCATCTATTATTCTATTCACACCTCCACCCATTTTTCCTTGCTGAAGATCCAAATATCTTAATGCAGTGTCCATAGCATTCCCTTGCTTGCTAAGATGCTCTGAAATGCCTTTTAAGGTAGATTTTTATAATTAATAAATGATTGGCCAATTCCCCAGAATCCAAACATAAACCGTATCAGAAAGACTATGATTTCCATCTTTCAACTTTTCATAACACATTCGAACAAAACATTTTAAAAAGCAGAAACATACAGCCATTTCCCCACTGGAATGAACCCACTGCCACCTAAAATAACATAGACAACTAAACACAATAGCTGGCAAAGGATAGATGCCTCTAGCCATGGGGAAAAGAGAGCTAAATGCATATCACAGGGAATTAAGGAAGAAGCAGCAGTCTCTGTAACAACCTCTTGCTCTATTTCTAGCTACAACACACATGCTGTAGTCAAAGTGTTAGAAGAAGAACGTATTTCCTGGTTTCCCCTATGGCACACTATGACATAGGTAACCCTAACTGAACACAATTGCTGAGTTTCTGAAAAGTTAACCGTAAAGAAGAATTTAGTAAGCAAGGAATTCATTTTTTCATTGGCTTGCCCTACCAAATTAAGGCCACATTGACCTGCAAAGGATTTTGTCCCCTGGTTATTTTTTTAAAAAAATACACTTACGAATGCAGCAAAATGTTCAATTACATATTTTAGAGGAGAAAATGTGACTAATACTAAAATAATAATAACTAGTTTTACTCAAAATATCACAGAATAGAATGACTAAAAGCAAAAACACAGAATGTCAGAGATTCTGGTAATTAACAGGATTACTTAGCTAATATTGCTTCATACTGCTTCACTATGAAGCTGAGTTTTGCACCATTGCTAATACTTTCCCATTTTAGATTTACCATCTCCTTTTCAGAGCTCTTCATCAGAGGAATTCTGTATGGTTTATTAAAGAATTTGTTTTGACAGAAGTTAATGTAAGGATCCAGAACCAGTTTCCCCAGAATGTGCCACCCTGGCATACAGATTATTTCTATCAGAAACACTTAAATTCCAACAAGCCCAGGAAGTTTTTTTTCTTTTTACTTTCCCCTTACCTGCCTAAAAGAATTGAAACAGAAAACCCTGCTTCGGGAAGGTAACTTTCACATATTCACCTTAGCATATATGAACTAACTGTGGCAGACAAGGAGGATCCAGGCAGGTCTGTTTATTAGACTCCCCTCTGTGTCTCATTGTTTCTAGGTGGCCAAGCAAGAATTTGTTTACCACATGTTTGCTCTTTTTCAACTACCTGTGTACTGCCTACTTTCCCTTTGGAGTCCCAAGCCCCTGCCTATCTCTCCTTAGTCCAGAATGGAATATCATCCTCAACCATCCAATTCCTCCTCTGGTTTCATATTCTTATAGAATACCAATATGTATGTCTATAATAAATTCGGTAATTTTTTCCCTGTTAATCATCTCATGTTAATTTGCTTATTAGTTCAGACAGAAGAACTTAGAAAGATAGGAGGAAAATTATATTTCATCCCCACAATAATAATGCAGACAGTAGGTCAATTCTGATGTACAGTTGACTGGCAACTAGTCAATGTCCTAAAAAATGATCACTAAATTAATGTGACAATACTATTCCCAACATAATGGTTAAAATGGTAGTGCTGCTCTAATTAAGGTATGTTATTATATCAAAAGATTGTTTATTGAGTGACATCAAAAACATGGCAGAATGAGAGATATCCCCAGATCTCCCTCCTTGAAACAACAATAAGCTGAACATCTAAAACTCAACAAAAAACATCCAAACTGCACACCAGCACATCTCAGCATGGAATCTGCGAGTAAGAGCTACCAAAGGTTAAAAGTGCGGGAGTCAGGCAGTAGCCTGAGAGAAACAAAGAAGCTGCCTGTCACAGCCTGAGGTCCCAGAAGGAGGGGGAGGTAAGAAGGTATGGCATGTTCCCAGAACAACACTGTCTGAGAGAGTTGTGAGCTCTGCCCAGAAGGCAGCAGTACCCAGAGATCAGGACAGAAAGCAGAGAAGTGAAGACAGCAGAGAAGCAGGGATAGCAGAGAAATAACAGTTGATTATTACCAGCCATGGCTGCAAAACATGACATCGAGCTGCAGGTCCCATCTCCCAACCCAGAAAGACCCTCCCCTCATATCCTCCAAGACCAAATACTGCAGAACCCCAGGGGAATCTGAGCAAACACTACTGAAACTATTGCTAACACTGACAGGGATTGAGACTGAGGGTAGCAAACATGATTAAATATCTATAAGTAAAAAAGGCATTATTAAGACCTTATATGAAGCAGGGATCCAGGAAGCTCAGACTCTACCTACTGGAAAAGAAATAAAAATGCCTTATTTGCAACAGGCTAAAGAGAGACCTTTATATAATAAATCTTCTTTCTGGAAAAAAAAAGCAGAATACACTTTGATTAATGCCCAGGTAGGGAAATAATCCATTAAACACCATGAAGAATCAAGGTGACAAGGCAACTCAGAAAGAAAAAAGAAAAATCTCCAGAAAATAAGCTTACACACATAGAAACATGTGACTTAAGTGACAGAGAATTCAGGATGGTAGCTCTGAAAAAACTCAATGAGTCCAAAACAACTAAAATCAACAATTTCATGAATTGAAAAAACAACAAGATGAGCAGAATGAGTTCTTTAGCAAGGAGATTGAAACTCTTGAAAAGAACCAATTAGAACATCTGGAGATGAAGAGCACACTGAAAGAGACGAAAAACAAAATAGACATCTTGGGAAATAGAGTCAACCAAATGGAGGGAAGGATCAGTGATAGCAAAGATATAAATCTAAAAATAAATCAGAAGGAAGAAGAGAGAAATCAAAGAATGAAAAATAATGAAAGATAAATACAAGAACTAGTTGATACTATCAGGAGAGAAAACATAAGAATAATGGGCATTATTGAAGACGAGGAAAAGGAGCAGGGATTAGAACGCATTTTCAGACAAATAGTTGATGAGAATTTCGAAAATCTAAGGAAGGAGCTAGAGCTTGGAATTCAAGAAGTCAACAGAACACCCAATTATTTCAACAAAAAAAAGGCCTTCACCAAGACATATTGTATTAAAATTATCAAAAATCAATGACAAAGAAAGAATTCACAGAGAAGCCTGGGAAGGAAGACGGTAACCTATAAAGGAAAACTCATTAGAATATCGTTGGATTTCTCAGCACAAAAATTACAAAGCCAGAAAGGAGGGGAATCAAATATTCAAACATTAAATAAAAAGAACTAACAGCCTAGAATAATGTATCCAGCAAAGCTCTTCTTTAGATACAAAAGAGAAATAAAGACCTTTCCAGACATCCAAAACTTAAGGAAATTTTCCACTACAAGGCTTGCATTATAGGAAATACTGAAAGGGGTCAGCTCACCTAGAACAAAATGACAGAAAAAATACATAACTAGGAGTAAGGTGACTATCAGGCACATAGAAGTGGAGGAGTGCAACCCTTACTAAGAATAGGGCATTATAACCTTAAACAATAAGAAGAGATTTGCTATAGTAAGATAGTAATGAACGTTCAGCATACATAGGGTCAAGTTGAGACAATAATGACAGAAAAGAGGAGGATTCAAAGATTCAAATTCGCAAAGGTGAACGAAGATAGGACACGTCCCTTTACATATTTGTAATGATACCTACAAACAAATATTCAGAACTGAAATATATGAAATAAAACAAGATGGACCGGAGGGAAAATTTTTAAAAAGCCAACCAAAATTTAAAAACAAAACAAAACAAAACAGGCACACAAGGATTATGAATCAATGGAAACAACAAGCTACCAGTAAGTAAAAGATAAAATGGTTATAGGAAAATGTCATATTTCAAACATAACCTTAAATGTAAATGGATTGAACTCACCAATAAAAAGGCACAGAGTTGCAGAATGGATCAAAAAACAAAACCCAACCATATGCTGCCTCCAGTAAAAACACCTCAATTCCAAAGACAAATAGAGACTCAAAGTAAAAAGGTATAAAATAATATTTCAAGCAAATGGCATTCAGAGAAAAGCAGGAGTCGTGGTCCTAATATAGGACTAAATAGACTTCAAAATTAAAAAAAAGATAAAGAAATATAATGAGGAAAACTACATAATAATAAAGGGAATCATGCACCAAGAAGACATAACACTTCTTAATATCTATGCTCCCATCAGGAAGCTCCAAAGTACTAACAGAACTAAAGGCAGAAACAGCCCAATACACTATCATAGTAGGAGACCTAAATACCTCACTGTTGGACAGAGCATTCAATCAGAAAATCAATAAGTAAATAACATCCTTAAATGACACATTAGACCAACTGGACATACTTGACATTTACAGAGCCTTTCATCCCAAAACAGCTGCTTGTGCATTCTCTAGTGCACATGGAACATTCTCAACGATTGAGCACATACTGGGACACAGAGATAGCCTCAACAAATATAAGAGGGTTGAAATCACACAAACCATTATTCTCTGATCATAATGCTTTGAAACGAGAGATCAACTGCAAAAGGAAATCAAGAAGAACTACAAATACATGGAAATTAAACAACATGCTACTGAACAATGACTGGGTCAAAGAAGAAATAAAAAGAGAGATCAAGAGATACATTGAAATGAATGATAATAATAGTATAACATATCAAACATTTGGGACATGGCAAAAGCAGTCATAAGAGGAAAGTTCATATGATTACAGGTCTAACTCCAAAAATGAAAACAAGCCCAAATAAACAACCTAATGTTTCATCTTTAAACAATGAGAAAAGGAAGAACAAATGAAGACTAAAGTCAGCAGAAGGGAAGAAATAATCAAAATTAGAGCAGAAATAAATAAAATTGAAAACAAACAAAAAAATCAATAGCAAAAATAAATGCAACAAAGAGGTCGTTATTTGAGAAGGTTAACAAAATTGACAAACCCCGAGCTAGACTCACTAAAGAAAGAAAATAAATAAATAAAGGGCACAAATAAACAAAACCAGGGAGGAAAAGGGAGAAATGACGACACACTGCAGAAATACAAAGGATCATACAAGAATACTATGAAAAAGTATATAACACCAAATTTAATAACCTAGAAGAAATATGCCAGTACTTAGAAAAATACAATCTTTCTAGAATGAATCAAGAACTGGAAAATAAAAATAAATAGACTGATCAGCAGTATGGAAATTGAAACAATCATCAGAAACTTACCAAAAAGTAAAAATTCAGGACCAGATGGCTTCACCAGTGAGTTCTACCAAATATTTAAAGAAGATTTAATACCTTTTCTCCTCAAACTCTTCCAAAGAATCGAAGAGGGGACAATACTTCCCAACTCACTTTAGAAGGCCAATATCTTCCTGATACCAAAACCTGGTAAAGATAACACAAAAAAGCAAAACTATGGACCAATATCTCTCATGAACACAGATGCAAAAACACTAATTAGGATGGTAGAGAACCGAATACAGCAACATATTAAAAAGATTATACACCACGATCAAGTGGGCTTCCCCCAAGGAGCACAGGGATGGTTCAACATACGCAAATTGATTAATGTGATACACCACGTAAACAAATTTAAAAATAAAAATTATATGATCATGTCAATAGATGCAGAAAAAGCTTTCGAGATATGGCACCCATTTATGCTCAAAACACAACAAAATCAGCATAGTAAGAAAATACCTAAATATAATAAAGGCCATATATGACAAACCCTCAGCCAACACTATACTTCATGGTAAACAACTAAAAATCTTCCTTCTAAGATCAGGAACATAGCAAGACTGCCTACTATCGCCACTATTATTTAACACAACATTGGAGGTCCCAGCGAGTGCAATTAGGCAAGAGAGAGATATAAAAGTCATCTAAATAGGAAATGAAGAATTCAAACTGTCACTATTTGTGGATGATATGATTCTCTATATAGAAACCCTAAAGACTCCACAAGAACTCTACTAGAAACAATAAGCAATACAGTAAAGTTTCTGGATACTATTTAATGTTCAAAAATCCACAGCATTCTTAGGCTCTATTAATGAAGTGACAGAAAAAGCAGTGGAAAAATTCCTTTTGCAATTGCAACAAAAAGAATAAAATACCTAAGAATAGATTTATTGAAACATGTGAAGCACCTATATAATGAAAACTACAAGACCCTTTTTTCAAAGAAATTGAAGAACAGAACAGAAATAAAGGAAAAATGGAGTCAAGCAATCTCACAGATGCAGAGTACAAAACACTGGTAATAACGATGTTCAATGAAGTTAAAAGAAATATAGATGAACTCAGTGAGAACGTTTAACAAAGAGATAAAAAACAAAAATGGAAATGGCAATTATAAAAGAGAACAAGTCAAAGTGAAGAATATATTATCTGAGATGAAGAGTATGCTAGAGGGAATCAACAGAGTGGAGAAAGAAGAGGATCATGCCACCAATATAGAGAATGGGGAAGCCAAGGACACCCAATCAGAATGGCAAGAAAAAAGTAATCAAACATATAATAATAATTTAAGAAGTCTATGGAACAAAATTAAGGGTAACAACATTTGTGTCATAGGGGTACCTGAAGAGGGAGAACAAGAAACTGAATATATATTTGAAGAAATAATGATGGAAAACTTCCCTAACCTGGTGAAAGAAATAGACATACAACAACAGGAAGCTCAGAGAGTCCAAAAAAAGTTGAACTCAAAGAGGTCCACACCACGACATATTATAATTGAAATGC
>CM053505.1:70420435-70548229 GCA_028627145.1 Eidolon dupreanum
GATAAATACAAAGAGAGAAACTTAAAAGCAGCAAGAGAAAAGCAGTTATTTATCTACAAGGGAGCACCCATAAGACTGGCAGTTGATTTCTTAAAAGAAACTTTTCAGGACAGAAGGACTTGATATAAAATAATCAACATGATGAAAACCCAGGATCTACAACCAAGAATATTTTATTCAGCAAAGTTATCATTTTGAGTTGAAGGACAGATAAAGAGCTTCCCAGACAAGAAAAAACTAAAAAAGTTCATCATCACCAAGCCAATATTACAGGAATTATTGGAGGAATTCTTTAAGAAGAAAAAACATGAATCAAAACATGAATAGAAGATAGTAATAACTACATATCTATCAATGAGTGCCTCAAATGGAAATGAATTAAGTGCGCCAACCAAAAGATAGAGTGGCTGAATAGATAAGAAAACAAGAGCCCTATATTTGCTGCCTATGAGAAACTCATTACAGATTGAAAGGTATGCACAGACTAAAAGGAAGGAGGTGGAAAAAGATATTGCCTTGATGGACCTAGAGGGTATTGTGCTGAATGAAGTAAGTCAGATAAAGACAAATACCACATGATTTCATGTACGTGTGTAACCTAAGAACAAAATAAACAACAACAAAAAAAAACAAAAACAAAAATGAAAAGAAACTCATAAATACTGAGAATATTTTGAGGGCTACTACATGGAAAACAGAGATGGGGGAATGCTGAATAAGGGCAAAGGGGGTGACATGATTCTCTATATAGAAAACCCTAAAGACTCCACAGAACACTACTAGAAACAATAAGCAAATATCATAAAGTATCTGGATACAAAATCAATATTCAAAAATCTACAGCATTCCTATACTATAATAATGAAGTGTCAAAAAAAGAAGTGGAAAAATAATTCCTTTTTCAATTGCAACAAAAAGAATAAAATACCTAGGAACAAACCTAATGAAACATGCGAAAGACCTACATAATGAAATCTATAAGACCCTATTAAAAGAAATTGAAGAAGATATAATGAAATGGAAAGATATTCATGTTATTGAATTGGAAGAATCAACATATTTAAAATGACCAGATTACCTAAAGTATTATACAGATTTAATGCAATCCCCGTCAAAATCCCATCGGCATTTTTTAAAGAAACAGAAAAAAAAATCATCAGATATTTATGGAAGCACAAAAGACCCCAAATTGCCAAAGCCATCCTGAGAAAGAAGAATGAGGCTGGAGGCATCACTCTGCCTAACTTCAAATAATATCACAAAACAACAATAATCAAACAGCATGATATTAGCAGAAAAACAGACTCATGGACCACGTGAACACATACAAGAGTCCAGAAGTAAACCCATATTTATATGGGCAAATAATTTTTGACAAAAAATCCAAAAACATACCGTGGAGAAAGGAAAGCCTCTTCAATAAATGGTGCGGGGAAAACCAAAAAAACACCTGCAAAAGAATGAAACAAGAATGTTATCTATCGCTGCACACGAAAATTAACTCAAAATAGATTAAAGACCTGAATATAAGGCCTAAAACAATTAAATGCAAAGAAGAAAACATAGGAACTAAACTCCAGGACCTTGAACTTAGAGGATTTTATGAATTTGACCTCAAAAGCAAGGGAAGAAAAGCAGAAATAAATGAATGGGACTACATCAAACTAAAAAGCTTCTGCTCAGCAAAAGAAATCATCAACGAGATAAGGATACAACCATCCAAATGGGAACATATATTTGCAAGCAATGCCTGTGATAAGGGCCTAATATCCAAAATATACAAAGAGCTCATACAACTCAATTACAGCAAAAAACAAACAATCCAATCAAAAAATGGGCAGAGGATCTGAACAGACACTTCTCCCTAGAGGACATACAAATGGCCAACAAACATATGAAAAGATGCTCAACATCGCTAGCTATTAGGGAAATGCAAATCAAAACCACAATAAGATACCATCTCACACCTGTTAGAATGGCTATAATTAACAAGACAAGTAATAATAAATGTTGGAGAGGATGTGGAGAAAAAGGAACCCTCATTCACTGCTGGTGGGACTTCAAATCAGTGTTGCTACTATGGAAAACAATATGGAGGTTTCTCAAAAAACTAAGAATTGATCTACCATGTGATCCAGGAATCCCCCTACTGGGTATTTACCCCAAAGACTTGAAAATCATATGAGAAAAATTATTTGCACATCAGTGTTTATAGCAGCATTATTCACAGTTGCCAGGGCATGGAAACAACTGAAGTGTCCTAAGATAGATGATTGGATAAAGAAGCTGTGGTACATATATACAATGGAATATTACTCAGCCATAAAAAGAGATGAAATACTGCCATTTGCGACAACATGAGTGAACCTCGAGATTATCATGCTAAGCAAAATAAGCCAGACAGAAAAGGTTGAAAATCACGTGATATCACTTATATGTGGGATATAAACCTAAAAGCAACAAATGAATAAGGCAAACAAACAGAAGCTCATGGACATGGACTATAGACTAGTGGTTACCAGAGGGTAGGGGTTAGGGGTAGGGTGGAGGTAGGTGGGGTAAAGTGGTTCATTTATGTGATGACAGAAAGAAATCTAACTATGGGAGGTGGACACGCATCGTAAACATATATATGCTTTACTGTTAAAGTGCACAGCCAAACTTGTTGGATTTCGTTAACCAATGTCACCATAAAAAATAAAGAAATAAAATTTTAAAAATAGCTGATTTAATTATAAAATAGCAATAATTAGAATTAAGTTAAATTGTAAAATTATACCAACTAAAACACAGACTGGCAGAGTGGAGTGAAAAACATGACCCAGCTATATATTGTTTACAAGAGACTGATTTTAAATATAATAGTATAGATGTGCTGAAAGTAGGATGAAAAAGTAATATCATACAAACATTAAATAAAAGAAAAGTGATTATATTAATGTCAAATATATAAAGAGAATATATATGTTAATAAACATTAGCAATATATGTGTTATATATTATAGGCAATTTTATTATTTGCATATGTATTAAATTAAATATATTAATATATAAGTTATAATAATACATATATAGACAGAATGTAATATAAAATGTATTTCAGAGTCAGTGATTGAACTGAGACAGAGGATATTATATGCTGATAAAAGGGCAGATCTATCAAGACATAGCAATTCTAAATATGTATGCAACAAACAGTAGAGCTATAAAATATGCGAAGCAAAAACTGATTGAACTCAAAGGGCAAATAGACAAATCCACAATTATAGCTGGAGACTTCAACACCCCTCTCACAATAATTGACAATACTAGACAGAAAATCAGCAAGGATATAGAAGAACCCAATAACACCATCAACCAATGATATCTGATCAACAGTATAGAAAACTTCGCCCAACAGTGAAATACACATTCTCTTCTCATACTCATGGAAAATATATCAAGATAAGTCCTATCCCAGGCCTTAAAATAAACCTTAACAAATGTAAAATAATTGAAATCACATAGAGATGTCCTCTGACCACAGTGAAATCAAACTAGAAATCAATAACAGAAAAATAACAAGAAAATTTCCAAACACTTGAAAACTAAGCAACACACTTCTAAACAATCCATAGATCAAAGGGAAATAAAAAGAAATATATTGATATTGAAATGAACGAAATGAAAACACAACAAATCAAAATCTATGGGACACAACTAAACAGTGCTGAGTGGGAAGTTTATGGCACTAATTGCATACAATAGAAAAAAAGAAAAGTCTGAAATCAATAAACCAAGTTCCCATCTCAAGGACCTAGCAAAAGAAAAACAAAATAAATCTAAAGCAAGTAGAAGGAAAGAAATAATACAGATAAGAGTAGAGTTCAATGAATTTGTAAACAAAAACAATAGAAAAAAATCAATGAACCAAACCTGATTTTCTTTAGAAAGCCCAAAAATTTGACAAACCTCTAGTAAGACTGACAAAGAAAAATGAGAGAAGACACACATTATATTACATATCTTGCAAACATCAAAAGAATAACAAAGAAATGCTACGGACAACTCTCTCTGCACATCAATTTTTCAGTTTAGATTCAATGAACCAATTCCTCAAAAAAACACAAATTAATATAATTCACCCAATATGAAATAGATCATTTGAATAGCACCATAGCTATAAGAAAATGTAATTAGTAATTTAAAAGACTCAATTTAAAAGACTTCAATTTGAAAAATGAAATCTCCAGGTCTAAATGGTTTCACTGGGCTATTCTACCAAACATTTAAAGAAGAATTAACACCAATTCTACACTATCTCTTCCAGAAAAAAAGAGGAAGTGACACTTACCAAATCATTGTATTGGCCTGTTATAAAAACTATAGTACAAAAAGAGAGAGAATAGGCATGTCACTCCAAATTGTTCTGCAGCTGGTAGAAAGAGACACTGCCATAGTTTCAAAAGCATCTTGGACAGTGGTTTCCAGAGCCAAGCTTCCTCCCTCTTTGTGAGCACAAGCTAGCCTCATGGTAGTGCAACCTGTGCAGTCATGCAGAGCCCCACTCAGAAGGGCCCTTGCTTGATTTATTGCTCTGCTATTGCCATCTTAAAATTCTTAATAATTTTGCCTTTGAATTTATGTTTTCTAAGTGAAGTTTAATGGGACAATGGATCATACCATGTGAGCAAAAAGAAGTGTAGAAGAAAATAAAAGCTTTATATTTTAATACCTTTGACAACAATTTTTTCTTGCTTTTGAAAAAAGCATTTGCATCTTGCACCGGGCCTTGCTCATTAGGTAACCAGTCCCACAAGTCTACCTTTTTCCCTGCAAGACATATCAACTACCTCAAATTTGCCAACCAGATACTTAGTTCTTCAAGAAACCTAGAATTTTATGGTACTTTGTACTTTTTCCCCCTTAATTTCCCAAAATACATTTATTAAAGGGAAATTAGAAAATATGCTTAATCAAAAAGAAAAGTATATAAAAATTGTTGCTAATCCAGAGACTTAGAGATAAACACTCTTAATATTTGGGCATATGTCCTATTTATAAGCACATGCACACATTTTTATAAAAACAAATATTAAATCACATTTTTAGTAATCTGCTTTTTTACTATTTAATATGTTAAAATATCTTTCATGTCACTAAAGATATACATTATTTTTATTTTCAAAAAGAAATAAATTTGTTGATTTTTCTAATTAGAAAAATATTAACTCATTGGAGGAAAGCATCAGGCAATAGAGAAATGTGTAAATAAGAAAGTGAAAATTGTACTTAACCTCAGATAATCCACAGATAATTACAGCTAATAATATGGTACAGATGCTTTGAGACTTTCATATGCATTTTTAACAAAAATGAGATCATACTATGTACAGTCATATAATCTTTTTTATTTTTCTATAGAATATTAATATATTTCCATGTGAATACAGATCACTATAGACTTTCACATAAATGAGATTATCCTATACATAATATTTTCATCCTCATTTTATCACCTAACAATGTGACTCAGATGTCTTTTCCATTCTAATACATAGAGATTTCTTTTATACTTTGTAATAACTGAAGTTCTTAAACTAAGAGTTGTTGTCACCCATTGTACAGATTTATTATGATGTGACCATTACTCAGATGATAAACATTTAGGTTATTTCTAGTTTTTCAAATTTTAAAACAATATTATAATGAACATTTGGTTATATATATATATGTGTGTGTAAGTGTGTATCTTTGGACTCTTCCCAATTATTGCTTTAGAATAAACTACTAGATGTGTAATGGATGGATTAGAGGATACAAACTTGAAATTTACACTTTACGGTTCATATTGAACAAATATGTGTAGTCACACTTGTGTAGGAAATCCCATACCAATAAGCTGTGATGAGGGTGTCACATGATAGAGCCAAGAAGGTAGATATTCACTCTCTTCATTGCCTGGGGACTTAATGATGGGAAGCTATCAGATTAACAAAAAGGAAACACACTGAGAGGTATTTCAAAGAATATCCATGTCACATACATATTACCGAATTAACCTACAAAATACATGTAGTACTAATTTAAACTCCCTGTAGCAGTTTATGAGATGTCTTTCCCCATAGTCCTTCAACTGTGGGCACTAAACTTAGCCATTTGTGCAAAATCTTGTTATTGCAATGTTTTAGTACGTATTTCTTTGAGTGTTAGTGAAGTTGACAGCTTTTGATGTGTTTGTTCTTTTGTGAATTTTCTGTTCATGATCTTTGCCCATTATTCTACTCATCCTTTTATGTTTTTATTATTGATTTATGAGAGCTTGTGATATAATATTAAGCCAAATTTGTCATTATATTTTAATTTTATGATTTTTTTGTTTTTCTTAATAAATTCTTATGAAGTTAAATCTCTTTTCTTCCTTTTATGTTTCCTGTGTTTGCCTTCATGCTTAAAAGAGCCTTCTACACACTGAATATATGAATTTGTAACTATATTTTATTCTGTACATTTATGCTTTAATGTTTTCATTAAAATATGTAATATATTTGAAACTTATTCTGGTGCAAGATGTGAGGTAAGTCTCTTTATTTCTCAACTGATTAACAAGTTGTAATAATGTCCTGGTGCTCTTTGTAAAGAATAAAAATACAGTGCTCTTGACTTTTCAAAACACTGTGGCTTCAATGTAGTAACTATAAGGGTCCACCACAAAAATTCCTTTCTTTTCTGACATTACACCAACTCTGAGGAACCTAACTAAAGTTCAACTTCCTAGGCACATACTCGTCTGGACTTGGGTGAATGACAAATAGAAAGATACTTTCCAAATGTATCTTGGAAAGGTAGAATATCTGATAATGCCCTCTGCCCTGTGTCTCACACACCCTGACCATTTTCCAAAGACCAATTATTGGGGATTCCTCACACTTTTCTGGCCAGAGTTTTACTAGTCTTGAAGAACTCTGCACCTCAGTTGTTACAGTATCATTCCTGAGCCAATTCAGAGATGTTTATTTTAGAAAGCTTAGAAGTACAAAAGACAAGTTCTCTTCGGCTTAGATATTTTCAGGACGCTGGACAAAGTATCAGTTATCTTGGAGTGGAAAATCCCCTAAACTTTTAAGGACATTAGCCAATTATTGGAGTTCCCCCGGCTTTCTACCTTCACCCTAGTAACCCTACGAACAGAGCTTCACAAGAAGGAAGAATTTTACCTAGACCCTGGCTGCAGCCACAGCATGTCAGCAACCTTAACACCTGTTTACTTCTGACTTTATCCTGTCTACCCTACCCCAACAAACTCCTAAGTCATTAAAACCAACTTCCAATTCTATGGAGAGAGCCACTTTTTAACATGGCATGCAAGGCCGTCCATGATGCAGTGTTCTCTTACTTCTCTATAATCTAATTCCTTATCACACTCTCTGCCTTGCATTTCATGCTCAAGCAATTCAAACTGCTTGTAATTCTCCACTTGCACCATGCCACTTCTCATCTCTCTGCCTTACTGTTGCTCTTCCCTCTGAGAATGCCTCAGCCACCTCTACCATCTTCATCTACCTAAATTCTACATATTCTTTAATACTCACCTTAGGTATTATCATCTCCTGAAAATCATCTCTGGTGCCATCTCTCCAAAGGCTGGGTTAAGCATCTTTCATAATCCTCCTATAATATAAAATGTAAAGTTCTATCAGTTTTTAGTTCACTGTGCTATAATTATATTTTTGTGTACTGTTGAACTCATTTGATCATAGCTTCCTCTAAAGAGAGGGACTCTGTCTTATCTCTCTGAGTATTCCTAAGGTCTAACAATATGTGGTACATGATAGACCCTCAATAAATGCTTGCCGATTAAATTAACAAATGTGACCTATCATTCGGTTGCTAAACCAATCCCTCATCCCAATTCAATATGAAGAAGTGCCTTGGGAGAAAGAAAAAAAATGCTATAAACCCAGTCATAAACACATTTTGAGAAATTTCTCAAATTTGACTAAAACTGTTTAACATTCTGTATATATAATTCCAATACAAAAATATTTGAACAAAAGAACATTATCAGTGAGTAAACTGACTATTCTAATAAAGAATACCTTGTACTCTACATAATTTCTTATTGTGATTATCTGTTTACTTATCTGTGTCTACCACAAGACCAAGAACTTCTTAAAGCTCTACGCTCAGTACAATGCTTGACACACAGTAAGCACTCAATAAATGCTTGCCGAATGAATATATAAGACATACACTCATGCTGTTTCCTCTACCAGAAATGCCTCTTCTCTCTCTGCTTTCTACCTAAAAAAAATATATATACTTATTTTTCAGAGTTCAGCTCAAATGTCAACCCTTTCTGACTCACTAAAAAGCAAAAATAGTCACTTCCTTCTCTGGGCTATCCTCATTTATTATACATATTGTTCTTATAGTATCTATTGTGTACTTTGTACTGTAGTTAGTTAAATTTAAGCACTATCACCCACTACTTGTAAACCCCGCAAGAGCAGAAATTTTGTCTTATTTACAAAATTTCTATTTCATGTACTGTGTCTAAAAATTCAAGGCCCTTAATAACAGTTTGTTAAATTAGATTGAAGGAGGGGCACCAGTAATAACATAATGGAGGAGATAGGTATGTGTTATAACAAGGAGTAGAGACCAAATCAAGAGAAATTCCTGAATAAAAGTAATGAGAGACAGGAAAAAAGTAGGAAGAAAATCAAGGAAGATTAAGGTTTTGAACCTGAATGACTAGAACAATTGAGTCATTTGAACTTAAATAACAGAAATAAAGAAAAGAGTTCTAGGCACAGGTTTGGCCATGTGTGGGCAATGAGGACTTTATATTTGCTTTTGGACATGTTGAATCTAAGATTCCAGGAAACATCCAGCCAACATCTAAAACCCAAATCTAAATTTAAAATGCAAGAGATGCAGGCTTAGCAGTCTTCTATGGTTGGAGCTATCCGGACACATAAGTGACAAGGAAAAAAATTCCATTTTCCCACACTGGAGTTAGCAAAAAATAAAAAAGAAAAGAAGAAAAAGAAATGAGTGATAAATATTGGAAAGGAAGAGACAACTTATTTGCTGGTGATAATAATGACCTAACTGGAAAAGTATAAAATAAAAACTAATAAAACTATAGCAGTCAAGATAAAGGATGAATACACAAAAATCAGTTGTTTTCAGTATAACGATAGTAACTAATTAGAAAATGCAACAAAAAAACTATTTGTAATAATAGCAAAATTACAAAATATTTAGAAAAATGTATAGAACCTATACGAAGAAAATCATAATCCTTCACTGAGGCACAAAAAAGAACAACTTAAAAATGGAAAAGCATACCAAATGCCTGGATGAGATAATGAAGTAAGCTAAATAAAACATTTTCCCTAATTTAATGTATAAATATAAAGTAATTTTTATCAAAAACCTAAAGAAATTTTTGGAAATGTTCAAAGTTTATTCTAAAATTCATCTATAGGAGCATATCCTAGAAATGTTTGAAAATAAAGAATAATGAGAATGGACTTGCTCTACCAGAAAGCAAAACTTACATAAAGTAACAATAATTAATGTAGTCTAGGACAATATCTATGTATTTCTGGAGATTTAGTATGTGATAATAGTGGTGTTTCAAATCAGAGGGGATAAATGATTATTCAATAAATTAAGTTCTTACAGTTTTTTTATTCATTTGGGAAAAAATTTAGAATTTCTACTTTAAATCATATACAAAAATAAATCCCAGATAGATTGAAGATTTAAATATAAAAAAACAAAACATAGAAGAATAGAATAAAATACAAAAGATTTATGTGACAATATTGAGATAGGAAAAGCTTTCTAAGCAACTCAAAAAACCCAGATGCTATAAAGGGAAAAAACAATAGATCTGACTGTCCACAAATTTAAAATTGTATGGCAAATGATGGCATAAACAAAAACCAAGTATTTTTTATTTAAACACTAATAGAAGCAACAAGGATTAAGTATATTTAAAAATTAAAGGATTACTATATTTAAAAAATAGAGTTCCTTCAAATCAATAGGAAAAGAGAATCCAAAGATAAAACAGGCAAACAGGCAATTCAATGATTAAGTACAAATTTCAAAAAAAAAAAAAACATTTTTAAATGTTTAGCCTACTAATAAGCAAAACATGCAAATAAAAATCAATGAGCTCTTTTTTTTTACTATTGGGTCAGCAAATATAAAAATGAACAACCACTTGTTAATATCCAATGCTACTGATGAGGATGTAGAGAAAAAGACTCTCTTAAACCTTATTAGTATTCGGCGAGAAAACATGGTGGAGTGAGAGACTTCCTCACATCTCTCCACCTGAAATAACAACACGCTGACTTCTAAAACTCAACAAAAAACACCCAAACTGCACACCAGCACATCTGAGCATGGGATCTGTACATAAGAGCTACCACAGGTCAGAACCTGGGTATCAGGTGGTGGACCGGGGGTAATAAAGAAGCTGCCTCTCACAGCTACTGGAGCTCCCTGCAGGAGGAGGGGGAGGGGAGAAGGTGCAGTGACTTCCCTGAACAGCCTGCGTGGAAGTGCCAGAATTTCTGGCAGCTGGCAGGAGGGCCCAGTCATCAGGGCAGAAAGCAGAGAAGCAGGACAGGACTGCAGAGAAACAACAGTTGATTTTTACCAGCCCTGGTTGCAAAACCAAGGCTGGGCTGCAGCCCCCAACTCCCAACCCAGAGGGCCCCTCCACCCATACCCTCCAAGATGATCATTGCGGAGTCCCAAAGGAATCTGAGCAAATGCTAACAAAACTGTTGCTAATACTGACAAGAACTGAAACTGAGACTAGCAAGTGTGATTAAATATCTACAAGAAAATATAAAAGACATTTAGGCTTTATATAAAGTAGGGACCAAGAGGCTTAGATGTCATTTATTGAAAACCAAGAGCCTTCTTTGCAACAGGCTAAAGAAAGACCTTTATATAATAAAAATTCTCTCTGGAAAAACAACAGAACACACTTCCATTAATGCCCAGGCACAGAAATACTCCATCAAACACCATGAACAACCAAGGAGACAAGGTGTCTGAGAAAGAAAGAGAAAAATCTCCAGAAAATAAGCTTACAGACATAGAAATATGTGACTTAAATGACAGAGAAATCAGGATGGTACTTCTGAAAAAACTCAATAAGATCCAAAACAACTAAAATCAACAATTTCATGAATTGAAAAACAACTAGATGAACAGAGTATGGAGATTAAACCTTCAAAAGGAACCAAATAGAACTTCTGGAGATGAAGAACACACTGCAAGTGTTGAAAAATGAAATAGCAAGCTTGGGAAATAGAAGTGATCAAATGGAGGAGAGGATTGATGATATCAAAGACAGAAATCTAGAAATAAATCAGAAGGAAGAAGAGAGAAACCAAAGAATGAAAAATAATGAAAGAGAAATACAAGAACTAGCTGATATCATCAGGAGAAGAAACATAAGAATAATGGGCATTATAGAAGGCAAGGAAAAAGTGCAGGGACTAGAAAGCATTTTTAGACAAATAGTGGATGAGAATTTCCCAAATCTAAGGAATGAGCTGGAGCTTGGAATTCAAGAAGTCAACTGAACACCCAATTATCTCAACCCAAAAAGGCCTTCACCAAGACACATTGTATTAAAGTTATCAAAAATCAACGACAAAGACAGAATTCACAAGGTAGCCAGAGAGAAAAAAAATGATAATATATAAAGGTAAATCCATTAGATTATTCTCGAACTTCTCAATGCAAATCTTACAAGCCAGAAAAGAATGGAATCAAATATTTAAATTATTAAGTGAAAGGAACTACCAGCCTAGAATAATGTATCCAGCTAAGCTCTTCTTTACATGTGAAGGAGAAATAAAGTCCTTTCCAGACATACAAAAGTTTAGGGAATTATCCACTACGAGGAAATATTGAAATGTGTCAGCTCATCTAAAACAAAATAACAAAACAAACAAAAATACATAATTAGGAGCAAAGTGACTATTATACAAATAGAAGCAGAGGAGTGCAACCCTTACTAAGAACAGGGCATTTTAAGCTTAAATAATAATAAGAGAATTGCTATAGCAAGATGGTAATGAACATTCAGCATACATAGGGAAAAATTGAGATAACAATGACTGAAAAGGGGAGGATTTAACAATCCTAATTGGCAAAGTGGAAAGGAGATAAGGCACATGCAGAAGAAAATGGACAACTATATATATATATATATATATATATATATATATATATATATATATATATCACTATCCTTTTCATATTCATAATGGTAACCAAATGCCAAATATTCAGAACTGAAGTATATAACATAAAATAAGAAGGACCAGAGGCAAAACCCACAAAAGCCAACCGAAATAAAGAAAAAGAAACACAAGGTCAAGGGAGCAATAGAAACACTGAGCTACCAGAAAGCAAAAGATAAAATGGCTATAAGAAGGTCTCATATTTCAAAAGTCACCCTAAATGTAAATGGACTGAACTCACCAATAAAAAGGCACAGAGTTGCAGAATGGATCAAAAAACAAAACCCAACCATAGGCTGGCTCCAGGAGACACATCTCAATTTGAAAGACTAATATGGACTCAAAGAGAAAGGGTGGAAAATGATATTTCGAGCAAATGGTATTCAGAGGAAAGTGGGAGTAGCGATATTAATATCGTGCAAAATAGACTTCAAAATCAAAAAGATAAAGAAAGATACAGAGGGACACTTCATAATGATAAAGGGAATCATGCCTCAAGAAGACATAACACTTATTAATATCTATGCTCCCAGTCAGGGAGCCCCAGAAGCAATTAATTACTAACAGAACTAAAGAGAGAAACAGACCAAAATATTATTATAGTACGGGGCCTAAATACACTACTGTTGGATATGGACATATCATCCAAATAGAAAATCAGTAAGGAAATAACATCCTTATATGACACAGTAGACCAATTGGACATAAATGACATATACAGAGCCATGCATTCCAAATAACTGCTTTTTCATTCTTTTCTAGTGCACATGGAATATTCTCAAATCGACCACATAGTGGGACACAGACATAGCCTCAACAAATATAAGAGGGTTGAAATCATACCAACCATATTCTCTGATCATAATGCTTTGAAATTAGAGATTAACTGCAAAAAGAAAGCAGAAAGAACTACAAATATATGGAGATTAAACAACATGTTACTGAAGAAGAACTGGGTCAAAGAAGAAATAAAAAGGGAGATCAAGAGATATGTAGAAATGAATGATAATGATGATGCAACAAATCAAAACTTTTGGGACAGGGAAAAACCAGTTATAAGAGGAAAGTTCATATCATTACAGGCCTATCTCCAAAAAGAGGAATGAACCCAAATAAAACACCTAATACTTCATCTTAAAAAAGGAAAAACAAATAGGCCTAAAGTCAGCAAAGAAAAGGAATCGTCAAAATTAGACAGGAATAAATGAAATTGAAAACAATAAAAGAAAAAAGAAATACAATGAAGAATTGGTTCTTTGAGAAGGTAAATAAAATTGACAAATCCCTGGCTAGACTTACTAAAGAAAAAAAAAAAGGACACAAATTAACAAAATCAGGGATGAGAGAGGGGGAATGATGAATGATATTGCAGAAATACAAAGGATCATGCAGGAATACTATGAAAAAGAATATAATAACAAATTTAATAATCTTGAAGAAATGAGCCAGTACTTAGAAAAATACAACCTTCCTAGACTGAATCAAGAAGATCTGGAAAATCTAAATAGACAGATCAGCAGTATGGAGATTGAAACAATCATCAAAACCTTCCAAAAAGTAAAAGTCCAGGACCAGATGGCTTCACCAGTGAATTCTATCAAACATTCAAAGAAGATTTAATACCTATTCTCCTCAAACTCTTCCAAAAATATCAAAGAGAAAGCAATACTTCCTGACTCATTTTATGAGGCCAATATTACTCTGATACCAAAACCTAATAAAGATTACACAAACAAAGAAAACTACAAACCAGTATCTCTCAAGAAAACAGATGCAAAAGTCCTAAATTAGATACTAGCGAACCGAATACAGCAACATGTTAAAAAGATTATACACCATGAACAAGTAGGCTTCAACCCAAGGACAAAGGGATGGATCAACATACGCAAATCAATTTATGTGATTCACCACATAAACAAATTAAAAAATAAGGATCATATGATCATATCAATAGATGCAGAAAAAGCCTTCAACGAGATACAGCATCCATTTATGATCAAAACATTTAACAAAATTGGTATAGAAGGAAGTACCTTAACATAATAAAGGCCATCTATGCCAAACCCTTAGCCAACATTATAATTAATGGTGAAAAATGAAAAACCTTCCCTCTGAGATCAGGAACAAGACAAGGCTGTCCACTATCACCACTGCTATTCAATATAACATTGGAGGTCCTAGAGAATACAATTGGGCAAGAGAAAGATATAAAAAGCATCCAAATAGGAAATGAAAAAGTCGAACTGTCACTCTTTGTGGATGACATAATTTTCTATATAGAAAACCCTAAAGACTCCACAAGAACACTACTAGAAACAATAAGCAAATACAGTAAAGTTTCTGGATACAAAGTCAACATTCAAAAATCTGTAGCATTCCTAAACTCAAATAATGAAGTGTCAGAAAAAGTAGAAAAAATAATTCCTTTTGCAATTGCAACAAAAAGAATAAAATACCTAGGAATAAATTTAATGAAACATGTGAAAGACCAGTATAATGAAAACTACAAATCCTACTAAAAGAAATTGAAGAAGATATGAAGAAATGGAAAGATATTTCGTGTTTTTGGGATTGGAAGAATCAATATAGTTAAAATGACCATATTATCTAAAGCATTATACAGATTTAATGCAATCCCCATCAAAATCCCACTGGCATTTTTTAAAGAAATAGAACAAAAAAATCATCAGATTTGTATGGAAACACCAAAGACCCCGAATTGCCAAAACCATCCTGTGGAAAAAGAATGAGGCTGAAGGTATCACTCTGCCCAACTTCAAATTATACTAGAAAATGATAGTAATCAAAACGACATGGTATTGGCAGAAAACAGACACACAGAGCAATGAAACTGTGGTGAGAGCTCAGAAATAAACCCATATTTATATGGGCAAATAATTTTCAACCCAAAAGCCAAAAATATACAATGGAGAAAGGCAAGCCTTTTCAATAAATGGTGCTGCAAAAATTGGAAGGCCACCTGCAAAAGAGTGAAACTAGACTGTTGTCTATCACCATACACCAAAATTAACTCAAAATGGAATAAGGTTCTGAATATAAAACCTGAAACAATAAAATGCACAGAAAAGAACATAGGAAATAAACTCAAGGACCTTGGATTTAAAGAGGATTTTATGAACTTGACTTCAAAGGCAAGGGAAGTAAAAGCTAAAATAAATGAATGGGACTACATCAAACTAAAAAGCTTTTGCTGTGCAAAAGAAACTGTTAACAAGGTAAAGAGACAGCCATCCAAATGGGAAAATATATTTGCAAGCAACGCCTTCGTAAAGGGCCTAATATCTAAAATATTCAAAGAAGTCATATGACTCAATAATAACAAAAATCAAACAATCCAATCAAAAAATAGGCAAAGGATCTGAACAGACACTTCTCCCTAGAGGACATACAAATGGCCAACAAATATATGAAAAGATGCTAAACATCGCTAACTATTAGAGAAATGTAAATCAAAACCAAAAAGATATCATCTCACACCTGTTAGAATGACTATAATCAACAGGACAATTAATAACAAATGTTAGAGAGGATGTGGAGAAAAAGGAACCCTCATACAATGCTGGTGGGACTGCAAATTGGTACAGCCACTATGGAAAACAGTATGGAGGTTCCTCAAAAAACTAAGAATTGATCTACCATATGATCCAGCAATCCCTCTACTGGGTATTTACCCCAAAGACTTAAAAAAATCATATTTGTAAAGATATTTGCACACCGATGTTCAGAGCAGCATTATTCACAGTGGCCAGGACGTGGAAACAACCGAGGTGTCCTACAAGAGATGATTGGCTAAGGAAGCTGTGGCACATATATATAATGGAATATTACTCAGCCATAAGAAGAGATGAAATACTGTCATTTTGGATAACATGGTTGGATTTCGAGATAATCATGCTAAGTGAAATAAGCCAGACTGAAAAAGTTGAAAATCACATGATATCACTTATATGTGGGATATAAACCTAAAAGCAACAAATGAACAGGACAGACAGAGACTCATGGACATGGACAATGGACTAGTGGTTACCAGAGAGTAGGGGGTAGGGGGGAAGGGAAGAGGTAAACAGAGTAAAGGGGGTCAAACATAGGCAGACTAGGGGAGGGTGAAGTGAGTAAAGGGGATCAATTATATGGTAGCTGAAGGAAACTGTACTCTGGATGGTAATTACACAATAGAATATATAGATGTCAAATTATAATGTACACCTGAAAATTATATAATTGTATTAACCAATGTTACCTCAATAAACTTAAAAAAAACATAAAGAAATAAAAAATAAAATTAAACCTTATTAGTGAGAGTGATTGTAAATTGCTTCATACTTTTCAGAAGGCAAATCACTGATTAGTAAAGCTCTACAATAAATCCTATGAAAATATTTATTATATATTTAAGTATCTATTAGTTTTACATGCGTGTACCCAATCATTCAGCAATTGCATAGTGTGCCTTACATATTCTTCAGTCACACCAGCCATCAAAATAGCTCATTTATCATAATTTATATCTTCATTCTCATACCACTCTCTTCCTCTTCTAAAATTACTAAATATTTCATTCACCTTACCCTCCCAAATTCTTCTACTGTGTCCTCTAGAACTCATTATTATCAACATTAAACTTAGACTCTTCCTTAAATACTCCCTTCACCTTCTTGTTCTCACCCAAATCTCATACTTCCCTAAGCACAGTGACTTCCCTGAAGCCTTCTCAAGTGAAGTCTGTTTCTCTTCTATGTAAGTCACACTACTAGACTTGGAGGTAAAGTGCCCTTCTTGTTGCCCATTCTCCTCATCTCCAATTTCTAATTTATTCCTCCTTAAAAGTCACCAGCTCTTAACTTTGTTGCTGTCATCTAGCCCTCAGTCATCTAACACTTTGCCTTTGGTCTTACATCCTGCTCTCCAAAACTACTGCAATCATTCTTGGTGACTTTAATATTCACATGGATGATCACTGAACTCCTAGACCTCATCACATCCAATGATGTTTTTCTCCAGGCTACTTCAGTTGCCCACTTTCACTGCCATAGCCTAAACCTTGTAGTCATCATAACTAAACCACGTCCCAATGTCACACTGAAAACTCAAAGACAGTAAAGCAATGCTTTCAAAATTTAGAAGAAAAATTATTTCCAAACTAAAATTCTATATTCAACCTAACTATTAATCAGGTGAAAAGGAGGGTTAAAGACATTTAAAATAGATAAGATCTCAAATAATCCCTGATGCCTGTATCAGCTGAGAATTCTCATTTTCCATTCCCTTCAACACACACACACACACACACACACACACACACACACACACACACACACACACTTGCTATGACCTTTTCTTTAGAGTTGGAGGTTGACTAACTTAAAAAATAAAAGCAGCCCATTCTCTCTGGTTAATTTCCACAGAATGCTCAAAATCTAGTTCACTACTTCAGCCTTGCTAAATACCCTGACTGTTGTGAGTCCTGTTCTCAGGACAAGTGGTTTATTGGTTAGCTGACTCTTCAAAACATATTTTAATCAAAAGAAAAAACCCTGATTTTAGAGTCTGTCAACTGTCATGATGTAAATATTCCCAATATGACCAATTTCAAGCTGCCAAGATAACATTAATTTCCTGAAAATGTAACATTAGCCAGTACAAGCCTGGTCCAGCCTCATTTCCCCTATGTGTCCTCTCTCCCTCCATGTCCCAAGCTCATTTTACCTCCTAGGTGTTTCTCACATCATTTTTCCTCTTTATCCCCATTGCCATGGCCTTAGTCCAGACAAAAGACTTCTCAACTGGATTTCTGTAATAACCTCCCAAGGGATGTCTCTGACTCAGTTTGGAGTCCTCTGCTCCTTCCTTAGCACTGCCACCAGAATGAGCTTTTAAAACCAAAAAGCTGATCATTATTGATCATGGCAGTCCCTTGCTTAAAACCCTCCGGTGGCTCCATACATAATAAAGTACAAATATTTCTTTAGGGCCTTTAAGATCTGGCTCTTGCCTACTTCTCTAAACACCTTTTTCACAGCCCCTTCTCTTGCATGCTAAGATCTAATGTCTCCAAACCTGCAGTTCTATCTATGCCTTTGCAAGTGCTATTTCCTCTGCCTATAATGCCCTTCCTCCTCTTTTCAACCTGGTGAGCTACTCATCCTTCGAAGTTCAGCTTTGGAGTTTCCTACCTTTTCTAGGCCAAAGTAGTCACTCAGGTGTCACCTGGGCATCAGGATTTTTCAAAGCTCTCCAGGTGATTCTGATGTGTATTCATGGCTGAGAACCACAGCTACAGTATATTTCTAACACTACACTGTATTTAAACTAGTTTTTAGCATATCTGTCCTCCTTTATAGACTCTAAGATCTTTGAGGACATAAACTGTCTTATATAATTTTACAATCCTAGGACCTGTGGAGAATAAATGAATGAAGGAGTGAATAAACACTACCAGTAATATAAAAATACAAGTTTCCATTAATATTTTTGTCACATCATAACCATATGTAAAAACATGATGTAGCATTACCTTATAAGAATATAAGAATTATATTGCTGATTTAGATTAAATATTGTCACCAATAGTATAAAAGAACATGATTGTCCTCACTGACGACTATCCTAAATTGCTCAAAGATATACTTCCTATAATAATTCATTATAAACCATTACAGGTGAATTATAAATCTCTTCAGAAGCTATTTATAATTTAAGTTACTTCTATTTTGTGGGGATAAATTTACTATTGGCATGAAGCAACATTCCAGGGCCTGATAGTAGACACAGAGTTCAATGAAGCACCTAATTTTTTCTTTTTTAGATAGAACTCGATTCTGGGACCAAGGACAATTTATCCCCGGAGCAGCTTCCCTAGATGTCTTCATTACACCATCACATTCTTATCAACAGCTGCTTAGCTAAAAAGTTCTGAGGACAGCCTCAGCCAGCCCAGCCCAAAAAACTTGAAGATATTCATGGGATTAGAAGAGAGATAGTTGAGAGACCATGGAGATGACATATGTTGTTGTCATTCCACAACAAAGTAGACACTTGGTTGGCCTGAAAACTTGGGCCTTTATCCTAGGTAGGAGTGCTTAACCACAATTTGGAGGTCTCTGGCCATGGAGAAATATGAAGATCTAACCTGATTGGGGTCTGGGACATGCATTCTCCTAACCTGCATCTTGCTTTGTCAGAGGTGTCTTGTTAAAGGCCCCTCTCAACTCCTTTTAACTCATTAACCTAGATGTACATAGGGAACCATTTACTCTTTCCAAAAGAACAGGGACCTGAATATTTGATAAAGCCATCGACTGGCAGTAAGAAAGTGTCTTGGTGCAAGTGTAGTCAGATCAAGGAAGCCAAGGTTCAAAAATAGTTGGAATACATATCAACTCTTAGGTAGGATCATAGTCTAAAGCTACAGACAGCTGGGAGGCTAGTTGTTGCCTCAGCCCTAGTCTAAGGAGGAATGTTTGGAGATAAAACAGTCCACACTGACAACTAGACTTAAAGGTAGAAGTTCTTCGTAACAGTCTACCTATTTTCAGGACTTATAGGGTAAGCATCTTTTTCTTTAACTTAAAGCTCTATAGGGATTTGCAGATGGGATGAAATGGACTTGGACACCCTTTAACTAGGCTTCTGGTTTTTTCTCTACTGACCAGCTAGCTCTCTTGGTCTATTCCAGACACAACTAAACTTAAAGCATTAAGAGAACATATGATGAGAGTATGTTTAGTTTTTTGAGAAACCCCCAAACTGTATGTACTGTTTAGCATTCTCACCAGCAGCGAATGAGGGTTTCTATTGTTCCACATCCTTGCCAGCATTTGATGTTGTCAGTGTTTTGGACTTTGGTCATTCTAATAAGTGTGCCTCATTGTTTACATTAAGCATTTTTTAAAGCTTAATAATTCATTATATGATGAATAAGTTCTGGGGATCAAGTATACAGCATGGTGACTATAGTTAATAGTACTGTATTGCATACTTGAAATTTGCTAAAAGAATAGATCTTAAGTGTTCTCATCACACACACACACACACAAAGGTAACTGTGAGATGACAGATGTGTTAATTAGATTGATTGTGGTAATCATTCATAATTTATATGTACATCAAACCACGTACACCTTAAATATATAAATTTTTATGTTAATTATACTTTAATAAAGTTGAAAATAATTTTTTAAAGCACTGAGAGGAAAATTTAGGGAACAGCTATTTACATTTGTAGTGATGGCAAAGTATTTTTCAACCTTGCACAAGTTGAACTACTAACTAGGTCCTTGCAGTATTCACTATTAACAGTACCTATACTATAGAGGAGCAACAGTAGACCCTAACCATGAAGTCTAGTTTTTCTTATTAATTTCTCCTACTTCCACTTTTCAGTCCCAGATTACAATATAAGCTTTAACTTCCTTTTTGTTCTTTCAAGGGCAAAGTTCTTTGTTATCTGGCCTTCAACAGACATGGTTTTTGGCTTTGGATTGAAACAGCCCTAACCACCTCTCATCACCCATTTGGCTAGCTTCCCTCTGACTGCTCCCAGGATGTCCTGTTTCTCTCTATCACCTCCTCCTTGCTTGTGAAAGAGGCCCTGCTTCCACATTGTTCCTGGTCCCTGCCTCCAGGATTGTAGCACACTGAATGGTCTACAGTTTCTTTCTATTGTCTCTTTCTAGACTCTTTCCCGGGCTGCTGTACTTTTCAGTTTCTATCATATATTGCAGGTCCTTAAATAATGTCCTTTCATTCAACACTGTTTTGCTATAACGTCGATGAGATGCCTTAAGAAATTAACTCTTGTTTATTTCAATTAGCCTGTAGTAAAATTGGTTTTGTTATAAGTTGTTTAAAGTCTCAGAACCTATCGATGACGTTAAGTGAGGTCTTACTGTACCCAGCTCTCGTAAGCTTCTTCTTTCTATCACTGACTCTGGTCAACCCACATGTTTTCTGTGTCTTCTCTTTTTTTTCAGAAAAACATTTCTGAATTTCAAATTTATTTTTTACAAGTTTACCCCTATATATTACCCACCAACCATGTAGAGCTGCATTTCTTTACCTCTTTCTAATTTAATCTTTCCCCCTACTCAGGCTTGAACAATACACAAAACATCCCCCCATGCTAATTGCTATCAAGCATTTACAAATACTTAAGATCCTTATATTTATATTTTAACAGTCTAACTTTTAGATCTCCCTTCTGCAATTTCATAGTCACTTTGAGGAAAGAAGGCATTTTCTTATAGGCATCTCTGAGTATTTATGGCTGGAATCCTCAGTCTCATGGTCAAATGGCTAAACTAAAAATATGAAAATATAATGTGAAGCTCCCTCAAGTAAATCTTATTTGAAGTGTTGTCTACGGATCATTTGTATCACAGTAACTTGGGGGAGGCTTCTTAAAATGTTGATTTCAGGACCCTCGCAGGGATCAGAATTCAATAGGTCTAGGGGGAAATCCCAGAATTTATATTTTAACAGGCTCCCTAGGTGAGTACATAGTTTTAAAAGCCATTGCAGTAAGACATGTTGCTTACATAGCTTTCTTTAATTTAGGTGTTAGAATCTTGACTGTGGTCAACGAGTAATGCACCCATAATGGTATGTAGAATTCTTTAACTTGGGACTTTATGAAGATAGCAAAAAATATCTGTTGAGAATAATTGAACTTAAACTCTAATAACAAAAATTCTCTTTCTCTCTCTCTCTCTCTCTCTCTCTCTCTCTCTCTCTCTCACACACACACACACACACACACGCACACACACACACACAAAGTGCTTATTCACTTACCACATAGATTTAGATAAAATAAACTACAGGAATTTCCAGTGGGTTTTAATATCAATTTTCATATCCTCCTTTCTAAGGAACTGGTCCCGTGCACATTTTCCTTCCAGGTTCTGGGGATCATTGTATGTTTCCAAAGCTATTACCCTATGCTGACTGACCTGGGAGATTCATATCTTCAGAGTGTTTATTAGTAATCCCAAGCACATGTTCTAAGTATCAAGAATTAATTTCTATGTTAAGCTTTATTTCCTTCCAATATGTTCTGCAAACAGCTAACTACCTACTGTACAGTTAATTGGAATTGGTGATACTTTCAGTAAACGTCTACCCTGATGGTTCCAAAAAGGGGACCTGTAGGGATTTAAGTAGACATATGAAAATTAACTGCAGAGGTTTTTCAAGTGATGTGTGCCCAGGATACCTGAGATTTTGTCAAGACCCAAGTTTGTGGATGGGATAGGCAATTCAGGTTGAAAATTACTGGTCTCACCAACATTCTGCATCTGTGTTGTCTGGAATAGTTGGATTCTCTTATTTTTCAAATCAGCATTCTTCAAGGTAAGGCAACAAGAGGTGCACTTTAAATACATTTAGCTGGGAAAAGCCACTCACGGTTTTGAGTCTAAGCTGAAAACAAATTCTCCTATTTCTCTCACTACACAGGTCCATAACACAACTCTTCCTTTCTAAAACCATAAACATCCTCCACTACCACCCCAACCCTGACTACTGGGGCAGCATCAGCTCAAGGTATTACTAGTTAATTACATCTTCCCTTCTAATCCTTGATCTACAGAATGATTTTTGGATTTACAATGGGCATCCTCAAGTTTGATAATGTCCAGAGTCTTTCCTGAGGTTGGTATGAGATATGGTTTGAATCTCCAGTTTACTACATATGACCAGGGGAAATGAGTTTCTGTTACTAGCCTCACTGACTTTCATCCATCACCCAAAATGATGGGTGTTGAATAGCTGTCCACTAACTAATATATACCCAAAGGAGGAAGACTTAAATAGAATCAATGACCTTTTTTTTAGACAAAGGTTATGGCTCCTCAGCAATAAAGCAGTTCAGTTTCAAACAGATTAAATCTCCATACTTCTAGGCAAAGTAAATATCCTTACATTCTTTTGCAAAGAATGGATTCTCGCCTTCCATCCAAACAGTATTTGATCCACTTTCTTCAAATCTCTAATCCAGAAAGTGTCCTCTTCAGGGCCTGCTGCTAGTAGAAGTAGTTATGGCATACTACCTGATTCAGCACCTCAGACATCCTTATTTTTTCAAAAATAGTATAAATCTTATAATAACATATCCACTGCAATAACTATGTAATGGCCTAATCAATATAAACCCAAAGCCAGAACTTCTGTACAGTAAGTTTTACTTTTTGCCTGAAATACTGCTTTCATGGCAGTTCCACCAGAACTTAATCTGCCTATCCAAATCCTTACCTTTCTGTGGAATAAAATTGAATTGGAGTGAGATGACAGGAGAGATGGTTGAAGAAATATTTCTGGTATAGCACAAATGACAGAAAGGTAGATAGACAGACAGATATGATAGATAGAATATATCCTTTAAAATGCAGGGCTGATGGTTGAGATGATGAGAAAATGTCAGCACTAATCCAGAAAAAAAGGAAGTTATGAAGCTGGCATTTACCTTGGGATAGCTACTGGTTCATAGTAACCCTTGCAAGTGTTTTAATGGGCCAGTCAAGTACAAGGGACAAGAGAGACAAATCCTGGGGTCCAGTCAAGCTTAGAAATTAGATCAGATGTACACCATTCCCCTCCTTCTCTGCTTAAAGTCAGGTCCCCAAAGGGTGATGTTCTTAATGAATGAACGGGGGGGGGGGAAATGACCACCCAGAGGCAGATGATAGAGATATGAGCTTGTTGGTTTGGGCTCTGGGTAGAATAGAAAAAAAGAGGATGGGATCCCCCTTAGACATCATAACTCTAAATCTGTACCCAGACAGGTCTGGGTCCAGAATTTATATTATCTGTATGGTCAAAATACCTCACACCAGAAATTTAGTTTAAAATAGTTTTGGATTGGCAATATTCCAAAATATGGGAGTAAGTGCAACTCTCCTCTGGAAGAATTCACTTTAAACCCAGGTCTAAAAGTATTTCCAAAGAGAAAGTTCCAGCAAATGTGTGCTCACAAATAAATATCACAATACATGCAAGGGAAAATATGAAAGACAGGTTAAGACGAGGATATAATGAAGACCAATGTGCGTCTAATGGGAGTTCTAGAAAAAAATATTAGAGAATAAGAGAGAAAGTCTCATAGATAATGGCTGAGAATTTTCCAAAATTAATGAAATGAAAAATCCTCAGATTCAGGCCACATTTAGTTAGCATCCTCATTCTGTCTACTAAACAATAAGTTTAGCCTAATAAAGGCTATTGCCAATCCTTTGTTTGCCCACATGAGAATCCTGGGATGACCATAATCAGGGTACCCAGTCATGTTATCCTCAAAAGGAGCAAAGAACAATGAGTGCAGTTGCTTGAATAAGCCTCATTTTTTTTTCCCCAGAATACTAGGACTGAAATTATGTATAGTCAACATAAACCTTTCTTTCATTCTGGTAGGTGAGCTTGGTTAATTCTAAATCCTAGTTTGGACATTTTTCAACCTTCAAAAGAAAAAAACAGACATATGCATTTTAGTGCAGTATACTGGGAAAAGTATACATTTGGGGCCAGATTCACCTAAGTTCGAATCTGTCCCTGCTGCTGTGCTTCAGGTACCTACCTATAAAACAGTAGGGGAAAGTTTGAGAATTGAATGACTGAGGTAGCATATAAAATGCCAGCCAGATTCTCACACAGAATAAATAAACATTCCCTTTTCGTCCTCCCTCTCTCTTCTTAGGTCATGACTTTCTGACTTTTGCCCAAGACTGAGGCCATTTCCATGATTAGTTTTTAAACAAGTTGTTTACTCTTAAAAAAATCGTCATTTGGGGCATAAAACTTTGTTAGAAAATTTGAAAGACTAAAATTATTTCTACTATTTCTCAACTTCAAGATGTATAAGAGCAAGCTGGATCTAAGAGTTGGATATTAACCAACCGCAACAGCCAGCCAATGCAACTCAGGTGGACTGAAGTAGGCAAAAAGATCCAGCACAGTAAGCTAGATTTCAAGTCCATAGCTAAGCACTAGGGAACATAAGAAGACTGTAGTCAAGACAAGCTGGAGAAGGCTGGTGTCCAGAAGTATAGGCTTCAAAGATGAGGAACATAGGAAAAAGCCATAAATGAAAAGCTAGGGATTTAGTTATTCCCTATGGCTGGGCCATAACTACTGGGGGCCCCATTCCAAGATGATCTGGGTCACATGTGCCAAATTCTAAGCACAGAGTACTGGAACTACAAGTCAGAGCTCAAATCAAGAGTTTAGATAACAGGGATGAAAAGCCCAACCCAGAAGGAATAAGACATTCCTCTGTTAACCCACTACATAGGACAATGCCTAGAATATGGTAAGCCCTTAATAAACATCTGCTGAATGAATGAATGAATGAATGAATGAAAAAACAATTGCAGTGAAACCAAATAACAATACTGGAAGGTCAGAAGTAATATTAAGATAGAAACTAAACCCAAATTCTAAAGCAAGGAGATTCGCTCAATGGTAAAAGACCACAGAAGTAGGGAACCAGATGGTCCCTAACATCACATGGGTAGTAGCTGGATTTCTGAGTCTCTGGAGAATAATCTGCAAATGGGGTTGAATTGTGAGTGTAGTGTATGTGTGAGTGTATGTAAGGCAAGATACTTCTATCATATTTTAAATATTTATCATTATTTTTTTCTGAATTTTCTGTTTTTCTCTTCCGCTACATTACACCTCAGAGTTTACTCCAGTGTTACATTTATTCTCAAGTATACTCAAGGACTTCAGAAAGCAAACAGCACCTGTTAATGTATATACACTTGTTTGACCATGACCTACCTAGATCCATGGTTCTTAACTGGCAGAGGGAGGATAGGGATATTTACTCCTGTAGTAGTTTTTATTGCTTCATAACAAATTAACCACAAAGTTAGTGGCTGTAAAAAATTCCAATTTCTTAGCTTGTCATTCTGTCGATCAGAAGTCTGAATACAATGTGGCTGAGCTCTGCTCAGGGTCTCATAAAGCTGAATTAAAGGTACTGGCCATGCTGCATTCTCACATGGAGCTGGGGGAGTCCTTTCCCAGTTCATTAAGGTTGTTGGCAGAATTCAGTTCTCTGTAGCCAGAGGACTAAGGTTCCTTATTATCAGCAGGGGGCCATTCTCAGCTCCTAGAGGCCATATTCCAAACCCCATAGTAGATGTTTGCTTTCTTTCTGGGCAGCTAGAATGTATTTCTCTGACTTTCTCTTACCCGCCAGCCAGAGAAAACTCTGTTTTTAAAGGGTTCATGTGATTAGGTCAGATCCAGATAATCTCCTTATCTTAAAGTCAACTGAATTGGGACATTAATTACATCTGCAAAATCCCTGCACAGCAGCACCTAGATTAGCTCTTGAATTGAATAATTAAGAGAGAGTAAGTACACTAGTAGCTAGGAAATCTTGGGGTCCATCCAAAAATTCTGCCTACCACAACCTCCAATGTTGAGATATACTCCTTTAAAGAGTACCGCAAGAATGGGGTGGGGAAATCAACCAATTGCTTTAGTTTTTTGTTGTAATATTATTAATTTTAGACACTTCACTCATTAACATGGCTCATTTGCTGCAAGCTAGTAAAACTACAGCAAACTCTAGGTAGATAAAAAAAAATTAAAAGTGTGACCTTGGGCTTGAAGGGAAACAAAGTTTTGTCACCCTGAAGTTGCCTTTTGGGATATTGGTTTTAAGGTGGTTATTGAAAAAAGACACAGAAAGAACCTTTGGGCCTCCTCCCTTTCCTGCCCATGAGGTTCAGATAGAAAAATCTGCTTCAGGAAGGGAATTTTAGGATGTTGCCTTGGCCTAATTTGAATTAAGTATGGTAAAAAGGAGAGCTTCAAGCAGATGCCTAATACCTATCATGTGCCATTGTTTCTAAGCTGCCCAGCAAGAATTTCCCTGCCATGTATGTCTTCTTCCTTAACTACCTGTAAATCATCCATTCTCATTTCTGAAATCTAATATCCCTTCCCTTCCCCCTTTCTTCTTTGTCCTCAGTGTCATATATACCCAATGTTGCCTCACTATCTTTGGCATTTTCATGTATATTTGAATTTCCCCTGCACGTGTATTAAAATTTGTTTTTCTCCTATTAATCTATCTAAATCATTTTGATTATTAGCCCAGCTAGAACTTAGAAGGTGGAAGGAAAAGTATTAATTGTTTTTTAGTCCCTGCAGGCTCAAATCCTGACCACTAAATGCTAGCTGTGAAACTCTGGGCAATTAAACTAACTCTTCTAAACTATTTCCCTATCTATAAAATGGAGATAATAGTAGTATATTCCTCATATAGTATATGAATTAAGTGAAATATATGCAAAGTCTTAATACAATGCCAAGCACTAATTTAATGTTAGAAATTATTTTATTATTATTGAATGACATGAGATGTGAAACTATCTCAGAAAATATAAAGAGCTATTCAAATATAATATCACTAGGTACACATAGAAAGCATACTATTCGACAGGTACCTTAAACATAGGTGGACATATTTAGTATGTATGCATATTATCACATATTTATTTAATGTACCACTTTAATTGTGCACTTGAAATTCCAATTTATCTTTGTCTCTGAATACATTAAGTATAAACATATCAGTGAATATTCCCAAAATAAAAAACATAAAGAGCACTAATAACCATCTTTAAATAATTAAGGTTTTGTATGGACTTAGTAGCAGACTTATAACCAATGGATGGAAATTATAGAAATGCAGATTTGGGCTAAATACAATGAAGAAATTTGTTAACATCTATCAAAACTTGGATTAGGAAATAGTAAGCTCCATGTCTCTGAGTGACCACTTAGGGAAGTTTGTAAAAGAAATTCATGTATCAGATATGAGGCTTGGACTAGTGACCTTTAAAGTCCCTTTCAGTTTTAAGAGTCCATGAAATTCTAGTTGTTAATGTTGAGTGTGTGCGTATATGTACACATGTGTGTATATTAGCCCAATGACTGATATTTCTATATAAATATTTGTCATTAGATTAAGTTTCAGCAATTAAAAAATATATATAAATGCCATGGGAGAAAAAGAAAGATCTCTTCTCCAGTTTTTGACCTGCAGTGATTTTTTGAAGCACGAAGTTCATGTCTTAATTTATTTCTCCTTAGATCAGGCTGTATACACTGCTTACTGTTTTGAAAAACAAAATTATACTTAGTCCATATTATTAGAAGTGAACCTCTAATATTATACTTTGCTTCTAGAAGCACCACATCAGTCCGTCATTTCACAATTGCATTGGAAAGTATCATTACCATTCTCTTTATGTGTCAGGCCTACAGTGTAGAAAATATGACTTTACTGGTAGACTAATTACACCACAAAATTTGCTACACCACAAAATTTGCTTCGTGGGTTTTTTTTCCAAGTTTAGCTTATTGGTAGCACTTATTAAACTGTTCCAGAAGCTATACTGTGTTTCAGAAGCTAAGAAACTAAGCTAAGTTCCGGAAGCTAAGCAATAGGCCCAGGACTCACAGTCATGCACTATATTGGGAACGAATCTCAGGTCTTAATTGTATATAAGTCTACCTTGTATATGACTTGTCAGATGTTTTCTTTTACTATTTTCCCCTAGTTTACAAAGTAATACAGAGTCACTGTAGAAAATGCAAACATTACATAAAGGTACAAATAAGGCACAAATCTCTTACTATTATTTTAATCAGTTACCAAAGACAATCACCATCAATGATTTGTGAACATTCTTCCAGAATTCTCCATATTTATATACTCATAAAGATATATAGATAAATGATTTTACATAAATGGGATTATTTCACATGCAGTATTTCATGACATCTGTTTTCGTTTACCATATCATGAGCTCTTGTTATGTCAATGAATATAGAAACTTAACCCTTAACAACTTGTAGGTAACACATTGTTCCTTTCTGCTAGTAATCCTTTCTTGGAAAACACTGGTGGCCCTAGTGAGGAAAACAATCACAGTAATTTCTCCCCACATGGTGTGTGGTGGGGATTCAGCTGACCCAGGCCTAATGAATGAGAGCTCTGTATACTCTTAGCTAGAGGGATTTCCTAAGATCAATCAACAGATTTAATATATGAACACTGAGAAAGCCCTACGTTCTTTGGGACTGAGGTTTATTAAGATACCATAAACTGAAGTTGCTTGCTGCCATATTCACTGATTACAAGAAAGAAGCTGTCTGCTATAGGAAAATTGAAGCCAAAGTACCAAAATAAGCAGAGATAAGCAAAGATAAGAGATGGACAAAAATAGAGAGTATTAATATATCTTGGACCCTGGATTCAGCCATGTCTGAAGCTACTTCATCTGGGCTGCAGTCAGTGCTGCTATAAGGTGACATATGCTTTCTTAAAAATCACTGCACTATGCAAAATTGTTCAATAAAACCCACTGGGTTTATGGGGAAAATGGGACTAAGAGTGCAACATTCAAAAACTTTGTCAGTGACACATACACAAAAAGATATAAATCTAATGAAAATGGTAGCAGAGTTTTATACCTGTTAAATGGTTAAGAAACGCATAAACACTACAATAAATATAATGCTTTATTTTGAAAAAGATCTGAGTTTGCTTGTGGAAATCGGTATCAGAGGGGTTGCTCCTTGTGAGTTATTGTGAAGTAACAGAAGGAAGGTTATCTGAAATGAGAGGGAAAGTCGTAACACTAAATGTGGATGGGTATGATTCAAAAACATAAAATGAACCGAGATAGCTAGTAGATGTTTGAAGTGTGTGTGTGTATATTTTGTGTATTCCTAAGTGACTTAATTCAGCTGGATGTAGTTTTCTGATTTCATCTAGTGTTTCTGGCTGATAAAATCATACATAAGCAAATGTAAAATTCACCTTATACTTAAATTTTTCTCTACTATATTAATTACAGAGGAACAGGCAAGTGCTATAGCAGTCTGTATTTGATTATGCAAGTAAATAAATTCTCTTTCTTTTGTTTAAGATAATTCCAGTTAGCTTTCTTCCAGAGTACTGAACAGTAATACACGGCTATTTAATATCCCATTACACAAGTACAGTGTGTGACCCACTCTAGTAACACATTTTAAATCCCAGGCTGGCTTTTCTGTGTCTCTTAACACATTTCTAGACTATCTTTCTCTTTCAGTTCTTGGGTGCTTAGAGATTGAAATTTCATTTTAATATCAACATAAACAAATCATCACGAAGAAGGTGGAATGGGTTTGAAAAAGATATAGATTCCAAAGTTAAATAGAAATGATTTTTTGACTACTTACTATTATAATCTGTAACACAACTGAACTTTCGAAGAGACGATTGAGAGTTGGTGATCATAGAATTTTATCTTGGCCCTGACAAATTCTGGCCTATTTCAAAATAATTTTTTTTTCATGGATTCTGATACTTCAAAATCCATAAAAGCTCTCACAGAGATTTCAGCACTAAGTCTTGTCATGTCAATATTGTATTTTAAATCACTAAACCCTGTACATAAAAAAGCCTACATTCATTACAGTGTTTTCACTGATGTTCTGAGTGATTACCCTTGGATTGGAGCAAAATTGGCCCCGAGGATACTTTAGTCTGTATCCTTGCCAAGAGGAAAGAGCAAACATCCCACAAACAAGTTGTTCCATACACTAGCTGTGACCTCTAATCTTTGGAACTGCTAAGTAGAGTTTATGCTATGCAGATAGGGAAGCATAAAACATTTCCTTAAACTCACCTTACTCTTAGACCTGTGTAGTTTCTAAAGCCATTGTGAATGAGCCAAGTTGGAAAAAGGTTTTATCCTCATTTTTAACTGTAAGTATTATTTTGATGCTATACAATTCTGTTGTGAAACTGATTCAAACAATCATTTAAGTGTACTTTCAGTTCTGGGGTATTCGAAAAAATAGTGTCCTGTGGACCAAGGGTTGGCGATTTTTTCTGTAAAGAGCCTGAGAGTAAATATTTTAGGTTTTGTGGGGCATATATAAACAAATAGGCCTGGCTGTGTTTCAATAAATCTTTCTTTACAAAAAAGATGGCAGGATGAATTTGTCCAGTGTACCATAATTTGCCAATTACTGCTTTGGACCAATAGTTTTCATTTTCTTTTTTTCTTTTTTTTTTAACGAAAACTTGGGGGCAGTCTCTGTAGACTTAGAGAAGCCCAAGCAGAGAACTTTTTATTTTTATGATATGTGGACTTTTGCATGAAACAGTTTTGATCAAAGGTTTTCATTTCTAACAAGGAGAAAAGCTTCAAAACCACTGCCTTGGACTAAAACTAAAACCTGCCATTTTAAAACTCAAAAACAGATGTTTCAGACTAAACAAACACATCTTTTCACATCTTAAAAAAGGATGACAGTTACATAATATTATTAACCAATGTCAGCTCAATAAATTTAATTTTTTTAAAAGGATGATAGTCAGTATCCATGAGTTTTGACATTTCCAGAAATTCACTTTCTCATACAATTGATAACAGTATTTAAATAGTTAGCTTTAATAGCTTTAAAAATGTTATCAGCTTATCATTCCTATTATATTTTGACTTTTTCTAAATATGTTTAAGGTACCGTAAAAGGTCCAAGAGTGGTTATGGTATGGTATAGTGAAAAAGGTACCAAATTAAGATTCCATATTTGTCTCCATTGCTAGATTGTGAGCTCCTAGAAGACAGGAACTAAGCTGTCTTCTTCATCTTTGAATTTTCCTCAGCACCTAGAACAGTACATGACACCAAACTTTAATTCTTAAGACAAACATAAATTCACTATTAGATAACTAGGAGAATAAATTCAGGTAGTTTATTTACTTACATCTTTCCATAATTCATAAAGAAAAAAATCATATCTTTCCTAGTGAGCAACAAAATAAAAAGTTAGTACTTTGAGATACATTTTTATACCTAGGAAATTAGCATGTTTAAAACACATAAAACTAACAATTACTGAATTGTGACAAAAGTCATATCCTCACAAGGATCCACAAATCCCTTCCTTGTCTGCAACTCTGAAATCCAAAAAGCTCTGGAAACCAAAGTATTTTGTTTTGTAATTTTGGTAAGTTATTTGACAGTCAAATTAATCTAACCTAAACTTATTTGGCAACAGTTTCTGACCTAAACTGAATAAGGCTATTTACTGGTACATATTTACCCCATATGAATAATCATATGGTTTGCTGCTAGAAATTTTACCATATTTAATTATGCAGTGCTTTCCCTAAACTTCCTGGGCGTGTTACAGATTTTTATAGCACACGGTATTTGGTTTTAAACGAGTCCTCCAGACAACACCATACCTTTTCCTGGTTGCTTTACAAGGAGGAATCTAGAGCCCTATTCCAGCCTTTCTGAGGCCACGCCCCTGGTCCCAATCTACTCTTTTCGGCTGCCATCCTGAACAACGCTTGAGGCTGTGCAAACAGCTCAGGGAGCCTTAGTGTCATGATGTCAGTGGGAAAAATAAATGTACTTCACGTTCATATAGAAAGCCAATGTTATAACTTTGATGGTCAATGTTCTATTGTTTAAAAAAGAATATCTTAGTCTTTTAAAAAGTCCCTATTTTCATTACTGGACATTGGGCAGTCGAGGATCAGAATTTAATTACCAGCTCTTAGCCCTGCAAGGGTTTCTGCTCAGTATATATTTACCATTTGACTGACGCACATCTTGGCCAGTATATAAGAATTTCTATCACATTAAGTGTGGGCAGCAACAGCTATTTGTAGAGAAAAAGTAGCCAGAGGCCTTGTACAGGCGCAGGTTCAGCAAGAAATCCATCATTACTCCATGGAGCTGGCACACTCCCCACGTATCTCTCACGGATCCCACCCTGTGGCCCGCAGGACCATATCTTAGGGATCTCATTTAGAGATCTTGTAGTAGATAAGGCGCATTATTCCTGGAACGCTAGAGGTGGTGGACCTGCCTAGTCCTAGGGTGGGCTATTCCAGGCTCGGATAAATTAAGACGATGTAAATGCAAAGTGTAATGCCAATGTTTCCCATCGGAATATTCTCTTAAGAAGAAAAGCAAATTCAAAATAACACCCCTCTGAAAATGTATTTCTTTGGAACTGCACAGTTAGTGGGTCACAAGCTCTGTCGGACCCCCACTTACAGCAGGCGCCCTCCCTCAGACCCGGGATAAGAGACCGCCCGCGCGCAAGCTCCAGACTCCTCCTTTCAGGAGGTTCATCCCCACCCTTCACGGCTACTTCCGGCCTTCACCAAACGCCTTCTACGCGCTTGCGCCATTTTGATAGGCTCCTCTGGCAGAAGAAATCCGAGCACGGCCTCTCTGGAACCGCCCCCACCTCCTCTTCACCCCGCCCACGCTTTACCGGCCCCCGCCCGAAATCTCGCGAGGATAGGTGCGCGTCCGTATTTTGTGGGCAACTAACTCTCGCAGCTGTTTTAATTGCCGCTGCAGGAGAAACTGGAGCTGCTGTCGTGGGCGCGCCCGCCATCCCCCACTGAGGAGAGCCACCGCCTCTTCTCTGGCTCTCCTTATACACCTATCACCAGGAGCGGCGGCAGCAACAGTCCCTGGACCCAGCGCCGCCTCGTTAGGCGACCGCTTTGCCGGTCTTTCCCGCAGCCTGGCAGCTGACAGCGCCCCCCTGTTCTTAACCAGCTCTTCACTCCAGATCGCCTGCTCCCTCCTTGTCCTCGCGCGGGACCCACCACCCCACGGTCTCGCAGGGGTGGAGGACGACAAGAAAGTGACGAGAGTCACCCTTCCAGGCAGCATCGGCCCCCTCACCAGCGGGTGAGTCCTATAAATGGCGTCGGAAAGCGACACCGAGGAATTCTTTGATGCCCCCGAAGATGTGAACCTAGAGGGCCTCTACCCTGTAGGGTAAGTAGCTATGGCCCTGAAGCTGGGCGTCGCAGATCCCCCAGCTTTCCCTGTGCCTTCCCCCTCTACCCCTTCCAGGTCCCACTGTGTCCGCCACCGGCTTCTCCTCAGTCTCACTCAGGTACTTCAGAGTGAGTCGGGGGATAGGGGAATGCCCACCACGGGCAAACCCCTTCCTTTTCCTGGTCAACGGCCCCAGTGGCTCTCTCAGAGTCTCCTTCTCGTCCAGTTTTCTGCGAGGTGGGACAGCTGACGTTCCTGAGAGCCGGCGATTTGTATTTGTGAGGTTCAGAGCTTACCTTTGAAACATCCATTTTGGCCGTGGGGACCATAGATTAAAGGAAGAGCAGTAACAGGAGAACTTACATTTCCTATGTCTTTTCTTTCTTTTACCGCCAACTTACCAATTCATTTTAGAGGTAGCTGTAACTCTCCCGATTTGCCGTCCTGTTTTCGTTGCACATAAAGAAAAGGAGCAGGGGAAAGGATTGGGTGTTTACTTAGGAAAGTCCTCTAGCTGATGTACTCTAGACCAACAGTGTTTCATTAAAATAGCACCTTACCGCGAGGCAAAGGAAATCGAAGATTCGGTCCTTTACCATTAGGGAGAATGCGGTCTTAAAAGGGTAGCCGGACATAAATGTACACAACCGCCTACAGGAATACAAACAAGTGCTGAGTAATCTGGTGGTTGGAAAGAGAGCCACAGCTTTGTGCTCTTTATCTAATTCCCCAAGATGTTTTAGTGGTGATTAATATGGGAGATTCTGAGTAGGAAGTACAGTAGTTGGAATGTTTCGCTTGACTGCGACTTCTACTCACCTACTCCTCCACTTTTCAAAGTTGGAATAATGTTCATAGCGATTTCGCCGAGCTCATCGACGGACTTGTGTGGGACTGGAGGCAGTGAAACATATTTTCATGCTGTAAGAACTTGAGAATTGGTAAAAATTTGTATGTTAATGTATATGTTAATGAAAGACACTAATATGGTTCCAAGAGTCAAACTTACCCTTTGGAAGAAATACCTTGTTTGATCCAAATAAAAATATCCGTACGTTCTAGAAGTCTTTCTAAACCAATATATAATATGTGCCAAAAAAGTTAAAACAACAAAATTAGAAATGTATCGCTGATGTGTGTTTCTACCAACTTTCATATCACTATTATGGGATTTGGGGATAGTAATTGCCAGTCTTGAGATGGCACTTGAATCTCATTTGAATTCAATATCTGAAACAAGTTCATAGCTAGATGGTAGAGGATAGAAAATGCATTAGGTTTCCAAATACATTGGAGTCCCTTGAAATTAAATTTTGTTTTTGTGGCTTTCCCCTCAAAGTAGTGAACCGTCAGTTCGATTAAACAAGAGACCCAATCCTTTAGTACGCGTGTGTGTGTGTGTGTGGAGGGGGGCGTGGAAATAGCAATCTATGTATATGATTGTAATCAATTTAGAACTATGTGAGTAGTACTCCTTTCCAATGAATAAAACATTTAATTGTGAAGGGCAGTGTAAACTGTGTAAACTGCCTACTTCAGCACCTGACACAGAGGAAGAACTCAAATGTTTATTCCCTTCTCCTTCCTTTCTTGGAATTAGCAAATTTAACTTCACACAGTGCTTACTTTGAAAGGACATATGCAGAACTTGGAGCTATTTAAATTATCTAAACCTAATGAGTCGTTTTGATAGAATTGATAGAGTTGCTTCTTCCCTCATGGGACAAAATAGCTTCTCAAGCTCTATGATCCATTGATAGGTAGGTGAAAGATAAAAAAACGTCTTTTGGGACCCAGTGTTCTAATTTTAACTCTAACCTGCCCAAATGTTGAGCCTGTTGAGCCCCATGGATAAAACTACTGTGTCAGTCTGTTATTGTCATGGCTCCATCCTGTAATAGTTGGGATTTGGTGGAAAATTAGACTCATCTGGAGAACTGCATCTGAAAGGAACTAGAAGTACTGGGAGGGCAGCAAAAGGTTGGCATCATTAACATTTCCTCTATCCTTTGTGATGAGTTTTGTCATTTGCATAAGGTACTGTGAGGAGACTTGGCGGGGTTACTAACAGCCTACAAATGCAATGATAAATCTTGATTTGTGGAAAAAGATGATGTCACTAAGATATCTGGTCATCAGAAATATCTTCTTTCCTTTGATATGAACCGGAGTAACACACCATACAAACTCTAATCAGTTAACAGACTGAGTTTGGGCACTTTAAAAAATATTCCTTGCTATTGTGTGTTCTAGAGTACACAGACCATTCCACCAAATTGTAGTAAACTGAGTAGGCAGTTAAGAGAGTCATCTCATGTTTTATTGTTAATCAGCAGAATCCAAATACACAATCTGTAAATGTCAGATTCTTAAAATTGATTTCTTCTATTACCTCTCCAATGGGGTCTTCAGCTTTATTCTATTCTTTGAAAGCAAATTTAATATGTTAAAAATCAGCCCAGCTTTTTATAGAAAGATTTTTGGTTCCAATGCAGCCTGCTTTTCACAGTGGCAGATCATCTCCACTTGGCCAACTTTGCAGTATACATCACATTTACAGTGCTTTATTTTGATCGATATTTTAGATTGATATTATTATTGCCATTTTTACATACAAGGAACTTTAGGCTTGAAAAGGTTAATGGATTGGCCTAGGAGACAGTACTTGTGACAGCTGGGATTTGAAACCAATTCTTCAGACTCCTACTTCAGTATTTTTTCTAATACATCATAGCAGCCCCACACTGTGTGCATGCACTCATGCATGTGCTCATAGAGAGTATCCTTCAAGAGATTCTGGAGTAAAATGCTTTAGGACCAGTTGAACTGATGCATCTATTTAAAACCAGCAGCCCAAACTTTTAAATTCTCTTGCTCAGAAATTCCCACCTTCTCTTTCAAGAATGTGTATTGCCCAGAGAGGGAAAGTGACTTGTCCAAGGTGTCACAGCAAATTAATAGCAGAGTTAGGACTAGAATCCAGATCAGTTTCACAGTCTAGCATTCTTTGTTACCATGCTGTCTTTTGATAAAGCAGGCAAGAGAGGAGGAAGTATGGTATAGTAGAAAAAAGCCCTGAACTATGAGTCATTTCATTTCCTCATCTTTAAATTGAGATTATATTCTGAGAACTGTTCCAGCTCTTAAAATCTGTAATTGTATTGAGATTTAATAGTGTGCTTTTATTGATAAGCTTTTATTCTTGGGAAATCTTTCCCCTTTTTTTTAAGTTTATAGTTTAACAAACTCGATGGTATTTGGCACATGGTTCACAAACCATACATTTCAAAATAAATATTTACTGGGTAAACTATATATGAAATGTATGCTTCTGCTAATTTGTGTGGATTATGCATACACATACTAAAAGCTGGCAATGAGAACATGTTATAAAAATAAATGTGATGTTTTGAGCATTCTTTATTTTAAAAAAAATTGTGGCAACCAAAATATTTTTGAGAGTCGGAAGGAAGGATAGAAGGATAACATTTTTAGATAGGGAGGGGAATCACTTACCCCAGCCCTCCCATTTAACTGAAAGAAACCTAGGCTCAGAGAGGGGAAGTGACACATTGCTGAATAGTGGCAGACTGGGAACAAGATCCGCTGTCTCCTGATTGCTCTTTTATACCATGCTGCCTTGTCTGTGGAAGGAGGGAAAGTATCGCTGGGTATCCCTGCTTTAGGCTTCCGGCACTTACTCTGTTAGTGGGGCTCTTAAGATGGTCTACTACCATCTACTGTGATTCTGTTTTTCAGTGGCTTGCCATCAGAGGACATTGACTGTTCTAGGATCCTAACTTTTGCCCACTAACTTTCTCCAAGTCAGGTTTAAAAATGGTTGTATATGTAAAAACATGATTGTCTTTTATTTTTAATAATCTAGTTATATCAGCTGTGGTCTATCATTCTAGATTGGAGTAATGGCGAAATCTTCATTTTTTTTAAGTTATGAGAACTGAAATCAAACTGTCCCAAACAAGTTAGTTGGTCATTGGTCAGTCTGAAAAATAAAAAAGTTGCATAACTCCCTTTGTTGAAAACTTAGCTTCTTACTTTACTTAAGCATTAGAAACATTTCTCTCTGAATTGAAAATTTATACAAGATTCAATAAAAAATATTTGTGCGATATGGGCTGCTTGAGAAAATATTCCTTAAAAATGGCTATTCATGAGTTGGCATTTAATCATAGATTATATTTAATCATTGATTATATTTGATTGCTCTTGGCTTTGTGGCTTAATAGGAATATGTAAATGCTGTTTTATCACACCCATGTAACATTATATTGAAGTTGGGGGAAAACTACTTATTAATTTGTAAATTCAAGTTCTAGATTTGGTGACCTCCAACTGTCAATTGGTGACTTACTGGTGACAGTTGCAGAAGTATGGAGGTTTAGGGGTTCAGTGAAAATTTGCAAACTCCTGTAAACTGAAAACCTTATTCTGTTTTTGTGATAACGTACTGCATAAAATGAGGTAGATAAAATTTCATTTTTAAAATGTTAAAAACCTAGATAGTTTTAAGACTTGGCAATTTAGTGGTGGTCCTATAGAACAGAAAATAATTTCTAATTGTTGGTATTTGAGACTTATTTTGTAACCTGTACATTATACAACAATCCATGTGTTCCCTTTGGTTCATTGTCTTAACTTTGACAAAATCAGGTGAATGGGCCAGGGAAGCCCCTTGGTGAGGGTGTTTGTTTCCTCTTTCTCTGCCTGAAATTCCACTAATTACTTACTGGGGTAGTGCACGTAGAGGAAGGGAATGATGGTGGGGGCTTTGGTGATGGAGGTGGAGGTGGGGATGGTAGCCTTAGCAGCCCATAGGGAGAGCAGGTTATAAGGCTGCTTCCTGAGATAAGACAAATCACACCATTTAGTATTACCTCGAAATTTAAGGTAATAAAAACTGTAGGTGCTTTATGATGCCCTACTGATATTTAACTTGAATTGATAATTAACCTACATTTCTGTTTCCTACCCAGAGCTAAGCTAATTTCTACAAATTTTCACAAGGTCTGTTCCCCTCTAGCTGTCGAATATTATTCTGCTAGCCAGCTAAACCTTTAAATGGGTGCTTTCCTTACTCTTCAGAGCAGAACCTTATTTCTTCCCTTATTTCAAACTGAGCAGTCTTTGTGTTAGTCTGTCATCTCATGATTCAAAATTGAGGAAAAAGCACATAAGACATAATGTGGACCTCATACCTGATGGAAACCCCAATGTTTTTCCCCAGTCACTATACAATTTTTCTTGGTTACTGTAGCAACCAGCCTATCAGTTATTCTACCTCTTTTGCCTTCTCTCTAATATTAGGATTACTATATAATCAGGTTCTGCTAAAACTCTTCAGATCTTAGTATTTTATTACCAGCTGTAGCTGTCTGGCAGTTTACAGTTTGGCATTCAATCAGGGTCAATTGGTTTTAAGTCCACAAAACCTTTTTGTCTCCAAAGATTTTAAATATGCAGAATTTAGCAAGAGAACATTTAGGCAACAATTTCCTCATCTAATTTTCTGAGTTGCATTGGTAGTCATTGTCTTCAAGATTGAATGCATTGTATTACTGGCATTTAGTGGTCATCCCTTTGTTATATCAGCTAGAATAAATTTGAAGATCAAAAGTGAGCATTTAAGAAATATATTTGCAGATGTAATTTTAGACTTTGTGTCATCACAAACTAGCTGAAGTGACATAAAAGCACTTTGATTCATCAGCAACTACCAAATAAATCTGGCTTCTAACAAAAATAATTTCTGTAGATTGTAGAAAGAATGGCCTTTTGATTAATTCATTCAAATTTGAAGAAAATTTAGAAATTTAATAGGAAAGGTTATCTTTCGTTTGCAGCCTTTGAATAAATAGGAAAAGACTGAATAGTTGTACAGGTGTTTATTATAAATATTTTTATTAAATTGACAATACATCTTTTTCTCTTTTTCTAATTAAAATTATTGGAGTGAAATTGGTTAATAAAATCAAATAAGTTTCAAGTGTACAATTCAACAATAGTCATATATATACATATTATACATATACATATATATATATGTATATATATTGCATTGTGTGCTCACCACTCAAAGTTAAATTTTCTTCCATCACCAAATATTTGATCCCTTTTACTCCTATCTACCTCCTCCTCCTCCCTTTCCTCTGGTAACAACTAATCCACTGTCTGTGTCCATCAGTCTCATCTTTTTATCTCTTAAAAACTTAAGAATTCATATAATTAAAATAGCTTTAAATTGTAAATGTTTACTTGTCTTGCTAAAAATAAGGATATTGAAGAAATAGAGTATATGAACTGTTAGTTTATATATTAGTGTTTGTGTTAGTGTTTCTTTTTGGTGCTCATGCTCATTAATATTTTATGGTATAGGAATAACTTGTAAATGTGCACAATTGATTTATTGGGTTAACAGAATTGGAGGTGGTTAATCTGTTAATGATTTAGCGGATATTGGTGTCTATTTTTGTTCATAAAGAAGAGTTTTAGTCTTAAAATATTGTGTGTACTTTTTAAAAGAGTTTATCTTTTCTAAATTAGAAGATTATGTAGTAAGATGGCAAATTTGTGGAAAATGATTAAATTAAATGTTCCTGGCCTGAATTTTTATTGAAATCATGATATGAATGGTTTCATTTTAAGACTAGTGTATCCTATTCAAATCTGGTTAAATTCTGGTAGTGCCCCAAGGAAAACTTTGTTTTAATTGCACAAGAAGACTTAAAAGTAGAAAAAGTTTTACTTTTTCCACGGGGCCCTAATCCTTAAAATTTTTAAAAAGAAGAGGGGGGAGAATGAATTTTTTTAAAAGATCAAGGGTGAAACATAAAATTCTGGAAACTTCTGATAGAAAACTTTAACAAAATTTTCCAGTAGGCAGCGTGTTCAGAGCAAGCCATACCTGTATAAAACCTACTTGACTAGTTGTAACAGACTCTTCTAGTACAAACTCACTGAAATATGGGCATTCTTATGAACCACAGGTCAAGTTTTCTAGAGAACCAATAAATAGAATGTAGAACTTTATTCAAACCCACTTTCTCAGAAGCAGGCTTTCTGGTTATTAAGTAGCCTCAGGAGAGGAGGTAGAGTTCTTTCTGGCATTGCTCTTGAATTGGAAAGACTAGCCATGGATTACTTTAATATCCATAGTCCTCTTTTAAATTTGTTCCTGAAAGTCTTTATGTAAATTAGGAGACTGAGAGAATCATCTTTTTGTTTATTAGCAGTAGTATTAACAATATGTGTTTTTAAAAGCGCTATTTTAAAGTATGCTTATCTACCCATGTGAAATTGATACGGCAGGTGGTTTGAACGTTTTCCCCTGCTCCATTTCCATCCAATTCACCCCCAGCTTTCTCCTTTCTAGCTTACCCAATGTCATTAGTACAGAGATTTTCTAGCATAACTTACTGTCCCTTATGACTGAAAAGAGACAGTGATGGATGAAACATGGAGAGGTCTTTGGGAAGGAATAAAGGAAAGATTCCTTAAATTGTATATAGTGGATGCATTGGTAGGTGGAATTAGTGTCACAGGTGGGGGTAGTTTATTGGGTTAGTGGAAGATAGGTGAGCAGAATAAATAGCTAGATGATAAAACTAGTACCTTTGCTGAGTGAAAGTGAGTAGGTTTGTCAGTATTTTATAATTGATATTTTATCATTATTGGATTGGCTTTAAAAATTAAAAAAGACTGAGATCAGTCTTTTTCTCTTTAAATGAACTTTACTATCCCTATTTTGTCCCACGTCACATAGCTCTTGGCCATTGACTTTTAACCTTTGCCTTATTTCCCAGTATAGAGAAATGTCCACAGTAGCTGTATAAAAGTGAGGAAAAGTGGTGATAGGGATGGTGTGTAGGTAGGCATACTCTATAGTGTTCCACTTCTCTTCACAGTATCTTCTACTTTGGGACTTCCTGTTTCACTCAACTACCCCACCCCTACACACACACTCACACAGCAGTTCCTATGAGTGAAGTGGGAGGATATGGGAGGGGACTGATACAAGGACAGTGGTTTGGATTTATATTTATGGGACCTTTGTAACTTGGGAACATCCTGTACTCAGTAAATATTAAACGTTAACAGTGAAGCCTTGGGAGGTATTGCCAGTTATCCTGCAGTCATATCAATTCTTTGTCACCAACAACTTTTTCTCAGGGATAAATGTGTTAACAGTAAAAACATATTATAGTCCTACATGTTACAGATAACAAATGATACTGCCATACTTTTGACTAATACTGGACATTAGTTTTCTAAGTACTTTTATTCACATTATCTCTTCTGATTATCCTGCAGTGAGAGAGAGGACAGTTTTTTCTAAGATAAGTAAGACAATTATTCTAATTTCGCAAGTAAGAAAACAGTTCAAGGTGGAGCCAGCAAAAGTGAAACCTCAGTAATTTGTGGTAATTAGATGATGGCTTTGAATGGAGATGTAAAACATAAGGTTCTTGCTTACTTTCTTTTTCTAAACTATAAATATTTGCGATATTATATTTTAAATTATTAGAATGATGGGGCTAATTCTTCTGCCATTTAGGAATGTATAATTTACTGTTTAAAATAATAAAAGCAGTATTTTTTATGCTCTTCTTTTTTAAGCTTTGATGGAATTGATTATGGTCCAGTAGCTAAGTCAGAAAATGACCTTGCTGCTGAAAGAGCTGGAATCCCAGGCACTGCTAACTGCATTTCAAAGGGCATATTCTTTGTTCCTAAGAGAAACCCCCTCAAGATGTGAACCACTGGTGATTTGGGCTTCTGTGCCTCATGAAAGAGTCTTGATCCCAGATTTTTTTTTTCTGTAATTGTTCTGTAGATTGTTGTCAGTTGTTTAGTTAGGCCACAGTGTTTGGTTTTTCAGTGTTTTGTTTTGTTTTGATAACTCTGATTCACATTTTGGCTATAAGCCACTAATTGGAAACACAATGTTTCTTTCTTTCTTTCTTCCCCTCAAAGGTGTTTGCTAGCAGTCACAATCAATAACATGTAGTAGTTATTAATATTTTCCACCTAATTAAACCTCTCTTCGCCGTCAAATTAATGGGAAAAATGTATTCCTACTAGCTAGGTAATTAAAAAATCACATCGGTAATTACTATTTAAGATGTAAATAAGATTGAATAATCTTTTTATAATAAATAATACATTTGGCATACAGGATGTTTTATGTAGGTAAGCATTCCTAGGTAATTTGAGTTTTTTCTAGACTGTATATCAAGTCTTTAATACATATTTCATTAAAGAACACAGAAGTAGAAATTCAAATACATAAAGCATATAAATAGAATCTATAAAGTAAAATGTTTAATATTAAATCTTACTGTGATGTTTTCAGTTTCTATTATTCATGGTATTGGGGGAGAACATGAATAATTAAAAGCTACCAGTTATACCAAAACCTCAATTTGGTCATTAGTTTTGAACTACCTTTCCCATGAAAATTTTTATCAGATAACAGTAAAAGAAAAATTTTAATTTGAAAAAACAAAATAAGTGATTTGGTTTGATTTTTGTTCCTCTGCCCATCTTTAGTGATGAGCAGTGAACTCCGAAGGAGAAAAGCAAAGAATCTCAAAATCTGAGTAATCAGTTCGCTGATAACTTGATTTATTTATTTATTTTTTTAAGGAGGTTTGTGCTAGATTCTTTAGAGCTCTAATTTTTATATAGGATGACCTTAGAAGTTATAGGTTTTTACTTTTTAAGATTAGTACACCATCGGATGCTTTAGATAACTTGCAAAGTCATATTAACACATTAATTTGATAAAGCTTCTCTAATATGGCCTGTAGCCCAACATCTTTTTCATTTACTTTTTAAAAAGTAAATTACAAAGTGATTTAGCATAATTGCATTAGTATTGACTTCTCCAGGCAGTCATAAATTTAGTTATCTGTTTCTGTTGCAATTTTACTAGAAATTACTTTAAATCATTAATAGATGTGACTCTTCCCTACCCCACTTTGACAAATTGGGACATTGTGATGTAGGTTCCCTACCTTGGAGTTACTGTTTTAATGTATTTATCAAATGGTTGTAAACATACAGAGTAGGATATTTTTAGTTTAGAATTCTTGAGTAGGCCAAGGGAGCTGTTATATTTTTCTTATTTTGTTAATAAATAGATTATCAAGCTGTTCTTTCAGGAATATGACATAAAACTACATGAATTATGTAAATCAGTTTTGAAAAAGTCAGGTTGTCATTTTAGGCAAAATATAGTTGCTTAAAGGTCCACTTTAAGCTTGTAATTACTTCATATGTGACTAGATTTATATGTCATTCTAAGGTTTCCTTTGATTTTATCAAAAATCATTTGAAAATATTGCCACAAAACCTGCTTTCAAAAACTTAGAGCCATTGTGCCAAATTTTCTCACCATCTATTTCTTTTAATATCATTTATAAAATAGTTATTAGATATTTTAGGTATACTCTATTTCTTGGATTTCATAGTATTTAAAACAACAAAATCATCTTTCAAAGGATCATAAAAGTAGTAATGACATCTTGAGGATTCAGTTAATTCCCTGTTAAGATAATTGTCATAGCTATATTCTTGGCTTTTTGTTATTAATCTTATTAATAAACCAGTATTGCCATGTATCTAGGGAAATTCAAGCGATTGCTATTTTTTGACTGCCTAGTTAAAACATGACATTTAGGTTGTACTGGGAAAATAAGACTTGTTTGTGATTGCTTAGCACTTATTTTTTTCCTGCTCTTCCTAGACTTTTCAGGTTTAGTTGACATTGTCACTTTTGGTAGTAGTCAACCTAAACTAGGGCTATGAAAATGGGTGTAGTACTGTTTCAAAAGGTTTGAGTTTGAAAGAACAGCAGATGATTTTTGCTTAGATCCCATTTTTTTAATTTGAGTACTGTCATTAAGCTGAAAGTGCTGCTGGACTTCCTACCTTCTATGGGGGGTTTTATGCTCAGCATATAGTCTAGTAAAATTTGCCATGAGAATGTAACTAATTAGTAAAATCAGTATAATTCATTTTAATTCCAATGAATAATACTGTATACCAGTTTTTAAAAACTATGCACTTAGAGCAAGATTTAAAAAATAAAACAGTATCTTGTTTTCCAAATTTGAACTGTTTTTAATTTTTGTTCTACCTGGGTTTTTTTTTTTCTTTGTTGTTTTCCTGCCTGGCCTAAGTGTGCCTGTGTGTTTGTGGGTGGGGAGTAAATCCTCATGTCAGTGTTTTCTGTCTGTGTTGGTCTCAGTTTGCCATCAGATCTTCCTATTTCCGCTTGCTGGCCTGTAGAAAGCAAAACCCTTTAATTACCTGTTTACTTTCCTGACTGGCTAAGGCTTTATCTATGCTCATATCCTGTTCACCTCAAAGACCTTAGAATCTCAGCACCTTCTTTGCACAGGCAAGCTGTTCTTTCCTCTATTTGATTCAGTTCCTTGACATGCTGCTTAAGCTCATGTTACTTTTCTCTTTTCCTGATGGCAAAGGCAAAAAGAAGAGGGGGATAAAATCAGGCCATACATTAATTCTCAGTTAGGCTCTTTGTAGTCACCTTCCTATAAGAAAAATGTTTCCCAAGCTTCTAGCTTTATTCTAGCTGACTCACTCTATATTCCCTCCTTCCAAGCCATTGTTCCTTTTTGCCTCTTTAGGCGTCTGTTAGGAATTTTGCAACCTGACAAGAGGCTTCTTTCTTCAGAGCCAACCACCTTTTTTCCTCAGAGCCTAAAAAAAGTGAGACTTCTTAATGACAGAAAAAGAAAGAAGACCTTGTTAGTCCATTTTTCTATGTGTTGCCCAATTGTTTGAGTATATTCTTTCACCCGGTATAATGAGAAGTCTGGAGATGGGAATGTTAAGTGTGAGATCACTCATATTTTATTTATGTACTTTAGGAGGTGGGTCCTAGTTATTTAGTTGACTGTGAAGCAGTTATCAAATGTTAAGTTTAGTCTTCACACTCCTTCCTCCCTATTTTCAGAAGGCTTACAGAGTATATTTCTTTGTTAGTTTTTCAGATAACCCTCAGGTAAAGATAAACACTAAGCCCAAAAGACAGAAGGATCTGTCTGTAGCTAAAGGGTGAGAAACTAGAGATAGGATCTGGCTCTTTAAAACCAGTTTTCAGTTTTCAGAAAACAGAAAACAGAAATTCAGTTTTCTTTTAAAAATAAACTTAAGCACTTGCACCATGATTTTAAAGTCCTGATTACCCTAAAGCTATAGTGCCTGAGTACTAAATATTTGAGTTGAAAATTGGGAAGGGTGATCTAATGATTTTCTGGAGAGAAACTACTTGCTGAAACTCCGAAAAACCAAGTTAGACTCTTACTGCCGTGTCAATACCTGATTTCAAATCGTGGGTTTTGCAATAAGCCAGGCCAGGCCAGGCAAGGCAAGGCAGCTAGCTTCTGTTGGGGTCATCTAATCTATATGGGTTCTTAATACACACTTGTATTGATTGACATTCAAATCTAGAGCCTGTTAGTGCTTTAGATTGTGAGAGGATATTGAGATTATGTATTGAGAGAATTGAGAAGCAAATTCTACTTTATATTACAGAAGGCTTATCAGTTTTTTTTGATTGATAAATAATGTATTTGAAATATTTTTAATATCCTCTTTATACAGAGTGTCCTAAAATGACTTTGTATATATAGTAACTGAATCCCTTTTTAATGACAATATAATTTTAATTAATATTTAACTATAAAGTTGGCTGTTGATATTTATTTGACCTGTGTAGGGTTAACCTCATTTCAAACATTTTAACTGAGGACAGTTTTTAAATGATATAAATAACTTTATAAATAACAGTTATAAGTCACTTTATGTATGTACCTAGAGATTTTGTCATGTTGTTACAGTAGCCATCCTGTTAGGGGACAAGCTAAGCCAAAATAATGAAGCTGTTACTACACCTTTGTACTCTTCATTGAGTGTTTTTGAAAAGTATACATAACAGTATATATGTAGTATTTACATTTGGGCATGTGCACTTAATGCATTGTGGAGAAAAACTTTAACTAAATTCACACATGTACAATTTTTTTTTTTTACTTAGTCAGTGAATGCTATTGAATGGTTAGACGAATCATCATTATACAATGACATTGGACATGCAATTCCTCCCACTTTGTCCCTTTATTACATACTAACAGATCATAGGATGAACAGTCCACTTAATTAACTTGGGTGTGGGGTAGAGTTGCCAGATAAAATACAGGACTCACAATTCAATTAGTTTAAGATAAACATACTGAAAATGTATTTGTTTATCTGAAATTGGAATTGAACTGGGCAGTCTATATTTCTAGTTGCTAAATCTGGTAACCCTGGATTGGGGAGAAGCAGAAGACAAATGGGTATGAGCACTGTTATGAGACTTCACTACAACTGGAGTATACACTGACAAGGGTAGCCTTTGACAGAAGTAGCAAGATTTTTAAGTGCAATGTTGATTTTAGTGGCCAACATTTTTTTCTTTGGAAGTACATCGGTGAAAACAAAGCTCAGAAATAGCAAAACTTAACAGTGTGTTATTTAGGGATATATTACATTTTAAACATGAAAAGGGGAATAAATCAAATCTGGGCTAGTGGTTCCCTCTAAAAGAAAGGCAGCATATGGAATTAGAGCACATAGTAGCTGCACTGCTGCTCTTGATGCTGTTCGCATTCTCAGGTGACGTGATGGGTCCCAATTCATTTTATTTATTACACTTTATGATTACATATATATGCTACATGTATTCTTTTGTACATATAAAATACAGAAGAACAGTTTAAAATTTAAAACATAAGCCTTAACAAGAAAATTAGTCTGTGCAAAATTTCACTGCCTGTACTTTCCAAAATAAATCTAAAATTCAGAAAGTCAAGGCATTCATTTCTTCCTCCTCCAGGGTAGCCATCCTTAGTTCTTTATATTGTCTACTCAGTTTCTAGAACATTCACCAAATTGCTTTCTCTCTTTCGGATATGTTCTATGTTATCAATGTTCCTTTTAAATGTATCCCAATGGTACACAGTATTCTTAAGTGTGCTTTTATCAGTTAGAAATCGAGAAGAATTTACCACTCCCCTTGCTCTGGACATAATAGTTCTCTTAATTCAGCCTAAGATCACAGTAGCTCTCAGCAGCCACATCACAGGCTTTTACTCTGAACAATCAACAACAATACCTAAATGTTTTCACCCGCTTTACTGTTAAGTCATATCTCCCCAATCATGCATTTTGCACTTATCCTACTACATTGCATTCTGTTAAGATTTGGCTCATTGTTTTAACCTGTTGAATATTTTTAGATCCTGTCAACCAGTATTCTCCCTATCCTAACTTTTGTGTCATCTGCAAATTTGATAGCTATTCCATCGGTGTCCTCTTTCAGGACATCAGTAAGAACATGAAGTAGGATAGAGCACAAGAAAAATTTTTTGATATTATGGTTTTTCATTGATCCATTAATCACACCTTGGGTAATGTTGTCATATCAGTTACAAACCCATCTAAGTGTATTCCAGTCTACATCTCTTTGTCATCTAAAAAGATATCGAGAGAGTTATAAAATTTAGTGCTTCAATCTGTTTTTTTTTTGCTTGTGTACAGTATTCCCTTATATATTCTAAACCAGTAACCTCATAGAAAAATTAAATTAATCTTGCAGTATTGGCTTTCTGTGAATGCTTACTGACTCTTAATGACTATCTTTTTCCCTGTGACTAAGGCCCTTAAACCATTTAACAATGCGCATAAGAATTTTGCTTGGGATTGACACATCAAGTGAATCTGTTTGTAGTTTGTAGCATCTTACCTGCTTTCCAGTGTTTTACTTCTCTTCCATCCTCCCTGATTCTTCAAAGGTTTTAGATAAGGATCCAACTCTGTAAATTCTCAGAGTATGCTGGGATATAATTTGTCTGGGATAGGAAAACTGAACTCATTTAGATTAGCTAGGTACTTTTATCTCCTTGAAGGCTTTGAGATTCAATTTCCTCATTCTTACACTTTTTTTCCCCTGTCTGGTTTGACTATCAGTAATCTTAATTGGAATAAAAAGAATTGAAGCAGTCTTTTACATTATACTGTTCATCCGCATATAAGCAGACCTGTGCTTTCTTTTTCTTGCTTTTGTTCTGAATATAAATTAAAATAAAGAAAAGCTTTGTCTCCAGTATTTTTAAAATCCTACCACATTTTGAGACCAGTCTTTCTAATAACTGTTTTGATAGGGTTTTTTCAGTTTTCCTGGGATATGTGCCCATTCCATCCCTATAATCTCTTCTGTCTGTTTTCATTTAAAATATTTCTTAAAACATATCACCATGGAGATGCAATAAACAAAATTTAGACCATGAGATGATATACAGGATGAACAACCTAGTTTCTTTGTTTGTTTAAGGCTATTTTTTAGAGCAGTTTTAGGTTGGCAGCAAAATGGAGAGGAAGGTACACAGATTTCCCATATACCTCCTCTCCCCATGTGTATAGCCTCCTACATTATCAGCATCCCCCACCAGAGTGGTACATTTGTTACATTTCATGAACCTATGTAGACACATCATAATCACCCAAAGTTTATAGTTTACCTTAGGGTTCATTTTGTGTTACACATTTCTATAAATTTAGACAAATGTAATGACATGTATCCATCATTATAATATCATACAGAATAGTTTCACTGCCCTAAAAATCTTCAGGATGAACAACCTAGTTCCTCAACACATGAACTGCAAGAAATAAAAGATAAAGAGGAACCTACTGATGGAAAGAGACATATCAACTGATATGGACCTTATTTGGATATTGATTGAAATGAACCAACTGTAAAAAAAGAAAAGAAAAGAAAATGAGACAATCTGAGAAATGCTGACTGTATAATAAGGATTTGTTAAATTTGATAGCAGTACTGTGGTTATATCTTAAAGAGAAATCTTTTTAGATATGTACTGAAATTTTATGGGTAGAAATGAAATACTTTCAGAGATTTGCTTCAGAATTATCTGGCAAGGGAGTGAAGGGAGGGGTATTGTTGTTGACCATTACTGAACATGGTCAATATGCTGTGCATGTGGGTTAATAATATTTTTAATTTTGTATATGTTTGAAATAGCCATAATTAAAAATTGGAAAAACTACCCCAAAATATTTTTTATGGTCATATACATTGTTATTGGCAGATTCAGGACTAAAACTCATATCTCCTGATTCCAGATCATGTTCTTTTACTACATAGCTAAACTTACAACCCTTCTATATCCAGATGGATGTCAAGTTTCCCTTTCAGTCTCTGGGACTCCTAAGCCTTCCCTGGGAAATTTGTGGTGATACTTTTAGATAATCAAGGCTTTAGTAAATGGCCAGTTTGATGTGACGGGCCACCTAACCATGTGAAACCGTGAAGAAGTATTACAATTATTAGGGTAACTTGACAGGCTCCATGGGTTGTTAGAATCAGCAAAGAGACCTGAGTCCTAGTCCTAAAGAGGCCTTTGATCTTAGCATAAACTTTAGGAGGTCAGAGATTATGTCTCCTGTGTTTACTACTTTATACCCAGTGACTACCTAGCACTATGCTGGTACATGGTAAACAGTAGCTAAATGTTAATGAATTAATTTATGGATTAATGGATTAAAAAATTAATGGATTAATTTAACTTTTCTTGGCCTCATTTTCTTCACATGTGAAATGAGATAGTTGGCCTAAATGATTCTTAACCTTCCTTCAAACACTAAAAAAAATTATTCTACCCTTATGACTGGTTTTTTAAAAATCCTTTTAGGATTTTGAAAAAAAATATTGAATAACTTTTAACACTAGGTAATATCAATACGTAGTATGCTCACTTCTGACACTTATGACAGAAAACCCACAGTTATTATGTTGCATCCAAATCTCTTAAAAATAGCTTACTTCTCTGCATTTTCTATTAGATTGATTTTGTTTCTGTAAAGTAAATGAATACTGTTCTCAACATTACTAAATTAGAGAATCAGGTTTAGCAAGTTCCAAAGTTGAGCTAAGAGTGTTAATAAAATGTTGTGTTGCTTGCATATTTGTACCTTTCACCGAAATTGTATCGATTGTAGTACTATGTCAGATTTTATGAAGGATTTGACATTTTGCTTCCTATGGAAACTTGGTGGCTAACTTTTGAGTAAGTTGCAGTTATTGTCATCAGATCCAAATCCCAGCGACTAAGCACCTACCTTTGGGAGTAATGATCTTATTATTCTGATGAAATTTTGCCTCATGTATCCAAAGGTTATCATTGGATCAGGTCAGAGTTCATGCAGATATTAAAATGCCTTGGTATTGAACACAAATACCGTAGCGGTGAAAAGAAAACTCCTTATAATTTTCTCTTCAATAATGTTTTTCTTTTAATTTTTCAATTACAGTTGGCATACAATATTATATTAGTTTCAAATGTACAACAAAGTGATTAGACATTTATATATAACTTATGAAGTGATCACTCCAATAAATCTAGTACCCATCTGACACCATACATAGTTATTACAATATTATTGACTATATTCCCTATGCTATACTTTATGTCCTCATGACTATTTTGTGACTACCAATGTGCACTTCTTAATCTCTTCTCCTTTTTCACCCACCTGGGAAAACTCCTGTAATTTAAAATGCTAAATAGTTAGGGACTGGAGAAATCATCTGTTACACATTATTTTATATTCAAACCTGATATTTGTTAGTATAAACTCAACATAGTGAATGAATGAAAATAACCTTTTTATAGAAAACAGGGTATAATGAATTAAAATATTCTATCTGTTTTGAAAGTTGCTGAAGTACTCATCTGAATATTACTTTTATATTCAAAGCCTATGTGGAAGCCACACAAAATAATTTTAGTATTTTACCTTTAAGCCATATGTTTTTTTTAAAAGCAGTACTTGTTTAAAGCAGACTTTATTTTGAAGCTGTTTCAGAAATTGCTTCTTTTTCATGTTTAAATTTAATAGTACCATTGATAGACAATGTTTTCAATTTCTGAGACTATGCTGGAAAATCAGAGGTTTACTGTGTTTTTAGTTAGTATTAATATGTTGGAAGATGCTTTATATTATTAGATAATCAAGGAAGTTTAGCACTTTAAAGTTAAAAATATGTTAATGTATATTGTTTAAATTAAGCATTTTGGTTATCAGATATTTAAATGTACCAAAAACATTTGTTTTAAAAAATGACCTGTGATAAAATCTTTTGAAATGAAAGTTGGACTTCTGAAGTTCTCATCCTGGTTTGTTAGGTTTTATTTAAAGTGCATAATACCATCAGTGCTTAAATATGTCTACCTGTTACTTCAGAGTTCTCTTAAAGATTTCTCACTTGTATGGGGTATAAAAGTTATTTTATATAGACATTTTGACTTTTCCATAGAAGAATTACTCACCTTAACCTGTAAAAAGGAGGAATATAATTGTTTGATTTAGTATCTACATAAAATTTTGAAGGAATATTCTTCTAGTTAACTAGATGTAACTGGACATCTCTGTGTGTAGGATTATGTCCATGTTTTCTATAATATATCTTGAATTTAAAGTTAAGCAGACAGTATAAAATTTAGATCATTAATCATGATATAAATTATATCTTCAATTCCAAACTAATGAAGAGTCTTACAACTTCTTAAAATTGCAAGAACTCCAAAAACCCTTGCTTACAGGTCATGCAGCTAGTTGGATGAGAAAGCCAAGAGTAGAACTTAATTTTCTTGACTTCTAGTTCCTTATTTCTGTCCCCAAATTCAAATATGAATGTAGTGATTCACCACTTAACGACAGGGATATGTTCTGAGAAATGCGTTGTTAGGTGATTTCACCATTGTGTGAAATCATAGAGTGCACTTACCCAAACGTAGATGGTATAGCCTACTACACACCTAGGCTATATGGTATAGCCTATTGGTCCTAGGCGACAAGCCTATACAGCATGTCACTGTACAAAACAACATGAGATCATATCAAACACAAAAGAAAATGATGCATTTGAGATGCATTAAACAGATGTAAGAGGCTGCTGCCAGTATAGCACAGCATACTGTTTTACAGCAAACTTTTTTATAAGTAGAAAGAGTATACTCTAAAATAACGATAAAAAGTATAACATAAACCAGTAACAGTCATTTATCATTTTCAAGTATTGTGTACTATACATAATTGTACATACTGTACTTTTATAGGACTGGGAGTGTAGTAGGTTTGTTTATACCAGCATCACCACAAACACGTGAGTAATGTGCTGTGCTGGCTAAGACCTTATAATAGGAAATTTTCAGCTCCAGTTGAAATCTTACATGACCACCATCCTATATGCAGCTCCTCATTGATAGAAATGTCGTTATGCAGTACATGACTGTAGTTGTTTTCTTTAGGCAAATAATCACTCTAACTAGTGTAATGTTATTATCTCTACTTTGAAGTTAGAGACTAAGTGACAGAGAAGAGTTGGGTGGTTATCTGGGGATATGGAAGATTAGTGACACCTCACTTATTCTCTTATACAGCTGGAAATAAGAAATAATCACTTAAAACATCCTCTGAAAAGTAAAAAAAAAAAAAAGTGCCACAAAGTGCACAATAGAGTCATGTACAAAAAGTCTCAAGGGGAAACTCACTCGGTATCTCTGGATTCTTCCTTTACCATGCAGTTCCATTTTTAAAAACCTGGTTTCCCAGCTCAATGCATATCTGAAACAAAGATTAGAAGAGGACTGGGAGGAGGAAAGCTTTTAAAGGCAGGCATATGGCCAGTTATAAGAAGTAACCACTTAAATAGAAGAAAGAGATACAAATCTGCAAAACACAGATATTCTAAACATAGTAGTCTAGGGTCCTGTAGTGTGAAGGCCAATAAATCCCCTGCACCTTAGGGTCCCTAGAGAGCATTAGAATATTAAAATATAGTGTGGTATTTGAGCATGATAATTACTCCGAGTCAGTAAGAAAGGGAAAATTATATATCCTTTGTTTAACAAGGTATTTTCAAGGAAACAATGACTGAAACAGCAAAGCTTAGCCTATAATGTATTTATTTACAAGGCCTTTGAAATTTGAAATTCAAAAAATAATTAAAATATTTTCAGAAGTTTTGCATTCAGAGAAGCTTCATCTCTCTGGAAATTTTATTTATGGAACATTTTATTATTTATTCCCTAGCAGTGCCAAAAATTAGACATTAATTGTAGTTGTTAAAGGCAGATCAGGATTCAGAGCCCTTGACTTAATCAGTTTAGTCCAACCCAAGAAACAACACTAATTGCCTTTACTTTGGTGCTCATTCATAACACTACTTAGAATTTTTTCATAACCACCATCTTTTAAGACCTTACCCAGAAAGGAGGCAGTATTGCAAAGTGAGTGAGTGGGCCCTAGAGTCACGCTGCCTGGGGTCAAAATCTGGCCCTACTATTTACTAGCAATACAATTTATATTACCTAATCTGTTCCATGCCTCAGTTTTTTGTTGTGTAAAATAGGAAAGGTAATATAAACTATTTCATAGGAATGTCGTGAGGACTAAAGGTAAAGCAAGTACAGTCTTAGCACAATTTTTGGCATCTGCTTAATGAATGATGACCATTGCTTTACTATTACAAGGCTCCTATTGGGAGTGCCTCCTGTGGGAATACTAAATAATGACTTGCAGTTTCCTACTGTGAAGTGAATTGTTCTTTTCTCATATTGGCACATGATAGAAATCATTTTAACCAACTTTGCTAATTATAGACATGCTTCTACTTTTTACTAGATGCTGATGTTCTATAAATGGATAAAAATGTATCACAAAAGAATCCTGGTATTACAGACTACCTTGTTAAAGACAATTTTAGGCTTATTTAGACTGGAAGAAATGATAGTAATCTGTAATGTTTTACTACCTACCAAGACCTTAATAACGCTTAACATTTAAAATGTTTCAAACATGAGTGTCTTATTTGTTTGTTTGTTTAATGACATCACCAAATACAAGTACAATCCCATGTTAACCACCAGCTGGATATAATCTGGCATTTTTCATGTCCCTGTCAAGCAGCCTAGAGCTTGACAGGCTTTAGGGTACCTTTTTTGTTTTCCAGAAATTGGTCTCAGGCTCTCCACTACTGACAGACTGCCAAAGTGCCTTGGAGAAATTTAGTGAAGTTTATCATTTGTGAGTTTCAATGGAGGAATTCAAAACTGCTGAAGAAACTACCACCTATTTTGTGTGCTCCATGTGCTCTCTCACTTAATCCTTGTAGCAATCCTATGAAGTAGGTGGTTTTAGTCCCTTTTACCAAGGAGATTGAGGCCTAGAGTAATTAATTTGATCATGATCACACACAGGGTAAATAAATGGTGGAAACAATATTCAAGCAAGTTTCATCTGCTTGAAAATCCATGCTCTTCTTGCTATGACCCATTGTCTTTCAAAAAGAAGTAATAAATTACTCTCTGTTATATGTAAAGCCCCCCAGAACCAATCTAAAATATTTCTATGTGTGTCAATAATTGATCTATCATTTATATCCTATGAGTCAACAGCCAGAAAGTACTCTTTACCAGCAGTCCCCGACCTTTTTGGCACCAGGGACCAGTGCTCCTATGAGAATCTAATGCCTGATGATCTGAGGTGGAGCTGAGGTGGTAATGCTAGCACTGGGGAGTGGCTGCAAATACAGATGAAGCTTTGCTCTCAAGCATTGCTCCCTAGCCCCTGCCACTCACCTCCTGGTGTGAGGCCGTGTTCCTAACAGGCCACGGACTGGTACTGGTACTGGTCTGCGGTCTGTTCTTTATGAAACCAGTTACATACAAAAGAGAAATGTGATTTCCTGTTCTGTTTTCTTGTTTTTATTGATTGTTTGGACAGACATCTAAAAACCCTGATCAGACTTCCCAAAATGAGAGGCATGGAGAAGGCAGAATTTTTTTTTCTTCCCTTCTCTACCTCATATGGGGCTTAAGTTCTTTAAAATCTTATTTCCTCTTACTGCTACACCTCTGTGGCAGGTGATTTTTTTTTTTCCTGATTGACATTTAGAATGTGTGCTAATATGTGGAAATTTGAGCCCCTTCAAGGTTTTTTGTTTTTGTTTTTGATTTTGTTGTTATTGTTTTGATTGCACTTGTATTACTTTAGAAATCCTTTTTTGTGGAGTATCCTTGGTCCTTGTAACCTTAGGATAAACAGGATTTTGTTACATAGCAGTATAGGTTTGCCAGAGAAGCCAAATTATTGGGGACATAAAATTTTTCGTTTTTGGAATTTGTCCTTTGTTAACACGAAATTATATTGTCCAGGCACTGCAATTAAATGGCAGGCATTATTTTATACAGCTACCTTTTTTGTTTTTTAAACAAGCCTTAAAACGCTCCCCTAAACTAGAATTGTGTCTTATTCATCTTCATATCTCTAGTCGCTGGTACATAGTAAATATTCCATAAATATTTGTTGAAGAAATGGGTTGATTTTTCTGTCTAGCAAAAGCAAAATTTTTATCACATTTAAATTTTGATTAGTGGTCAAGGATTCTTGTACCAAATATGGATTACTCAATGTGGCATGCGAAGAGCATGGTAGTAGGACTTAATGCTTTTCTTGGTTCTGCACCTAAATATGTAACTTTGGGGAAAATCACTTAATTTCTCAGTGCCTCATTTTCTTTATCTGTAAAAAGAGGCTCTGTGATTAGATGATCTTGAAAGTGCTATTCAGCACAAAGTTGTGTCAACACAAACTGGGCATCTTTCTTCAAAAGCAATGATGTAAATGCCTAATGCATATGAAACTTTTCATCTACACTACAAATCAAAGAAGTACAAATTAAGACAACAATGAGATATACTTTTGCCTGTCAACTTATTAAACAGTTTTAAAAACATTCATTTTTGGCAGGAGTATTAAAAAAACATTTACTCAGAGCAGTGGGGGTATGAACTGGTACAGCTGTTCTGAGGGCAATTTGAGTTTTTCAAAATGCTGAAAAGTGTGTATACTTTTGACCTGCACTTCCACTTGTAGAAGAATTTACTTTAAAGAAATTTATCATGAAAGAGCACAAAATTTTTACAAAGATGCTTATTATAGTATTACATGTCATATATATAGAAAGGCAAATACTGAAATCACTACATGGTAAGACTATGGGTTACTTTAATTTTCTTCTCTATTTTTTTTATGTTTTCTGTATCTTCTATATGCACAGAGACTTTTTCAATCACAAAATATACACGTTTTTGGAAATGTATGCTTGTCTTTAATAAGTGTATAGAATTATTTCCCTTCTCACCTCCACTATTCAACACCACCTTGCTTTTATTTCTGAACAGGTCTCCAGAAAAGGTTGGAATTTCAACATTAGAGGTAAGTTATGTTTTCTGAAAGTTATATTTCTACAAATCATGTACACTTTTCATTCATTTTTCTCTTATGTAATTCTTTTCCTTGTTTTTGCTTTCTATTTTTTGCTAAATAATATTGTCCTTGTATCTTACTAGGTGTGATTAGATACTCTAGAAATACTTAATTAAATATTGTGCTCTAAAGAAGAGACAATAAGTAGTTTTTAGATTTCCACTAATTTGTATTAGATTTATAATTTTTAGAATAAAAGAATACTGTAACATATTTGTATTTGTATGTGTGTGTGTGTGCGTGCGAGAATTGAAAAAGAATACTTAGTTGCATGACAAAAATGTGGAGCAACCAAAACACTTATATACTTCTTATGGGCACATGTATTGGTATCATCACTCTATATAAAAATCAATCCCAGTCTTATATCTAAGCAAAGGATTTTGTTATTGAGACATTATATCACTGAGAGCCATTTTAAGTACAGGAATATCACCAAATAGATATTCTTTGGTATTTGATATTTTACATCAAACTAGGTATATACTGTCTGTATGTGTATGTTTATATATGTTTGTGTGTGTGCTGTGTGAGCGTGGAAAAAACGTGCTGTTTTTTTCCACTTCCAGTGTACCTACCTTCTTTTTATACACATTGAATATTGATCTCTTTGATAAATTGTGGTATATTCATATGGAATATTCTAGAGTGATGGTTATGAATGAATTAGTTATACAGAACAACATGGATGAATTTCAGAACCGTAGTGTTGAGTGGGAGAGGGGACAACTCAGAGAAAAATACATGCAGTAAGATTACAGTTATATTCAGTTCAAAAACATGGAAAATTACAGAATATATTGTTTAGAGTTAACAAGTATGGTAAACTATAAAGAATAGCAGAGGAATGATAAACACAGAGTTTAGGATACCAGTCATCTCTAAGGGGGAAAGAATGTAATAGAAATAAAAAAGGATATACAAGAGAGTTGAAAACTAATGGTAACAATGTTCTTTTTCTTAAATTCTTAAGAAAGGTTAAATCATAATTTATATTTTATAAAAAAAACCTTTTGTATATATTCTATTTAATAAAAACAATTTTAGATGTAGATATAGACATGGTTAAAATTTACTCATTATAAAAGTAGATGGTTGAAAATGTAACTTCCTCCCATCATCCCTCATCCTCCTCCATCTCCCAATTCCAATATCCAGAGACAATTGCTGTTTATGCTTAGCTCTAAGATATTTTTAGGTTATAACAAATAGGTTTTGGAAATCTACTTTATCTCAGTAATTATAAATTATCCTTAACTTGAATAAAATTAGATAGAAATGAACATATTTAGTAAATAAATATGAAATTGGATATTGTTATTTTTTACTTTGTATTTTGAAATAATTATAGAGTCACAGGAATCTACAAAGATAGTACAGAGGAGTCCTATGTTTCTTTCACCCATTTCCCCAGTGATTATGTCTTACTTATAGTACAGCCTCAAAACCAGGAATTTGACATTAATACAGTATGAGTGTATTCGTCTCTGTAAGTTTATTACGTGTGTATATTTGTGTAACCACCACCATGATCAAGATGCAGATCTGTTTCATCACCACAAAGATCTCCCTCGTGCTACCCCTTTATAAAGTCATGCCTGCCACCTCCCCCTCCCCACCATCCTTAACCCTAGGCAGCCACTAATTTGTTTTCTACCTCTATAATTTTGTCATTTGAGTGTCCTGTAAATGGAATCATATAGTATGGGATCTTTTGAGATTGGCTCAGAGGATTGAGATCCCTCTGAGTTGCTGTATGTATCAATAGTTTGTTCCTTTTTAATGTAAAGTAGTATTTTGTGGTATGAATGTACTCAGACTGTTGAATACATGTTATATATAACAGCATATGTATTGATATCTTAAGCAATCCAAAGAAAAGTTTGATGTAGTCCTGATTTTTTATGATTTTCTTATAGTAGAGACAGGGGATGATATATGAGGTATTGATGTTTGCAGAATAGACTAGACCATAAGTGCCACAAGGAATTTGGAGGAGGAAGGAAGGGAGAGACAGAGTGACCATAAGAGTGCTGTTACCTGGAATAGCTGAGGAAAGTTTCAAGGAGAAGATAGAATTGTGCTGGGCTTTGAAAATTGGGAGAGATTTGCATAGTTAAGAAGAACTGGGAAAGAATTATATGTTAGGCAGTAGTATGAACTACTTAATATGCAAAGGCATATAATTTCCTGGGAGCATCGAAAGACTGGTGTTACCGATGTAAACATTTCAGTCATGGAATATTGGAAGAATAAATTGGGACCAGATTTTGAAGAGCCTTGAATATCAGGTTAAAACCTCTGGGCTTTAAATTTTTGAAGAAAGACATTTGAAAAGTCAATTTTTATATGTCTTACAGCTGTCCAGGATTATTTGCTGGGGAATTAAAATAAGTGGTAGAAAGGTGGAAGAACTTTGGAGGAAAGATACTAAGTACATAAAGAGTTATTAAGAGGCAGTTTGAATGGCAAGATATAAGACTCTGACAAAGGGACAGTGTTGATAGGAATGGATGGATGAATATGACAACTATTTAAGAGTTGTTTCTTGTTTTCTCTTCTCAGCCAAAAAGAGTGGAAGTCACATCACTAAAACATTTTTTTTTAATTTCACTTTATCACTGTTATTAGCTTCTACTTCCTCACAACTAAACTAGAAGTGACATGAAAATTTTAATAACTGACACTTTTAGCTTAATGTTTTTTAGTAGATAATGAAAATTTCTTTGAGTGTAGATCACTTGTAGAATGATTTGTGAAACTGAGTTAGTCTTGTAGGATGTGCGTATTAAAATTAAAAAGCTCAAATCTGATAACAATACTGTGAGGAGGGTACAAGCAGCTTTCTGATATCCAACACAGATGGAGTGGTGTGAATTGCTAGAAGTTGAATGATCTACTGTACTTTTTAAAGGAAGTGTTTTTCTGAGGTTGTGATAGGTAGGGGTTAGAGAAATATCCTGATGATGTAAAGCTGGGATTTAGTAGGTAGTGTGTTTTAGTAATGGGGCAGCCCAAATCCAGCAGTAATAAATAAGGACTGTCCCAAGTCTAGCTGAGTTGGTGTTGGTTTTCTGTACGCAACATGCTTGACTTTCATTGCTTTTCCCCCAAAGCCTGATTGAGATGCTGGGGGAAGGACCTGGACCTTAAATATCTCTGAGAGAGAATCTGTATATGTCTACACATCTGTGTAGATATACTAAATCAGGTTTTACTAGGAAATCTTTTGGTTAACTTCTGTAGAGATCAGATCCTCTAGTAGGTGCCATATCACTCCTTTAAACTTATGACAATAGCAATTTAATTTATAGAAGTGGACAGCTTTCAAAAGTTCAAAGTCCAAGAGAATTTTTTTAAAGTCAAATAAAATAGAATTCTAATCACCGCTTGGCAGTTTTGGTCAGTGTAAGAATGTTAATCTGTGATCTTTGTACTTAATTCAAACACATTAAATTGAGGTATAGGAGTATATTTTTGCTTAGGTTGACTTAAGGAGAATATCCACAAAATTAGGTTGTACAGTGCTTCTGATTTTCCTACTAATGAACAGTTATTGGACGATAATTTGTTACATATACTTGATTCATAGGACAATTGAAGGTGTTTCTCTAATATGCATTAATTGTTCTTAATGGCCAGTAGCTTTCAAGTATTTTCTGTCCCTCACCTTGTCAGGATTATTCTCTTATCTGTTTTTTTCCAGTTTTGAGAAATAATTGACATAATCATTGTATAAGTTTAAGATTTACAGCATGATGCTTTTATTTACATACATTGTGAAATGATTACAACAGTAGGTTCAGCTGACTCTGTCTTTTCATATAGATGCAATTAAAAGAAAAGAAAAAACAAAAAATGTTTTCCTTATGATGAGAACTCTTAGAATATATTCTTAATAACTTTCCTATATATCAAACAGCATCGTTAGCTGTAGTCATTGTGTCGTACATCACATCCCTAGTACTTATTTTATCTTCTGACTGGAAGTTTGTACCTTTTAACCACCTTCTTCCAATTCACTCTTCTTCCACCCTTAATTGGTTTTCATTAGAAGTTTTTATTTTTAGTTTAAAACTAAAATTCGATTAAAGGATATATAAATTTAAGATATGTGTATTAACTAAAGAATAACCGGAGCATACATTATTCAACATTCATTCAGCAAATGATTACTTTTGCCAGGCACCACTTTAGGTACTGGGTAGGTAGTGGTAGACAGAACATGCAAGGTCCTTTCTCTCATGGAGCTGACATTCTGGTGGGGCAGGCAAGAGACAAAAAAAAATAAGCAAGTAAACAAGGTCATTTCTGATGGTGATAAGTGCAACAAAGAAAAAGAAAATAGAATAATGCGATAGAAAGTTAGAAGGGGGCTATTTTAGGGTTGTCAGCGAAGTCTGTTCTGATGTAATAACACATGAGCTATGACCTTGAGGATGGTAAGGAACCATCCAGTTGGCCAAAGTGTGAATTTGGGTTTTCAGTGGGAGAAGGAGGCGAGAAATGTGTAGATGTCAAAGATGTAGGCAGGGGCCATATCATGTTAGGCCCTCATGCTGTGGTAGAGTGTGGATTTTATCTAACACTTAAAATTTCATGAAACAGCTTTTCTCTAGAAGAATCTAAATAAAATTGGTAGTATTCCCCAAATGCTGGTAGGAATTCAATGAAACGACTTTTCAGCTTGAAGTTATTGGAAGTCCTACAGAAATTTCTCAAGCACATTAAATCTTTAGCATTATAATAATCTCTGGAGTAATTATATCATTGAGCCTGTCATAGTCATATCCTGAGACTTGGTAGAAGTGCTACCTTAATGCTTACATGTATTCTTATGTGCCTTAGGTCGCTTATCTGACCAAGAAAAAAAAATAGTTATAGTGGCCTTCTAACATGCTCTATGGTGTGAACCAAGAAGCATGAAAAGTTTTTTTTTTTTTTCTCAATGTCAGTAGCGTTCAAATTGTTACACTTCTGTAAAAGTGTAAAGACGACTTAAGATGGAGAAAAATATGGTGTTAAGACTTACAAATGTATGATTACCTTAGTCTACCCCAGTTTTTTTCCAGCAGAAATGCAGTATCCATTATCTACCTTCACTAACTTCCCAAACACACACACACACACACACACACACACACACACACACACACACGTACATACGTGTATATGAATGTATACGTAGATATATATGTATTTTTGGTGGGTTTAATTTTGTTCATCTGTTACTGTATTGGGAACTTCATTAAATTTCTAGTTAAGTCTTGATTTATCTAAAACATAGTTTTTAAGAAATTTATTGAATGTGGTTTTCTGTGTTACGTACTTTTATATTTATGTATATTTATAGAGCAGTACTTTGAGAAAAATAACAATTCTGTTTCATTCCTTTACTTAAATCTTTAATATTTTTAAGTTACAAAGGTACTTAGTAGTTCTTATCTTCCTGTCCAGTTTTTTGATGTTAAAACATTTGGGTACTTCCAAAGGAAAAAATATTCCATTACAGCAGAAAAAATAGAAATTGCTCATTGATAACCTTTTAATGCAAATCATATTGTCCCATTTGGCCTAAACTCTCTGGGCATCAATCAGTATACAAATATGTAAGCCCTTTATGGGCCTTTGATTTATTAATGCTATATTTTCTAATTTGTACTCATTTTAAATAGAGTTTTAAAGAAATGATGTTATCATTTGGTCTCTTTCTTTCCTCTTTTTAGGAAACAGAGAACACTGCACACAAAGTTGGAAATGAGTCCACTGCACACAAAGTTGGAAATGAGTCCACTGTACAAGAATTGAAACAAGATGTGTCTAAAAAGGTTGGTAGATAAAATGTCAATATTAGTTTAGCAGATAGCACTTACATGGTATATTGAAAGTAGAAAATTTTCCATATTCTTTTAGTATAGTGCTCTGTATATGGCAAATATTCAGTAAATGTTTCTTGAATCTGTTGAATTTGTGATTGAAGACACATCAGGCTTTTTAGAAGTCATTTCATAATTGATCATTTGTTCTTGAACCAGCATTTTTTAAATTGCATTTATTGGGGGTGACATTGGTTAATAGGATTATATAATTTTCAAGTGTATAGTTATATTATCTGCATATTGTGTTGTGTGCTCACCACCCAAAGTTTAGTCTCCTTCCCTTGCCATATATTTGACCCTTTTTACTCTATTCAACCTTCTCTCAACCCCATTCCCTTCTGGTTTACAACTATTTTGAAAAATGTTTTGTAATGTGCTTTTATTTTTTATGCTTGTATTTTTATTAAAATAAGTTATAACGACTCTTGAGGTTACTACCAAGAGTTAAAGGTATTGAAAAGCTCAGTGCAGATATTCTGATGTCTTTCGGAGTTGGAGATTATAAGAAGTCATTACTCTGGCTATCATCAATAAATCAGAAGACAATGAATGTTGTTAGGACTAAGGCACAATGGTAGCTGTCCATCCAGCCCTCGTTCTGGCACCAGGTAATACACACTTTCTCAATATGAATCCTGTGTGAGCCTCTGACCCACTGCTGGTGTCCTGAAAAAATCTCCAGACCAGCTGAAGTGGAGAAGAGGCAATTGCCCAGTGGCTTCGGCAGAAAGCAAAAGATATTGAAGAGCTCTCAGGGAGAGTATGATGAATTCCATTTTAGACGTGATGAGTTTGCTGTGCCAGTAGGACACTCAAATGGAAATGTCCAACAGAGATTTCAAAATTTGGTTCTAAATGCGCAGTGGATAGGTTGTAATTGAAGATATGGATTTGTGAGTCACTGCATCCACTTGCCCACAGAAACCCTTGCATTCCTTTCCTGCAGATGATGGAGATATAGTGACCCACTGTTGTCCTCTTTCCTTGATCAACCATTGTTCAGACTAGCCAAGAGCACTAGTTCTAAACATGTGATACAAGAACCACCTATATCAAGGTTAAGAGAAAAAAATGGTGGAGATGATAGAGGCTCTTTTTATCCCATTTGTGACCAAATCAAAGTTGTGACAGAAACATGGAGCAAACAGCAAGGAAAGTCGCCTGGGATCTAGAGGAACAGAAGCACTAAAACTAGGGAGACAAATAATCAACCTGAAACGGTAGAAGGTAGGAGGGGGCAAAGAAGCAAGGCTGCCTGGTCCCGAGCAACTGAGTGGGACAGAGGCTGTGGCAGTGGCATCTGGCAGCGGCAGATGCCTCTTAAAGGGGCCGTGTGTGCAAGCGGACTTTCACAGTAACAGACCTATGCACTCTGAGCACAAGTGCCGGTTGGCTGCTCTGGGGGCACCAGGGACTTACAGGGGAAAACTGAGTTTGCGGAATGAGGACCGGAGTGAGGCTTTCTCCCAGACAGAAGTGCTGGCAGTATCCATTTTTCCTCCGTTGAGCCCTCCCCAGTCCCAGTGTGCGGACACAGCACCACCATAGCTGAGACTGGATAACACAGGACTCCCTAAAACTCTGCCTCCCCCAACTCATGGCCCCACCCAAGCCACATCAAAATTAAAATGCCAGAGGTTAAATACAAGGAGAGAATCTTAAAAGCAGCAAGAGAAAAAGCAGGGAGCACCCATAAAACTTCTAGCTGATTTCTCAAAAGAAACTATGTAGGACAGAAGGGCTTGATACAAAATATTCAATGTGCTGATAACCTAGGATCTACAACCAAGAATACTTTATCCAGCAAAAGCTCTCATTTAGAGTCAGACAGATAAAGAAGTTTCCAGACAAAAATAAGTTAAAAGAATTTATCAGTACCAAGCTAGTGTTACAGGAAATGTTGGAGGGACTTCTTTAAGAAGAAAAAGCATGCATCAAAAACAGGAATAAAGAATGGTCATAACTACATTCCTATCAACAAGTACCTCAAATGGAAAAGAATTAAGTATTCCAACCAAAAGATAGGGTGGCTGAATGTATAAGAAAACAAGACCCCTACATATGCTGCCTATAAGAGACTCACTTTAATTAACAGACACACACAGACTAAAAACAAGAGGATGAAAAAAGATATTGCCTTGGTGGAGCTAGAGGGTATTGTGCTAAATGAAATGAGTCAGATGGAGAAAGACAAATATCACATGATTTCATATACATGTGGAATCTAAAGAACAAAATCAACAACGACAGTGACAGCAGAAATAAACTCATGGATACAGAGAATATTTTGAGGGATAATAGATGGGAGGGGTTGTGGGGATGGCAAAAAAAAAGGCAAAGGGATTAAGAGATACAAATGTAGAATAGACATGGAGATGTAGAGTGTAGCATGGACAAGATGGTTAATAATGTAATAGATATGTAAGGGGGAAGAGGGGTACTAGATTTAATGGGGTGATTGCTTTGTGTGTTATGTGGCTCTCTGATCACTATGCTGTACAGCTGAAACTGGTATATTATTGTATGCCAACTATGATTGAAAAACAAACTCATTGAATTGTACAATGTAAGTACAAGCAACTAATTGCCTATTATATTTCAATAAAGCTGAGAAAAAATCAAAAAGCAGAACAAAACAAATATTGGCAAGGATGTAAAGAAAAGGGAACCCTTGGGCACTGTTGGTGGGATTGCAAATTGGTACAACCACTATGTAAAACAGTTTGGAGGTTCTTCAAAAAATTAAAATTAGAACTACCATATCCAGCAGTTGCACTTTTGGGTGTTTATCCAGAAAAAAACAAAACACTAATTTGAAAAAATATATGCACTCATATGTTCATTACAGTGCTATTTACAATAGCCAAGATATGAAAGCAACCTAAGTGACTATCAGTAGACAATTGGATAAAGAAGTGGTGGTACATCTATGTACAATGGAATATTACTCAGCCATAAAAAATGAAAGTTTACCATTTATAATTACATGGATGAACCTAGAGAGTATTACGCTAAGTAAAATAAGTCAGACAGAAAAAGACAAAATATCACATGATTTCACTTATATGTGGAATCTAAAGAAGAAAATAAATGAATAAACAAAATGAAAACAAACTCATAGATACAGAGAACAAACTGGTGATTGCTAGGTGGTGGGGCTTGGGCTAGGTGAAAAAAGTGAAGGGATTAAGGAGTACAAATTGGTATTTACAAAATAGTCATGGGGATGTGAAGTACAGCATAGGGAATATAGTCAATATAATTGTGATAACTGTATAATGCCAGGTGGTTACTAGACTAATCTGAGGGATCACTTAATAAATTATATAAATGTCTAACCACTATGCTGTGCATCTGAAACTAATATAAAATAAAATTTTGAAAAGTCATTCTGTTAGCCTTTGATACCTTTTGAAGAATCAATGCTATGATGCTTCAGAGTTTGTTTTACTAGAAGAGACTAAGCACAAGATAAAGATTTTGACGATGGGGTAGTTCACAGTATCAGGATAAAACCTAAGGAGAGAGATGGTGTGTGTTCATCCATTTATACTAGTTTTGAGTTTTCTGTGCCCCAGACACTATTCTGGCCAGTGGGTTTCCAAAGACTAACAGAATGACACATTCTGTACACTAGCGTTTCTCAACACTATTGACATTTGGAGCTGGGTAATTCTTTGTTGTGAAGGAAAGGGGAGACTGTTCTGAACATGGTAGAATGTTTAGCAGCATCTCTGGCTTCTACCCAAGAGGTACCAGTAGATTCCCTTCACTCTACCATGACAAAGAAAATTGTCTCCAGGCATTACCAAATGTTTGGGGGAGGGTGCCGAGCAAGATCGCCCCAATGAAGATCCATTGTTCTACCCTTATAGGATTTGATATTGATCATACTTTTTCTTTTGAAAGAAAACATTTTCTTTTTGGGAGAAGTGGTGGTATTGTGTATCAGCATAAATAAGATAACAAGAGTGGTACCTTTTTTTTTTAAATCAGATACTGCCTACAATTACACACCATAGCAACTATCTTGAGTGTTTTAGCATTCCCTTCTGGTTCTTACTTATTTGCATACCTTTTCTTCCCCCTAATTGTAGTGTAGGTAGAATGTTGTATTCTACACTTACCTCTTACCATTTTTACATTTTCATATTTCTACACAATTTCAATAATAATTTTCATTTGATTTATTATCAATTTCCATCAAGCAAATGTATTACACATGTATCTAATTGTTTTTATTGTTGAAAACTTGAAATGTTTGTACCGTTTTCACTTGAGCTTTCTTTTTTTAAGAATTTTTTCTTAGGATAAATTACAAATGAGTAACTATAGTTAGTAACAGAAAAATGGTGATTTTTAAGGAGAATTTAGAAGCTGAAAAAGTAGTGAGTAAACACCATGGGACGAAGAGTGAGGCTTAAAATTCTAGATATCACTTTTTAAGTTCTAGCCTTTTCAGTTGAATTAAGTGCCACATATTAATGATACAGGCTGTAGGGATACACTTTGGACCAAGAAATAATCCCTGCACCTAGTAGCTTACATTTTAGTATAGAAGGAAGCTAGATAAGCACAAAACTGAGTGTAATGTAATGAGTGTTGAAATAAACTTAGAAACTATTACAGGAACACAAAAGGAGGCTTTACTTCCTGCTGATAATGAGGAAGACTTCATGGAGGAAGCAGCATCTGAGCTGGTTCTTAATGAATAGATAAGATTTGGGCAAGCAGAGATGGGAGAGGAAAGGCATAACCAAACACATGGAAATGATGAATGTGGAGAATGTTTGAGGATGTGTTCAGAAACTTAAGTTTGGATTATGGGAATGCCTTGTGTCATACTAAAACAACTGGTTTTTATTTTATGGTCACTGGAAAAGCAGTGTGTTTTTTTTAACATTTTATTTTTTTATTTTCTCCCGGCCCTCTCACCCCTCACTTCTGGTAACCACTAGTCCATTGTCCATGTCCATGAGTCTCCATTGGTTTATCTTGTTCATTTGTTGCTTTTAGGTTTATATCCTACATATGTGATATCACGTGGTTTTCAACCTTTCCTGTCTGCCTTATTTCACTTCATGTGATTATTTCAAGGTCCATCCATGTTCTTGCAAATGGCAGTATTTCATCCTTCTTATTGCTGAGTAATAATCCACTATATATATGTACCATAGCTTCTTTAGCCAATCATATGTCATAGGACACTTCGGTTGTTTCCATGTCCTGGCCACTGTGAATAATACTGTTTATGAATATTGGCGTGCAAATACCTTTTCGAATATGAGTTTTTAAGTCTTTGAGGTAAATACCCAGTAGAGGGATTGCTGGATCATATGGTAGGCCAATTCTCAGTTTTTTGAGGAACTTCCATACCGCTTTCCATAGTGTCTATACCAATTTGCAGTCTCACCAGCAGTGTATGAGGGTTCCTTTTTCTCCACATCCTCTCCAACATTTGTTATTACTTGTCCTGTTGATTATAGTCATTCTAACAGGTGTGAGATGGTGTCTCATTGTAGTTTTGATTTGCATTTCCCTAATAGCTAGCGATGTTGAGCATCTTTTCATATGTTTGTTGGCCATTTTATGTCCTCTAGGGAGAAGTGTCTCTTCAGGTCCTCTGCCCAGTTTTTGATTGGATTTTTTTATTGTTGTCATTGATTTGTATGAGTTCTTTGTATATTTTGGATATTAGGCCCTTATCAGAGGTGTTGCTTGCAAATATATTTTCCTATTCAAGTGGTTGTCTCTTTACCTTGTTGATGATTTCTTTTGCTGAGCAGAAGCTTTTCAGTTTGATGTAGTCCCATTCACTTATTTTAGCTTTTATTTCCCTTGCCTTTGAGGTCAAATTCATAAAATCCTCTTTAAGTCCAAGGTCCTTGAGTTTAGTTCCTACGTTTACTTGTATGTATTTTATTGTTTCAAGTTTTATATTCAGGTCCTTAATCCATTTTGAGTTAATTTTGGTGTGTTGTGATAGACAACAGTCTAGTTTCATTCCTCTGCAGGTGAATTTTCAGTTTTCCCAGCACCACTTATTGAAGAGACTTTCCTTTCTCTACTGTATGTTTTCGGCGTTTTTGTCAAAAATTATTTGCCCATATCATATATATATGAGTTTATTTCTGGACTCTTGATTCTGTTCCACTTGTGCACGTGTCTGTTTTCTGCCAATACCATGCCATTTTGATCACTGTCGCTTTGTAGTATAATTTCAAGTCAGGCATAGTAATGCCTCTAGCCTCGTTCTTTTTTTCAGGATGGCTTTGGCAATTTGGAGTCTTTTGTGTTTCCATACAAATCTGATGATTTTTTGTTCTATTTCTCTAAAAAATGCTGATGAGATTTTGATGGGGATTGCATTAAATCTGTATAATGCTTTAGGTAATATGGTCATTTTAACTATGTTGATTCTTCCAATCCAAGAACACGGAATATCTTTCCATTTCTTTGTATCTCCATAGATTTCTTTTAATAGGGTGTTATAGTTTTCATTATATAAATCCTTCACATGTTTCATTAGATTTATTCCTAGGTATTTTATTCTTTTTGTTGCAGTTGCAAAAGGAATTCTTTTTTCCACTTCTTTTTTTGACACTTCATTACTAGAGCATAGGAACACTATGGATTTTTGAATGTTGATTTTTGTATCCAGAGACTTTACTGTATTTGCTTATTGTTTCCAGTAGTGTTGTGGTGTCTTTAGGGCTTTCTATATAGAGGATCATGTCATTCACAAATAGTGACAGTTTGACTTCTTCGTTTCCTGTTTGGATGCCTTTTATATCTTTCTCTTGTGTGACTGCAATTGCTAGGACTTCCAATGTTATATTGAATAATAGCAGCAATAGTGGACAGCCTTGTCTTGTTTCTGATCTTAGAGAGAAAGTTTTTAGTCTTTCATCATTAAGTATATGTTGGCTGAGGGTTTGTCGTAGATGGCCTTTATTATGTTAAAGTATTTAATTACTCTACCGATTTTGTTGAGTATTTTGATCATAAATGGATGCTGTATCTTGTCGAACACTTTTTCTACATCTATTGATATGATCATATAATTCTTATTTTTTAATTTGTTTATGTGGTGTATCACATTAATCAATTTGCGTATGTTGAACCATCCCTGTGCCCCTGGGATGAAGTCCACTTGTTCGTGGTTTATAATCTTTTTAATATGTTGCTGTATTCAGTTCACCAGTATCTTATTTAGGATTTTTGCATCAGTGTTCATGAGAGATATTGGTCTGTAGTTTTCTTTTTGTGTGTGATCTTTACCAGGTTTTGGTATCAGAGTAATATTGGCCCCATAAAATGAGTCGGAAAGTATTGCCTCCTCTTCAATTATTTGGAAGAATTTGAGGAGAATAGGTATTAAATCTTTTTTGAATGTTTGGTAGAATTCACTGGTGAAGCCATCTGGTCCTGGACTTTTACTTTTTGGTAGGTTTTTGGTGATCATTTCAATTTCCATACTGCTGATCGATCTATTTAGATTTTCCAGTTCTTGATTCATTCTAGGAAGGTTGTATTTTTCTAAGTACTGGTCCATTTCTTTTAGGTTATTAAATTTGGTGTTATATACTTTTTCATAGTATTCTTGTATGATCCTTTGTATTTCTGCAGTGTCTGTCATAGTGTCTCCTCTTTCATCCCTGATTTGGTTTATTTGTGTCATTTCTCTTTTCTCTTTAATGAGTCTAGCCAGGGGTTTGTCAAGTTTACTCATCTCAAAGAACCAGTTCTTTGTTGCATTTCATTTTTCTATTGTTTTTTGTTGTTGTTGTTGTTGTTGTTGTTTTCAGTTTCATTTATTTCTGCTCTAGTTTTGATTATCTTTTCTTCTGCTGACTTTAGGCTTCTTTTACTCTTCCTTTTCTAGTTTTTTAAGATGAAGGGTTAGGTCGTTTATTTGGGCTCGTTCTTATTTTTGGAGATAGGTCTATAATGATATGAACTTTCCTCTTATGACCCTTTTGCCATGTCCCAAAAGTTTTGATATGTTGTACTATCATTATCATTCGCTTCTACGTATCTCTTGATCTCCCTTTTTATTTCTTCTGTGACCCAGTTCTTCTTCAGTAGCATGTTGTTTAATCTCCATGTATGTGTGGTTCTTTCCGCTTTCTTTTTGCAGTTGATCTGTAGTTTCAAAGCATTATGATAAGAGAATATGATTGGTATGATTTCAACCCTCTTATATTTGTTGAGGCTATCTCCGTGTCCCAGTATGTCATCAGTTCTTGAGAATGTTCCATGTGCACTACAGAAAAATGTATAAACAAACAGCATCTGTTCATATCTGACAATGGAGTGTTTAGGTCCCCAGTAGTGTTTTGGTCTGTTTCTCCCTTTAGTTCTGTTAGTAATTGCTTTACATATTTAAGGGCTCCCTGATTGGGAGCATAGATATTAATAAGGGTTATGTCCTCTTGGTGCATGATTTCCTTTATCATTATGAAGTGTCCCTTAGTATCTTTCTTTACCTTTTTTATTTTGAAATGTATTTCTTCTGATATTAGTACTGCTACTCCTGCCCCTCTCTACATGCTTTTTGCTTGAAAATATCATTTTCTACCCTTTCACGTCGAGTATATTTGTCTTTGGATCTCAGAGGTGTGTCCTGGATGCAGCATATGTTTGGGTTTTGTTTTTTGATCCAATCTGCACCTCTGTGCCTTTTTATTGTTAAGTTCAGTCCATTTACATTTTGGGTGATTATTCAAATATGAGGTCTTCTTATAGCCATATTTTATCTTTGCTTTCTGATAGCTCAGTGTTTCCATTGGTCCTTTGTCCTTGTGTTTCTGTTTTCTTTATTTTGGTTGGCTTTTATAGGTTTTTCCTCTGGTTCTTCTTGTTTTATGTTATATATTTCTGTACCAAATCTTCTAAGTGCAGTTACCATTATGAATACGAAATCTTCTCCATGTGCCTTATCTCCTTTCCTCTTTGCAAATTTGGATTGTTGAATCCTCCCCTTTTCAGTCATTGTTATCTCACTTTGTCCTTATGTGTGCTGATCCTTCATTACTATCTTGCTATAGCAAATCTCTTATTTTAAGCTTATAATGCCTTGTTCCTAGTAAGAGTTGTACTCCTCTGCTTTTATCAGCCTGTTAGTCACCTTACTCCTAATTATGTATTTTTTTTTGTCATTTTGTTTTAGGTGAGCTGACCCCTTTCAGTATTTCCTGTAGTGCAGGCCTCATAGTGGATAATTCCCTCAATTTTTGTATGTCTGGAAAGGACTTTATTTCTCCTTCATATCTAAAGGAGAGCTTAGGTGGATACATGATTCTAGGCTGGTCGTTCCTTTTATTTAATCATTTGAGTATTTGATTCCACTCCTTTCTGGTTTGTAAGGTTTGTGCTGAGAAGTCTGACGATAATCTAATGGGTTTTCCTTTATTGGTTACCATCGTCTTTTCCCTGGCTTCCCTGAGAATTCTGTCTTTATTGTTGATTTTTGATTATTTTAATATGATGTGTATTGGTGAAGGCCTTTTTGGGTTGAGATAATTGGATGTTCTGTTGACTTCTTGAATTTTAAGCTCCAGTTCATTCCTTATATTTGGGAAATTCTCATCAACTTTTTGTCTGAAAGTGCTTTCTAATCCATGCTTCTTTTCCTCCTTTTCAAGAATTCCCATTATTCTTATGGTTTGTCTTCTGATGATGTGAGCTATTTCTTATAATTCTCTTTCATTATTTTTCATTCTTCGGTTTCTCTCTTCTTCCTTCTGATTTATCTCTATATTTCTCTCTTTGATATCACTGATCCTTTCCTCCATTTGATCGACTCTATCTCCCAAGCTTATTATTTTATTTTTCAACTCTTGCAGTGTATTATTCATCTCCAGAAGGTCTCTTTGGTTCATTTTGAGTGTTTCAATCTCCTTGCTAAAGAACTCATTCTGCTCATCTAGTTGTTTTTTCAATTCCTGAAATTTTTTATATGATTTGTTTTGGATCTCATGGAGTTTTTCAGAAGTACCATCCTGATTTTTCTGTCATTTAAGTCACATATTTCTTTGTAAGCTTATTTTCTGGAGATTTTTCTTTCTTTCTGAGCTGCCTTGTCATGTTGGTTGTTCATGGTGTTTAATGAACTATTTCTCCAACTAGGCATTAATGAAAGTGTGTTCTCCTTTTTTCCCCCCAAAAAAGGAGATTTATTATATAATGATCCCTAGTCTGTTTCAAGTAAGGTGTTTTTCTTTTGGTTTCCGGTAGGTATTGTCTAAGCCTCTTGGATCTCTGCTTTATATAAAGTGTTAATAATGTCCTTTTTTTTCCTTATAGATGTTTAATCATGCTTGCTACCCTTAGTCTCAGTTCCTGTCAGTGTTTGTGACAGTTTCAGTAGCATTTGCTCAGATTTCCTTGGGACTCCACAGCATTCCATATCGGAGGGTATCGGGGTAGGGGCCCTCTGTGTTGGGGGTTGGAGGCTGCCATTCAGCCTCAGTTTTGCAGCCATGGCTGGTAAAAATCAACCATTGTTTCTCTGCTGTCCCCACTCTTCTGCCATCTCTGTTTCTCTGCCTTCTGCCCTGGTGATTGGGCACTGCCATCAGCTGCGTGGAGCTCACAGCACTCTCAGGCAGGGCTGTTCAGGGAACTCACCACTCCTTCTGCCCTTCCCCTCTTCCTACAGAGAGCTCTGGCTATGAGAGGCAGCTTCTTTGTTTCTCCCAGTCCACCGCCTGACACCCAGGGTTCTGACCTGTGGTAGCTCTATGCACAGATTCCATGCTCAAACGTGCTGATAGGCAGTTTGGGTGTTTTTTGTTGAGTTTTAGCTGTTCAGCTCATTGTTGTTTCAAGGGGAGAGATCTGGGAACATCTTTCACTCAGCTATGTTTAATCCAATCTCCCCACAGTGTGTTTTTTGAAGCAGGAAAGTTATATGAAGGAAACAGTTGCTTTAGTATGAGCATCTCCGTGTTGGTATTGATTCTCACTGTTCTTTTGCTCTTTCCCTCTTTGCTACCTCTTAAAACGCAGAGGAAAAAAAATACAGCACTAGGCACTGTAAAGAGTTTTATGGGGGCATATCGAGAGTTAAAACATATAAGCCTTGCTTCCTAGGAGCTAATTATCTGGTGTAAAGAAAATATTTATACAGAGCTACCACAGATACTACCTTGTATTTTATATTTTAGCTCATATTATAATGAGCAGTAAGAATGATAGGAGTTCAGAGACGGGAGAGATTGTTCTCAGATAAGGGATTAGGAAAGATTTATGATTTTCAACCTCATTTTGACCCCTCTAATAACATGGGCCTTTCCATTATGTATAGTCATTATTTCAAACCTTTATGTTCACCTCGTGCTCACTGTGCTCACTTTCAGCAGATGACCTTGTTTCCTACTGCATGTAGACATTAAGAGGCTAAGAAGCCTGAATTCACACCTTTTCATTATCTCATACTTAACCATACCTGCCAACTTGTTTTCATCTTTTACCTCTTTTTTATGTCACTGTTGAGGTGTTTTTTTTTTTTTTTTCCCTGTCCGAAGCAGCATGGTATAATATAAGGAACAGTGAATTTTTTAGAAAGAACTGAGTTTCAGTTTTGACTTTGTAGTTTACTAGCTGTGGAACCTTGAGCAAAAGTCTTAATACCTTTACCTCAGATACCTGCTTTTGTAGAAAGGGGATAATCCAACTACTTCACAAGATCTGTGTGATGATTAAATAGAAAATGTGCATACTGGACCTAAAACACAGTAGACCCTTTTTCCTTTTTTCTCCAGAACTCTGTTACCTTCTTTCCTTTGGGTCCTTCTCTTCAGCTTACAAAACTTCTGGATCACTTTCTTGCAGCCTCTTCCATTTATAACCAAGGTTTTGAAAACCATAGATGGCTAGTTGTCTCTGTCTTCACCTCTTATTTATTTTAAACCCACTGTAATCTGGCTTTTGTTATCACTAAGGCGCTTTGCCCAGTAACCACCTAATTGACAAATTAGGTGGACTCTAGTTAATATTCCTCTGGTAAAAGTGGCATACGTCTGTGATTAAAAATTTGAAGGTTGAGTCTATGGCCATAACACCCTGAACAAGCCCAATTCCGTCTGATCTCGGAAGCTAAGCAGTGTTGGGCCTAGTTAGTACTTAGATGGGAGACCACCTAGGAAGACCAGGTGCTATAGGCATAAAAAATAAAAAAAAAATAAGAGATTGTAAACTGACAAGGTCCTTGTAATCTGTGAGGTCAACCATGGGTTGCCTTGCCTAAAAAAAAATAAAAACAAATAAAATTTGAAAGTTGAGAACAACTAATAAATGGAATATTCTGGAAATCAGGGATGAATATTATCAAACAGCAATAACACCCAGTTCAAGTTAACATGAATTTGTGATAAGCCAGGTCAGGACAGTTTTGTGACATACTCTGTTAACTTTCTGGAACCAAGAAATTGAGAAAGCAGAAATCAGCCATAGTTGGGCATGGCAGAAAGATAAATGGAATGGAAGATTTAATGTGTAAATAATGACAGGACTGGATAGAAGATGTATTTTTTTCTGTATGTTGGTAGAATTACATAGAAAACCTATCTGTATTTTTTAGCTATAGATAAGAAATAAAGGGGGAAAAGGCAAGGCCAGCTGGATGTTTGAACCCTTTTCATGGTCCTGCTATGCCTCTGAATAGTGAGGTATTATGTGTATTCTGTTTAAGAATGTTAATCTTGCATCTGCTGGTGCTTCCTGTCATAGGCTTGAGCTAAACAATTTGAACTCTTATACTAGTGGTTTTGATTCTCATGGTTTTGCTAACTAGGCTCAAACCAGCAGACTGTTACTGCAACAAACTTAGCATACATTTGTAAATGAACTGTGACATGAAGAGTCTGAATGTAAATTTAGGTTTGAACTTTATTATACAAGGTTGATCGAACTTCTGTGATTACACGTACTAACACAGGTTCCCTATTATTATGGTTAAGAGTGCAGGTTCTCGAACAAATTTCCCTGAGTTTACAGTAGCTTCATCACTTACTAGCTTTGTGACTTTGGATAAATCACTTAATCCCTCCATGCCTCAGCTCCCTCATATGTATAATGATGGTAGAAAGAGTGCTATCTATTAAGGTTGTTGTAAAGATCAAAATATGTGAATTGTTAAGAACATTGCCTAGCATATGGTAAGTACTATATAAATGATCAGCTGTTATTATGTTCTTGTAAATAGCTTCATTTTTTAAAAACTGCCTTTTAACCTTTCATCAGATCATTGAAAGTATTATTGAGGAGAGTCAGAAAGTACTACAGCTTGAAGATGACTCTTTGGATTCCAAAGGAAAAGGACACTCTGATCAGGTTACAAGTCCTCTTGTGGCTGGGACAGATCTTAGCAATATACCTGGACTGTTAGCCGTAGTTGATCAGGTACTACAGGAAGATTCCAAAAGGGCAGAGAGTCAGAACGTATTTGAAGAAACTGAATTAAAGCTAAAAAAATGTTTTCCTTCCGATGACACCTGTGAGAAACCAGTAGATGAAACCGCTAAGTTAACTGAAATAAGTTCAACTGAGCAGCTTAATGTGCCTGAAACTGAAACAGAAGTACTGAACAAGGAAGCAGTGGAAGTCAAAGGAAGTGACATCCTGGAACCTGCATCCTCAAACTCCTCATCTGCTAAAGATTTTGCTGCTGTGGAAGAATTGGCTCCTGCCAAACCCCCAAGACAGCTTACTCCAGAACCTGATATAGTGGCTAGTACAAAGAAGTCTGTTCCAGCACGCCCACCCCCTCCAACTAATTTCCCACCTCCTAGACCACCACCTCCATCTCGACCTGCTCCACCACCAAGAAAAAAGAAAAGTGAATTGGAGTTTGAGGCTCTTAAAACACCCGATCTAGATGGCAAGTATTCATTGAGAAATAAGTATTTTTGTGGGGAGATTTTTGAGTCAAAACTGTTTCCGTTTGATTTTGTTTCAGTTTATACTATGTACAACCATGTTGATGACCGAGTTATAAAAATTACTTCAGTAAAAAATAGTGAAAATGTTCACATTGGTGATTATTTACATTACTGTTACAATTGAACATTTCAATAGACTCCAAACTTTCAAATCTGTTACCACTGGAGAGCCAGTTTGCTGTAGTGAAAAGAATATGGGATTTGGAGACAAGATTTGAATTCAAGTCCTAGATCTCTTAATGTGTAAGTTGTATAGCCTTAGAGAATTTAAATAACTTGTTTGAATCCTGGTTTCTCCACCTATAAAATGAGAGAAATAAAACCACTTTTGTCACAGGTTTGTTCTAAGAATCAGAAAAATAAAGATTAAAAGCACTTCTTAAGCTATGTACAAGGTCCTATTTAACTGTGAGTTATCACCATTATTATTATTGCAGTTCCCAAAGAGAATATTACATCTGATACTCTCCTAACCACAAACATGACTTCCGAGAGTACAGTCAAGGATTCTCAGCCTTCTCTTGATTTGGCAAGTGCTACCAGTGGAGATAAAATAGTTACTGCCCAGGTTGGTGAATTTGTGTTACATTGAATATAGATTTTATCAACTTTATGCAACTAGCTGGTTTGTATGAACCTCGTTTCTTCTCCAAGCCAGATATCTCCTTATCGCCAAAACCTGGCCTCCTTACATCCCTTGTCCAGCTCTGCTACTAAGTAGCTGGGTGACTCCAGGAAACTATTTAACAGCTGAGTCTCAGATGTCTCATTGATAAAATGGGCAAGAGGGAAAACCTTTCTTAAAGGTTTCTTGCAAGGATGAAATAAGCTAAAGTATGCTAAGTACCTGGCCATGTAGTAGGCATTGAAAAAATGATAGATGCTGCCATTTGTAGTATTACTGATATTAATAAGCATCAACTACAATCTTCATTTACCTGACCTATAGTGGGGACAAAATTGGGGACTTTTGATTTTTTATAATTTCCTTTTCCTAATCATGAAAAGAACTTCACACAGTATGCTATATATCAACACATGAGGCAGTAGAAAGGAATTGGTAACATGAATTTTCACCACAGCCAAATTCTGGGACTCAAGGTTTACCTATGTGGCAGCTGTGATTTTGGCAGGTTAGCAAACTGAGATAAGACATTATAGTCTTGTCATGGCCTTAGAGCAGAGATTGGCAGTGGCTTGTTTATTGCAAGGCCCCCAATCTAAGAATGGTGCTAACATTTTTCAAGGCTTGTTAAAAATAAAGAAAAACAAAGAATATGTGACAGACACCATATGTGAAGCAAAAATAGGTATTAAAATATTTAGTATCTAGCTCTATACAGAAAAAGTATTAGGAACCCTGCCTTTGAGAAATACACATATATAGCCTAGATTAATGACAATTCTTGTGCTGGCATTCTACTAGCAGAGAACTGCTTTTGGGTCAGGTTCAAATAGTACCTTTATTTGCTTTCAAGGCTACTAAGACATTATTTCATGGGCAGCAATAGTTTTAGTACCTAATGTTTTTTAGCACGCTGGGAATAATAAAGAGCTGAAATGGAGTGTTCTATTTAAATTTTCATTAGGTAGGCTCCATTATTTGAATTATGGAATTTTTTAGAACCAAGTGTGGTAATGAATAATTTATAGAAATTGACTTAGTCAACTTTCTGTATATAAAATTATAATTTCAGGAAAATGGAAAAGCACCTGATGGACAGACAATAGCAGGTGAAGTGATGGGACCTCAGAGACCTAGATCCAACTCTGGAAGAGAGCTTACTGATGAGGTATAGTCATATTTTTTGTCCTTAAAAACATACGATATAAAAACCATTATGGGAAGGTGAAAAATTTTGGAGATGAATGTACATGCACAGCAATGTGAATATACTTAATGTCACTGAATGAACTATACAATTAAAAATGGTTAAAATGATAAATTTTATATTATGTATATTTTACCATGATTATTTTTTCATTTACCGTTGTTAGCCAAAAAATCATAATATAGAAGAAAAAATGAAAATGAAGATTGTCTTAGTTTTTGTTTTTTTAATATGCTGAAACTTGCAACTCTACTTAAACTTGCCCTTTCACACAGTTTTGTGGTGGAATAAATATATTGAAGCAAGGTCTACATATCATAGAAAATGGACTTAGAGAGAACTTGACATTATAGATATGTATATGTTTTTTGTACTTGTTAGGTGATATACAGTGCAGACGGACTCAGTACTTCTTACCATTAAAATTTAGTATACATCTGTTGACCAATTTATTCAGAATAAAGTTTTGAAGTAAAATCTTAGTTTTTGATTCTTTTAAACAGCACATTTAAAAAAATATACTTTGAAAAACAGTTTGGCAATTTTTCAAAATATTGAATGCCGCCTTGCCATGATGTAGCAATTCCACTCCTGTGTATATAGCAAAGAGAAATGAAAACATGTCTGCACCAGAGAATGTACACAAGTGTTCATAATAGCCAAAGTGTAGAAATGATACAAAGTGATGAATGGGCAAATAATGTGTTGTATATCCATCCACGTGGACTGTTTTTAAGCAATTAAAAGGGATTAAGTTCTGATACATGTTACAGTATAGATGAACCTTGAAAATATGTTGCTAAGTGAAAGAAGCCAATCACAAAAGACCACATACTGTATGATTTAATTTATTTGAAAGGTCCAGAATAAGCAAATCCATAGAGACAAAAAGGAGATTAGTGGTTGCCAGGGACCAGGAGGATGGGACAGAATAAGGTATGACAGCCAGTGGGTGTAGATCGGGTTTCTTTTTGGGGTAGTGGAAATGTTCTAAACTTAGATAATGGTGATAGTTGCACAACTCTGTGAATATATTCAAAACTGTTGAACTATATATACTTTAAATGAGTGTCTTTTACTCATTTAAAAGGTGTGTGAATTGTATCTCTCTAAAATGTTAAAAATTATTGTACACAATATTGAATATAACTAGAAAGTGCTTAGCTTAAATTTTTGAGGATTTTGTAGACTCAGAAAAATAATTAAATTACAGATCCTATTGTTGTTATTTTTTACATCAGGAAATTTTAGCCAGTGTAATGATTAAGAACCTAGATACTGGAGAAGAAATACCTTTGAGTCTTGCAGAAGAGAAACTGCCAACAGGTATTAATCCTCTCACTCTACACATCATGAGAAGGACTAAGGAATATGTAAGGTATGGCCTAACATTATTTATCATTTGTAGTATTTTATTCAGAGTGCTGAAGATTTCTGTTTATGAACTATGACAGTTCCTAACTTGGTTTCATTCAGCCTTTTTTAAACTTGGAATTAAAATAGTTAATGTATGTATTCTTAAGCTTTGTTCGCTCTCTGTTTAAGACTATGCAGTTACTGGGGGAAATAGTACATATCATCAATCCATCGTATTTGGTTTCTCTTTTAAACTGATTTATATTATGCTAGAGGCAGTATTAAAACATATTGGGGCTAAAAAGCCATATTGAGATGAACGTTTGGTCTTCTGAAACCTTTTTTTAAGGATCAGAAATTTTATATATATGATTTGGAGGGCCAGAAAATGGCTTTAGGGTGAGGTTATTTACTTTACTGTGGGATGTACTAAGGAATGATTTCTATGAAAGCAAAGCTTTTTTAAGTAATATATGATGTATCTGATGAGTGAGGAGGGAGATATTTACAAGTTAATTTGTCATTTCTGTGCAGCATGTTTTGTTCAGCAGAAAGCCTTGTTTGCAGTAGGTTTTTCCTAAGTTCCTCAATTGCATTCTCTGAATTTGTACATTGCACCTTGCTTAAAGATTCTGTCCTTTGATCTTTCAAGTTTAAATTCTCAGAGTCATCCTTCAAATGAAACTTATATAAAGCATTTTAACACAGTTTTTTTTCTTATTCTAATTAGCAATTCTGTAGTAAGTTCATATGAAGATTTTTGAGAAGTGTAAAGAAAGGAGCTTCTTTTATTTATTTTTTATTTTTTATTAAGTGTATTGGGGTAACGTTGGTTAATACAATTATATAATTTTCAGGTGTACATTATCATTTGACATCTGTAGATTCTATTGTGTGTTTATCACCCAAAGTCCAGTTTCCTTCAGTTACCATATATTTGATTCCCTTTACCCACTTCACCCTCCCCCCTACTCCCCTATATTTGACCCCCTTTACTGCGTCTACCTCTACCCTCTCCCATCCCCTCTCCCCTATAGTCCATGTCCATGAGTCCCTGTTTGTTTGTCCTGTTCACTTGTTGCTTTTAGGTTTATATCCCACATATAAGTGATATTGTGTGATTTTCAAGTTTTTCTGTCTCACTTATTTTGCCTAGCATGGAAAAGGGCTTCTTTTAAAATTACTTCTTCCTCTTGTAGTAATGATGCAGCACAGTCAGATGATGAAGAGAAGTTACAGTCTCAGCCAACAGATACTGATGGTGGAAGGTTAAAACAGAAAACGTGAGTTATAGTACATCCCTTTTCTTCATTTCAAGCTTTAATTTAAAAAAAAAAATAGAGAACTGCCATAGTAGTTTAAATCTGTGCTCTCTCCAATTTATATGTCATCTACTAGTACCACTCCCTGCCCCCAGCCAATAGATTATGAGTTCCTTGAGGCTGTATTGGTCATTTTTATAGCATCTCACATGTAGTAAATGATCAATAAATTTTGCATCATGCCCGTATTTTTTTTCTGACAGTAGGTACCAGAAGTAGAGTATGATTATCCTTGAAGTTGCCCTTTTCCCTTTCTCTTCATCTCTGCAAATCGTCTTTGTCTTTCTAAACCCAACTACATGAGAGTCTTCCTGACTTCCTTATTTGGTAGTAAATTTCTTTTTTTTCTCAATTTCCATGACACCTATAGTCTGTATACCTTATGTTTGCCTTCTATTTTTATATTATCTTAAACAGTTCTCTGATTTAAAAAAAAAAAAAACAATCAAGTGGGTATTAAACAACTAAAGCATATGTTGCAAAAGGATTGTGATCATGCCATTCTTCTGTTTGCCCTACAAAAATCTAGCACAATGGTGGCCATATAGATTTTGCTTGATTATACACAAGTCACTTAATTGGCAATATTTCAGTGCAACGCCCAAAGTGAATTATCCATTCAAATCTGATCTTTTCCTAGTGTGGGAAGTATAGTAAAGAAAGCTTTGAGAATTTTTGGAAAAGTTGTACTCACAATGCAGGTCTATGGTAACACCTTTAGACATGTGGACCTTGGCTATCTAGCAATGACAGCTATCAGGAACTAGAGAATTTAGAATTATTCAGGAGACATATAAACATCCAGGAAAGATGTTACTTATTCCATGCACTAAAGCTCATCATTTTTCTAAAAGGAAAGCTCCTCAGGATCATTCAAAGCCATTATACTTCTTACATAATTTTTACAAATCTAGTCATTTAGTATCTGAGCTCACAGCAAAATGGAAGCACCAAACTGTGATAGGCTGTAAGTTGACACATAAGATTGTCAAATAATATTCTGATTGCGAAAGAGGAACGAGAAAAATGATAAAAGCAGTCACACATAAATAACACAAACATTTCGTATGGCAGTGCTTTCAACTTTTCCTCATGTCATGACACATGTAGAACATAGTAATATTTGCACTGAATGCTGGGATAAACTGATGGCCAGAAGAGACTGGCCCAGAGTCTGACTTCTCTGTGTCCTACCCTAGGGGAACCAATATTATAGCCCACTTACAAACCATTTGAAAGGCTCTGAATATATTTAAGAAGTGAAGATGATAACTATTTATTAAAGAAACTTGTTAAACATTAAGTGCCATTGAAGAAGGCACAAAAGTGTATATTTTAGATATGTTCTCATCCATAATAATTAAATAATCTGTTTTCTTAAGGTAGTAGTAAACCTATAGTTATCCAGAAAATATAACTTCACAATAGACCTTATAGTAATTTTAAAAATGGTTTATCATCTGTGTTTTCTGATTATCAAAAGTATTACAAAAATGTGTAAAATTGAAAAGAAAAGCCTCTTATAATCTCACCCCAGAAATAATCAGTATTAATAATCATGTGTATTCGCCATAGAATTTTTTTTTTTCATAAAAGTGGGATTATACTGTGCCTATAGTTTGTGGACTTGCTTTTTAAAAAAAATATCTGATATGTAATAGGCATCTCTTTATATCAATACCAACAGTGAATATATTGTGGTCTTTTTATCAGCCAGATATGAGAGTTTTGTGCTGCAGATACAATAGTTAAGACAATCATAGTCTCTGCCCTCATAGAACATCCATTCCGATAGGATAAACATACATTAAACATATATTACACAACTAAACATATAAACACAGATAAATCTAACTGCATTTATAGTAATTACTATAAAAATAAATGGGGTGCTATGGGAGTATAGAACAGGAAAATCAATTTGAAAGGGTTAAGGAGGGCTTTTTTGAGAGAGAGAGCTGGTCTGACACCTAAAAATGAGTGGAAATTAGCTAGGGGAGGAGTGTTCCAGGCAGAAATAACCACATGTGCAAAGGACCTGAGGCAACTAACAGTTGGTAAATTTAAGGAACTGAGGTTTGCCTCATTTATTTTTTTGCATTTCATTTTAAGAATATACCAACACTTATTTATCCATTGCTCTATTGATGAAAATTCAGTTTATTTCTACTTTTTTACCTATTCTAAACAATGCCACAGTGAACACTATGTGTGTGTGTGTGTGTGTGTATGTATGTATATAAACTTTTTCAAATAATATCCTTAATATCATGAGCTCCAAAAATTGGTAAAAATTACCCGTGATTTGTTTTGGTTGTAAATATGTACTTTGCTTTTTAAAAATAATATATAAAATTTGAGGCTTAGGTAATTGAAGAAGCAATTAAGTAAGTCCTGTTTATGGGAGCTTGAAATACATAAATTACACTGTTTGGTAATACCTACTGGGAAAGCTCTGCCTAAATGCATTGCATGCAAATATCCAAACTAAAAGAGAAGGGACAAGAGCCCATCTTAGGCTACCAAAGCATTCTGTTTTGTGAGAAAATACCTCTTTATCGTTCCTTTTTATTGGTAAAATGTGTTTTTAAGGATGACTTCCTAAAGCAACCTTCTCAAAGCAATTCTCATTGCAGATTCATGGCCTCACCCTAGACCCTCTAAATCAAATGATCTGAGGATAAGGCCCAGGTATCTGTGCTTTAAACACTCCCCTCCCTCACCCCTCCCCACCAATTGATTATCATTCACCAGTGAAAACCAAGGCTCTAAAGTGTACACTATTATACATTGGCTGAAGTGCCAATGTATTTCCTTTGTAGCCATATTGGCTTGAATATATTCTATACAAAGGGTTTGGGATCAAAGACCTACTATTTATGTAAAAAAGAGTTATTTCAAAATAATATACTTTACCAGTCACAGCTAATGAGATTATCAGTGAATTGTCGATCTTTTACTATTAGTTGAGTTAATAATAAGTAATTTTGGTGGTTTTTTTTTTATATATTTGGTAAGGACTCAACTAAAGAAGTTCCTAGGAAAATCAGTAAAGAGAGCAAAGCACCTCGCTGAAGAATATGGTGAACGTGCTGTAAATAAAGTTAAAAGTGTTAGAGACGAAGGTAAGTAAAATAGAACATTTCAACCAAATATTTAATTGATTTGGCATCATCTACATTTAGCCTGTAGTTTATAAGAAACATTCTGTTTTATTAAAAGTAATAAACTTTTATAGCTAATATCTTAGCATTTCAATAAATCATGTTACTCTTGCTATTACTTAATTTTACAAGTGGGAGGAAAAGTGAATTTATGCATCTTAAACATGAATTTTTGCATACTTTGTGACTGTGGCAACCTAGAAGAATTGAGTGTTCAATAATCACTTGTAAATTAGTTATGTAAGGCTATTTAGTTCTTATAGCTATTTTTAAAATTAGGTAAATTCTCTAAATTTGTGCAGACCTTAACTTCCTATCCCCTTGTCATAATTGCCCTCATTTGTTTTATTTAATAAACACTTACATAGTGCTTATTCTGTGCCAGACACTGTCCTAAGCACTTTCATCTGTATTAACTCATTTAATCCTCCTAAAACCCCATGATATAAGTACTATTATTATCCCTATTTTATAGATGAGAATACCGAGGCAGAGAAAGGTCGGTACCTTGCCTACAGCCACACAGATAATAAATGACAGCTGAATTTGGACCCAGGCAGTCTGGCACCAGGCTCCATGCTCTTAAAATGCTGTTTAGTAATAGGCAAATTTTCCTTCTCTCTTTAATGAATTTTCTTGGTAAGTAGTGGCTATGAAAATATGATAGTAGCTATATCTCAGCTAGTGATTTTTGTTGCTTTTATATTTAGTATTTCATACTGATCAAGATGATCCTTCATCAAGTGATGATGAAGGAATGCCATACACGAGACCAGTTAAATTCAAAGCAGCACATGGTTTCAAAGGACCTTATGATTTTGATCAGATCAAAGTGGTACAAGATCTTAGTGGTGAACATATGGTAAGTACCTTTTTATTTTTCAGTATCAATTATTTTCATTGAGAGAAATACGTTGACCTCTATAAAGGTGATCTTATGTATGTAATTCTGCTAGCCTTATTCAAGAAGAGTGAATTTTGATATTAATATGATTTAATGAATAGGTAATGCAGAATCTATCTCTGAATTACTGTTCAACAAGCAAGTTATTGAATTAAGTAAACTCTAGGCCTTTATCATTAAGAAAGCTATGTAAAGTTACCAGACTTTAAAACAGTTAAATTAGAGGATAGTCTGTCAATTTGAAAAATGTTTAAAGTGTTCCCCAGTATATTTTAAATAATTAACATCTATATTTCAGAAGCTCAGTATACTTTGTAAAGTGACAGCTAAAACAAGGAGAGAGGTAGAGGTACGATCAGAGTTAAAAATGTACCAAAGTAGATATAAAGTACACAAATTATATTGCCTCTGAAAATGCTAGGAATATAGGGAAGGAAGTAATAAACTCAGAACTGGCTAAATGAGGCTGTGCATCCTTGATCAGGAAATCTATTTATCTATTTAGATTTTAAATCTAAAAATTGGCCTAACTGGAAGGAAACAACCACAGACATACGAAATGGCAGCCAGATTGGAACTGAAATTTAGGTGTTTATCATCTAAACATAAAATGTTTGAGTTGACTGTAGTAACTTCCTTAAGGAATCTGATGAATTTCCTTGTGCTATATTGACTCTTTCATTATTTCCAGTCTTAAATAAAATCTCATTGTATTAGGCTCCAAATGACAAATTTCTAAATATACTTGAATTTTGTGGAAATTATGTTATTTCAGTAAATGAGCTATTGCCTCTTAGATAATCTTTCTGATCTGCATAACATGTGGTTTAATAGCAGTTATAAGTGTTTGTTATAATAGGATATAGCCTTTCCAATTTAAGAGTTCACATTAAAGCCCCCCACCGTACACACACACACACACACACACACACACACACACACACACACACACACACACACACAATTCCCCACTGTTGTTTTCATATCCATCTGGGAATTCTAGCCACATACTGCAAAGCCTTGTTTCTGGGGAGTAAAACAAGAGGAGACCACACCATTCCAACACTTCTTCTAAATGCCCAATACTATGAGGGTCACTGCTAAGGTGGGTTGTTTTTTTTCCCCTCAGCCCTGGTCAGGAGTTGCTGGTGCTATGCTGAGGGCTCTGACTCCTATCCTACTCCCCCTTGTGTTCAGCTGGGAAACTGAGATCCCAAATTAGGATTTGTGCTTTCACAATGAAGATTGTGGCAAACTGCAACTATCTTATCTCACCTTTCTTCTAAAAGTTCCTTTTTTGTGGTATTGTAGTACAGTGGTCCCCAACCTTTTTTGCACCAGGGACGGTGCTCCTATGAGAATCTAATGTCTGATGATCTGAGATGGAGCTGAGGCAGTAATGCTAGCGCTGTGGAGTGGCTGCAAATACAGATGAAGCTTCACTAGCTCACCTGCCACTCACCTCCTACTGTGTGGCCCAGTTCCTAACAGGCCACTGACCAGTCTGTGGCCTGGGGGTTAAGGACCCCTGTTATAGCACCATTGGACTGTTGGCTTTATGTGGTATTACTAATGTGAGAATTATTTTAGTATGTATGATTTGGCACAATTTTTTTATTTTGGCTTAATGTCTCAATTATTATAATAATAACTTTGAACCTTCCTTTGTTTTCATAGGGAGCAGTTTGGACCATGAAATTTTCTCACTGTGGTCGATTACTTGCCTCAGCTGGACAAGATAATGTAGTGAGAATTTGGGCTTTAAAAAATGCTTTTGACTATTTCAACAATATGCGAATGAAATATAATACTGAAGGTATTTTTTTTTTGGTGGGCTTTAAATATCTAGAGACATCTGGCAATTTTATATTTTATGTATATTGATGCCCTTTTATCCAGCAATCATTTGCAGCAACCACTACTTTACATAGTAGCCACAAACCTAAAAATAAGACAGACGTCAGTAGCAAAAAGCATCTATGCCCAGTGAAAAAAGCTATTAAAGCTTTTGACGTTATCCCTTTTCAGATACAGTACAGTTAATTTCATCAACTATTGAGAACAAAGTTATTTGGTTTCCCCTAGCAATCTTCACTTCTATCCAAGGTTAAAAAATATCTGATTTATCTAGAAAGAGAATGAGAATAATATATACATCTAATAAGTGAAGAATAATTAAGAAAACATAGCCATGGAGAGTAAATTTGATTTGTTAGTACATCAAAGGGTATATGAAAAAAGTTAAATGGAAAAGAGAAACCTCAGAAGATGACATATGTATACAATGATTACAACTATGTAAAATATTTCTGTATCATGGTAAGTTATCAAGAAAATATGTAGAATTGTTGTAAATAGGAGTTTCTAGTTTATGGAGTTCTTGTAATTATATCACTGCAGTAAATTTCCTCTACAAACCTTTCCCTCCCCACCCCAACCCCCCATCCACAATCAACCAAGTCTGGAAAACAAGGTAAGGAATGGGAAAAAGGACGTAGATGTGGCCATGGGCAGGAGTATGGAGTATGGTCAAAGCACCATTTTGAGGAACATAGAAATCTAGGAAGATCAACTAAACTGGCAAGCGAGGCCCTGTATATTTTAGTAGCCCTTTGGGTATTGCTTGCATTATGTTATAATACATAATTAAAGATGACGATGAGTTAATAATAGTAAACAATATTTATTATACATTTCTTTTATTGCCCTGACTAGAGCAAAAAGACTATTTTCAATGGCCATTGAGACTTATCCCAACCTAGACCCTTTCTGCTCCTTTGTTGTTCATCTTGCCACCTGTTATGATTGACAAGAATGTATTCACTATGAATAATGAGGATTTGACAGTACTTTCTTAAATCAGGGAAATGATTAAGCCATTCTATAAAGATTTTATATAAATGATAAATATTTTGGTACTGAAAGAGTTAATATTTCTCATGTATTTTTTTCTAGAATGTTACATTATTAATTAGGTGTTACTGTGTCATTATTTCTGATTGTGTGTGTATGTGTGTGCACATGCACGTGTGTGTACATGTATGTAAATGCCTTTTTACAGTTATATTATATTGTTTTTAGGGCGTGTGTCCCCGTCACCTTCTCAGGAAAGTCTAAATTCATCAAAATCTGATACAGATACTGGGGTATGTTCATTATTTTATGGTTACTATTGTTAAATATTACAATTTGGTTTGTTTACTATAAAGTACCTTATTGTTTATTAGAAGTTATATTTGCATGAAAGCACTTAATTAAAATTAAGATGTGTTAGAAATAAGTTTTTTCTATTAGAATTGAAAAAAGTGTGATGTTTAAAGGTTTTCAGACAGTGAATAATATCACTCAAGCTACTGAACTGATGAAAACTTAAATAAAACAAAATCCATTCCCCTCAAATCCATGTTAGATATTTTTAAAAAAATAATAATGGATACCCAAATAAGAGATAATTAAGGAAAGAAAAAAGGTATTGAAATACTTTAATTTTTCCATCTTCTTGGTTTAATAAATGCTTTATCACAATTTTAGATAGCTTTAAATATCTTAACGATTTTCATTTGGTCTCAGCAGGAAAGTTAAATATAACCAATTTTAAACCTAAAAAATAGAATATAAAATAGTCTAAGCTGTCCCTTGTGCTTCTAGGCAAGAGTGATGTAAACAAAGAGAACCTAAAATGTACACTTGCTCGGTAGTATTTTCTTGAGATTTCATTGGCTCTATAGTATTAGAGACGAATTTTTTCCTACTCTAAACATGGTCCTCTCAGCTTTCCATAGGTCTGTAATTCCTTGTTCTCTTCCTATATCCCTGCTATTATGTCCTCTTCCACTCCCTTAAATGTTGTTGTTTCTAAGAGTTCTTCCCTTGGCCATTCTCAACTGACTTATTCATTTGTTGCCTCCAATCCTGAACTGGCTTTAGCTCCATAATTTTTGTTTCCTTTCAATACCATTATGTTTTTTAAACAAGAATGAGATCTTATTGTGCATGTGCCATTTTCACATAACAATATATAAAAGATCTCTCCACTTACATGTTGTTCAAGCACATCAATTAATAGATCTAAAACAACTTCCTCAACAATGTTTTTTGAATACCTGTTACATGTGCCAGAAACTGCTAGACTCTGCAAAGTTAAATGAGACATATTCTGTGGTCTCAGACCTTGCTGACTAGTGAAATAGATATATCCACTATCACAGTATTGGATAATAATATTCTATACAAGATAATACACAAGTATAAGAGTTAGCCTTGTGAATCAGGGTGTCAGGGAAAACTTCCTGGAGGCTTTGATGTTTGAGCTAGGAGTTTACTGTATGAGTGAAGGAAGGAAGGGGCGTCTCAGCACGAATAGCCAATGTAAATACGTGAAGACTGAAACAGCATGGCATGTTGAAGGTACTAAAAGAAATCCCATGTGGTTGGAGCAAAGGGTGTAAATGATGAGAGCTGTAGAAGAGGTAGGCAGGATTGGGATTTTAAATGACCTTTTGTGTTAGACCAAGACGTTTGAACTGTATCCTGCACGCTACTGGAGGAGAGTGTCTTTGAGGGGCCTTTGATCAGGAGCTCAATTGAAATGTTCAGATTTTGGTTTTAGAAAGAGCATTCCAATAGCACTGTAAAGGATAGATTGGATGGGGGCTCCAGGCTAGACACAGGGAGACCACTTAAGAGGCTGTTAACCCAGGGCAGAAATGGGTACTTTGGTTATGATAGCAGTGGATCTAGAAACCGTAAAGGGTGAGCTGAATTCGAGAGCTGTAAAAGTAGGATCTCTAGGAGTTGGTGACTGATTAGCTGAGGTGGTAAGTGAGTAGCCTAAGATGATTCCCAGGGGTCTGGCTTGAGCAATGGGATAGATGTTAATGGTCATTCATGGAAATATCTTTATTATCTACCCACAGTCCACCTGCTTCTCCTCTCTTTTGAACCTTCTTTAATGACATCAACATCCATAAGTTACCTTTTTAACTCAGAAACATTCTATTACTTTTCGAATTAGTTACAAATATCCGTCTACTGCCTCCACCTACAACTGCCCATGGAATCTGTCCCCTCATCCCCTGTTGTCACTCACATCACCTAGGCCCTCAACACTCATTTAAATGTTTGCTGTAGCCTCCTAATTGGTTTTTCTGTCCCTGATCTCTACCCAATTCATTTTCTATACTTCCACCAGCTTTTTTTTTTTTTAATTCAGATCTAACTGTGCTATTTTTGTTGCTTAAAATCTGATGGCTCCTTGTCACCTACAGATTAAGGTCCTTACTGATATTGCTTCATCTTACCTTTTTAAATCAACTCTAATTCTCTAGAGACTATGCATCCTATTTGTCATGCCATGTCTTTGCCCATGCTGTTCACTTTGCCAGGAATGTCTTACCTATCCCCTTTGTTCACAGGGCAAAGCCCTACTCATCCTTCAAGATTCAGCTCAAATATCTTATCTCTCTTATTTTCCCTGAATCAAGCAGGCAAAATTGTTTCTCATTTGTGTTCTGACAGTATGTCATATATACTTTGACACTGATATTACTTAGCACATCTTCCTTCACAGTTCATCTCACTGACTAGGCTCAGGGCTGATTTAAGGCAAAGAACTATTCTTCACAGATTGTAGTATCTTTGGAAGCTAACCCATGCCTGGCTGTGGTAGGCCTGAATCAGTGTTGAATTCCTATTTCTGTGCCTTTATTCCTATTTCCCTTATCTGGATGCCTGCAATCTCCCTTCTTTTTATTCCGAGCTTGCCCATTCTTCAAAGCTCACTTTCTCTAGAAAGCCTTCACTGGCTAATGTAGCAGAGAGAATTTTAACTGCTTTGCTTTAAAGAAAAGGGTTTGCTTCTATTAGTTTAATTCACCATAAAGTTTCCAGGCATTGGTTACTATTAAAAATAGGGACTATTTATACCATCTTGTATTATGCTGATTTCAGTAGTCCTACTTATAGATTCTTAACTACTTGCATCCATGCCCCCTAGCCAACAAAACCTAAGTAACTCCTAATGTTGTTTGAATACAAGACCTTTTATTTTTTAATTTTTAAAAAAATTTTTTAAATTCTTATTTTTTTAATTTTTTATGGTGACATTGGTTAACAAAATCCAATAAGTTTCAGGTGTACAATTCAACAGTAAGGCATATATATATTTATACTGTGTGTTCACCTCTCATAGAATACAAGACATTTTAAATGAGGAACATAATAGTTCTTTGACACAAAATGTAGTGACCTCCTGAGTACTAAGGTGTTTTTTTTTTCCAGAGTCTTGAATATTACTTATATCTATTGTTTTCAGGAAAAGATTGTGTAGGGTTTCTTTTCACTTCTGTCATTCTATTTGGGGGGGATAGTTAAAAGAGGCCTCTATTTCATATGCCTTTGGAGTTCAGTATCTGATCTTACCTTTGAACCTAGTGCTAGGTGCAGTGAGGCACAGTAAGCACAATGGAGTTCATGTTCATGTTCCTGGTATGTGTATTCTTTTTTCTGTTTTCTCATGATAGTGATACATCTCTTTTGAACTAAGTTCTCACTTTTGTCTTAGCATCCGTGTAAAATAGAATACCTGAAAGCACCTGTTGTATAGTTAAGCATACAGAGTAACGTACATCAGATTACTCAGCTTCTCATTGGTCATGCCAGCCTTAGAATTATGCTCTGTTTCTGTTGATTTCCAAAAGTAGCTCAATAAACATAAGGAAGAAAAGGAGAGAGGTATGCTTAGTTTGCTCCATTATGCTAAGGAATTATGAAATTTCTTCTTGACACTAGAAGTTGTAAGTATGCAGTTTATCTAAAATTAATACTTTTGGAGGGTAAATCTCTGTTTGGTGTGCTTAATTAGTGGAACATCAGTTTTTATGTTATAGCACTTAACTGCTGCTTACAATTTTGAGAGTAGATTGTAGGGGAGGAAAAATATTTTTCTACCCTCTTAGGTTCTACAGCTGGAATCTACAAAATAACCTGACAAAGGACAGATTAACAGGAGAAATGCTTTATCACATATGCATATAGAAAAATAGGGAAGACCCAAAGAAACAGTTAGATCCAGGGGCTTATATATCATTTTAACAAAGAGCAATAAGTTTGTAGGGATGTGACAAGACAAACAAAAAGGGGTTTAGGATTTTTAGGGGCATTAAATTGTGGTAAAGTAAATATATTGGAAGAAACTAATGGAAGTTATATAAGGGTTATTTAGTAAAGTCCTGTATATGTAGACTCATGCTGTCTCCAGAAATAAAATTCACTTTCTTCTTTCTAGTAAATGAGAGGTGAAGGGAAGACACCTTGACAAAGCAAATTTTATGCTCTGCTTTCAGGTAGAAGTGGGGAGGGTTGAGACTTTTTTCTTGTGTCTGTTTCTTCGAAGTTGTCTTCAGTTCAAAACAATCCTTATGCAAAAGGGCATGCTTTGGGGTGAGATTCTGATTCCCCTTAAGATCATTAGAATCAAAAGCTTGGATGAAGGGAGTTAACTGTAAAGAATAAAAGCTAATTTTTATGAAATTCTACATATGCAGCATTTTATTAAAAATATGTATTGGTTTAGACTTGGTTTAGTCAACAAACAGTTAGTAAATGTCTACAATGTCTTAAGCCCTGAAAATATAAAGATGTAGTGGACAGCCCATGCCAAGGACCTATGCATGAGGGAAGACAGACATCAACAATGATAATATATGTCCAAAACAGAATTATGTATCATTTTCCCAATAAAATCACTCCTTTGACAGTATACTTGACATCAGTTCATTGTTTAACATCCATACCATCTCCTGAGTTAGAAACTACTACCACTTTTTACTCTCTTCTCTTTTCAGTGTCTACTCGTTTACTACATCCTGCCCACTTAGTCTCAGAAATGTCTTTGGAATCTGGCCATTCCTTTAATTTCCACTACTGTAATCCAGGCTTTTTCTCTTACCTGGACCATTAGAGCTCTTTTCCCAGATTCCAGTCTTTCATCCACACTACCAGCAGAATTACTTTCCTATAAAACAAATCTGATCACGTTACTCTCGTTTAAGCAATCCTTTTGGCTCTTTTTTTCCTATTGAATTATGTTCAGATTCCTTAGCTTGACTCAACCTTTCAGAGATCAGCCTGGCTTCAACTCTCATTGTTATTTACCACCCTTCTTTCTCACAGGCCTTATGTTCTGAGCCACTCAGTTGTTCATTTTTGCACCAACAAAAATGTCAGACCCTTTGTGGGTCCTATGTGTTTACATATGCTATTCCCCTTTGCCTGGCAAATTCATTTTCAGACTCAGGTCTTCTTGCTGAAGCCTTCTTTGCTTCACTTAATGTATACTTACTGATATATGCTCTCTCATTGTTCCCATGGCACTTCACCCATATTTCTGTTAAAAGCACTTACTATACTATACCAATTTATGTAACAACAGCTACCATTTTATGTGCCCTTACTATGTGTCATGTACTTTGCTAAGTGCATGTCACGTCTTATCTCATTTAACCCCACAACAGTCCTGATGTTGTTGTGAGACACTATTAAGAACTCTATTTTACTGATGAAGAGAAGAAGGCTTAGAGATGTTAAGTCACTCACCAATTTCACACAGTTGATAGTGTCAGAAATAGAATGCAGCTCTCATCTGTCTCTAGAGCTTATTCTCTAACTGTTATACTCCACTAGTTGGCATCTTAAGGTCTGGCACTATGTATTCATTTAGTCCACAGATATTTATTGAGTGCCTACCATGTATTAATCACTGCTCTAGGAATTGGGGAGATAGTGAACAAAAGACGCAAATATCTATTGTTATGAAGTTTAAATTCTAGTGTTTGGAGACAGAGAAACAAATTGTGTAATATATTAGAAGGTGATAAATTCCATGGATAAAATAAAGCAGAGTGGAGGAGTGACAGGGTAAATAAGGTGGACAAGCAAAGCTTCACCAAGAGATTGTCATTTGAGCAAAATCCGAAGGAGGTGAGGCAGTGGTCATTATGGCTATCTGAAGAAGAAGAGTGTTCCAAGTTGAATGAACAGCAAGTGGAACTGCTATAAGGCAGGAGTTCTGGTGTATTCAAAAAAAAACAGCATTGAGGCATGAGTAGCTGGAGCCAATGAGTGACAGGGAGAGCAACAGAAAATTAAGTCACAGAGGTGTGGATGGGGCCGTCTTAACATATAGGCCATTGTAATGACTTTGGCTATTATTCTAAGAAAGACAGAAGATAATGGAGGGTTTTTGAACAGAGAATGTCATAATCTGGCATATAAAAGACCCCTTCTGCTTTTAATACTGAGAATAGATTATAAGATAAGAAATATCATTTATTTTGGTATCTCAGGTAACTAACACAGTATTTAGTAAGTGCTAATAAATATCAAAAGGCTTACAAGTTTTCATAGCAGTCTAACTTTAAAATGACATTTTTAGATAATCAGGATATTTGAGTATGAATTTGATGTTAGATGATATAAATTGTATTTTAGGTGTGATAATGGCATGATAGTTATATTTAAAAGAGGGCTTATTAGTTGGAGATACAGATAGAGTATTTACTGATAAAATCAATGGTGTTCAAGACTTGTTTTCATGTTCCAGCAAAAGTAAGCAGATATATAAAAGTAGGAGGATTGATTAAAAAAAAAAAGATGAGTAAAATGTTGATGTTCATTAAAGCAGATGATGGGGGCATGGGGGCCATTATACTAATTATTATATTCTACTTCTGTGTATGTTTAAAATGTCCATAATAAAGTTTTATATATATTTTGTTTACATAAATATATATATTTCTATAGAGATATAAATATCCCTAGATAGAAATATCTATTTAAAGAGGTATATAAATTAGGTAAAATATATAACTTTTTTTAGTAATTCTGCCTTTAAAAAACTATTATAAAGAAATAATCAGATATACCTAAAGATGTAAGTAAAAGGATTTTCATCTTAGTGTTCTCATAATAGCTAAAATTTGAACAGGCTAAATTTTTAACTGTTGGGAAATAAAAACCATGGTATAATCCATACAGTAGAATATTATTCTATCCTTAGATTGTTTTCAAAATCTATTTGACAGTAAAAAATACTCAAAATAAAATAAATATGAAAAGCAGAATGGAAAATTGGATATAGTATTATCCCAATTTTGACTAAAAATATCTATAAATGTTTATAAATAAAAAAAAGTTAAAGGAAATACCCTGAATTATTACTAGTAGTTATCTCTAGGTAGTAGGATTTTAGGTCATTTTTATTTGATTCTTTATACTTTTGTATTTCTAAAAAAAATTTTAATAAACTTACCTGCTTTTATTAAAATAAACAACAGAAGATACTATAAAGTCTCAGGTTTAAACCTTTTGATTCAGTAATACCCTTTATATTGGGATAAAAAAATAATCAAATAGGGATAAAGATTCATGTTCCAGAATAGTCATTAAATTGCTGTTTATATTAGCAAAAAAATTGGAAATGTCTAAATGACCATCTTAGAGAATGATTAAATTATAGCACTTCCTTTACAGCTAGTAAATGTTTTCAAAGAGTAAAATACGGAAAACACTCATGATATAATAAAAAGGAAGATACATGTGTATAATATGATTTTAATTATGTTTTTTTTAAATGAAGCATTGAAGATGGTCAAAATGTTAGCAGATTATGGGTGGTTTTAATTTTAGTTTTTCTACTTTCTGTGCTTTCTGAATTGTCTAGACTGACTTTATAATTAGAAAAACATTAAGTATTTTGGAAAGTAAGGTAGAGTAGAAAGAGAAGAAAATGGATGTTTAAAGAGGAAAAAAAGATCTGGAATCACTATTAGAGGAAATATGCTAAGGAATTAATGAAATGTAAATGATTATTAAAGAAAAAGCTGAATTTGATCATATGGGGCAGGCCTGTTTAATGTCATGTCTTCCAGCAGTGTCCACTGGACTGGCAGCAAAATTAGAAGTAGCTGTGGTGATCTAGGATTAGTAGTGCTTGGCAAAAGGTCAGGGCATTTTTGTTGCTGTTCGTCTCCACAGTGGATGTGAAGATGTTTTTATAAACCGTAAAGTCCTATACAAATAATAGTGGCAGTTTTTAATCTATCCCCATGGCCACTGACCTAGTTCAGGCCTTCATTATTCTAACTTAAACTTACCGACTGCTCCTTCTGTCTCCACTTTCTCTCTCCAAATCACCTTTTATACTGTTGCCCAGTGTTCTCTTTGTAAAGCACTGGTCAGATCATGTTAGTTTTCTTTTCAGAAACCCGTGTTGGCTCTCCATTGCATTAGAATGTCTGAACATTGAAGCCACAAATTCGAGGCTCTTTATGATTTGATCTCAAAGTGCCTTTCCATCTTAATCCCCTATTATATCTCCATATACTTTTTTCTTCATCCTCATCATCCTACCTACCTTTCCCTAAATATGTAAGGCTTAGCTAACACTCCGTATTTTTGTTCATGCTACATCCTCTAAAACATTCAAGAAACAATCTCTGAACTTGAAGTTAGACAACTTGCATTTCTGCCTTGGTTCTGCTGTTTACAGGTGGCTGTGTGACCTTTAATATGTAATTTTAACCTCTTTGAGCCTCAGTTTTTTTCTTAATTTCTTCATCTTCATAATATTAATACCTACATCACAGAGTTGTTTGGATTCATTCAGATGATGAATACAAAAACATGTTATAAACTAAATGCACGGCACACAAGAATGGCATTATTTTCTACCTACCTCTGTCAGGATGATTTTGACTTCAAATAACAGAAATCCAACTGAAAATGGCTTAAACTATGAGGATGCAAGTCTGGAGGTAAGGTGGTTTCAGGGTTAGCTAATTCAGCAGCTCAGTAGTGTCATCACGGACACAGGGTCCTACCATCCTCTTGCTTTGCCATTCTTTATCTGTTGTTCTCTTGAGTTGATTCCCCTCACGGTCCTACAGTGGTTGCTGCATTCTCAGGTGTCACATGCAGATTACAATGTTCAGAGACAGGAAAGAGGAAGATCCCTTTGTATATGACTCTTTAAAAATGAGGGAATCTTTCTAGAGCCTTCCATGTTCCTTCCCACCCCAATAAACTCTCCTTCATGTCTAATTAATAAAAATTGTAACACATGCACATGCCTAAACTAATGATCAGTGGGAAAGAGAATAGGCTTGTCTTGATCAGCTTAGGCTGCTCATGATCACTCCCTTGTGCTGACTCCTACCTCTCCTAAAGGAATGGATGCTTAGAAAAGGACAAAGTGGAAGCTCTATTAGGAAGGGAAAAGACTGGTGGCACACTGTCTTCAGGGATGACACTAGTTTGTTTTTTAGGTCAAGGAGGTGAAGGGGTGATTAGTAGATTGAGCATAAATAGGAGTTTGTTTTTGGTCAGTCAAGATTTCAGTCATCATTACAAAATGATGAGAGAGCAGATGGAGTGAAAAGAGTATGAAGCTTTTGTTTTGCTAATTTTAGCATTTGTCTTTGTCTAAATAGGTATGCAGTGGAGCTGATGAAGACCCTGATGATAAAAATGCACCTTTTCGACAACGGCCATTTTGCAAATATAAAGGACATACTGCCGATCTCCTTGATCTTTCATGGTCTAAAGTAAGAAATTCATATTTGAATTGTGTGTTAATTCTATGTAACTATGACTTTAGGATAAAAACAAATGTTTTATTTATACGATTGTCACACTGTTGAGTGAATGTTCATGTATACTTTGTGGGAGTTATCTACAACTTAATCAAAGTTAAAAAAGAAATGTCAGGCTAATAAAAAATGTTTACTTTATATTACTTAATAGCTTCTATCTGTATCCATCTGTGTACTCTACCTTTTGCCTCTTTTATAAAGTAATTTTGCAAAGTATCCTCAGCAAAATAGATGTGACTTCAACTACAAAGAAGAAGTCTGATCTATCTTACCAAGACTGCTTTGGGGCTAATCTGCTACCTTCATGAAATTATCAATTTAGGTTTAACAATTATATTCTACAAATCAATGCTAAATCTTCATTTTGTGATTTTTTTTCTCTTATTAGAGCAAAATTATTTCAGAAGTGGAGGGGCTGTTTTGCCACTGATGAAATATTTCCGCAGTTTTGTGAAACTTAAAGAGAGATTTTAAATTTGATTTAAGGTTTTTGAAGTAAAAAGCAGTTTTTGGAATTTTTGCCTACCTTACACTTAGTATCAAAACTTGTCAGTAAGCAGAATCTAAAATATGTTAGAATTCAGGGAGAAGGAGTAATATTTAAAAGCCTTAAATTGAGATGTCAACTGAGTTAACAAAATATTATCAGTGATACCGGTGATGCTCACATATTTTAACTATGTTGGGAGAACCTCACAAACCACAAAAATACTTCTAGTCAGGCTTTCTCTGAGCTCCAGCTTTGAATCACTCTACTTATGAATTGCTGCTCCTGTCATACTTATTTACATTTTTCATAACCCATCTGTCATAATGTCTTTCTCTAAACTTCTGGAGCAAGCTTGGGCCTTATCTGGTAGTCTGGTTTTCAACTGAGCCCTAATTGTGTCTTTGTATTCCTTCCCTACCCTGTGTGAAATCTCACTGAGTTGTCAGAAGATGGAAATTTAAAGTGTCCTTAATTTGATAATCATATTCATCCAGAACAAGAAGTACAAAACACATAATTAGGTATCTTGCGCTTATTTTACTTTCTTAAAGCAAACCAATATTTTTCTGAAATGCCACACTAACTGGACGAAATTAGATCTCCATTGACCACTGTATTAGTCAAGTTCTCCAGAGTAACAGAACCAAGAGGATATACATACATAAGGAAGTTTATTTTAGGGAATTGGCTCACACAGTTGGGGGCACAGGCAAATTTGAAATCTGTAGGGCAGGAGTCACACTGAATTCTTAAGGTGGAATTTCCTCTCCAGCAAACCTGTTTTTGTTCTTAAGGCCCTCATCTGTCTGTATGCTTTTTCTTAAACTCTCTTTTACTTAACTGTTGACCTATGTACATTTCTAGGTCTTGTTTGCAGCAAGATTCTAAGTCCCTTTCTTGAGAGTAGGGACCATATCTTCTTTTACTATTGTTTCTCTTCAGTATCTAGCACAATGGATATTCATAGTGGGTTTTCTGTTTGTTGAAGACTTATTTTGCACCAGGTAACAAGAATTGTCTTGTTAATTCTTACAGTAATAACCATGTGAGATAGAGGATCCTTCATTTTGTAGATTAGAAGACTGGGCCTCTGACCTGTCAAAGATCACAAAACTACTTATTGTTGGAACTTAGATTTGAATATAATTTCTTTGACTTCCAAGATCATGCTTAGTTTAAGAAAACTATTTAATTTCACTTATTTAATAAGTATTTATTCAACAGAATCTCTTGGCATATTAGAACAAATCTTAACATGTCTTCAGCATCTTCACTTTTAGGGATGTCTTTATATTTCTTTCATATGCTTAAAGCCATGGACTATTGCAACAATTGAATAAAGTTAGTTTTAATGAACAGCAAACCATAGATTTAGTTTTTAAATAGTTGTGATTAATCAACAGGAAATATAAAGAAAACTGCACATACTCTTTAAAACTTTTCTGGAACTGAGTAGATCTTGAAAATAAAAATAATTGTTATTAGATATTTCAAAAGTTATTGTAAATCTTTCAAAATTGTGGGTTTTTTTCTGTTTTTTGCTTTTTAAAATATTTAAAATTTTTTTTCACTTTTCAAAATTATGTTTTTTAATTGTGAGGTACACCATCTATTTAAAATCAGATATACCACATAAAATGCATACTTTCTAAACTAGCCCACATAGCATATATGTATCAGTATAGTTATATTTACAAATAATTATTTATTCTGTCTTTATATTTAAAAATATAAGATTATTTTATTGCTTTAAGTAAATGACAAACCATCTTGTTATTTTCCATAACATGTGTTCTACTTAAGCACTCTGCAGAATGTGTAGTGGTTAGAGCCTAACCAAGAATCCAGACTACCCACTCTGCCATTGACAAGCCGTGTAGTCTTAGACAAATTATTTAACCTCTCTCCCTTAGTGTTCTCATTTGTAGAAGGGCATAATAATATACCTACCTCAGAGGGTTGTTTTTTAGTCCTGAAAACAACGTTTAACACATTGTAAGTACTCAATCAATGTAATCACTCCTTCAATTTGTTTTGCACGTTTACACATACCAAAGAATATTAGGGTCTCATTTGGGTTTCCTACTTCAGTGTATCTCATAGTTCTTCTTTAAAAAGATTCCACTTAGAAATTAAAGAGCTCCTGCCAGCTGGATGCTTTTGGCAGATAGACATTTGGTTCCTGGATGACAGGCCATCACACAATGCCTAAATCAGTTGTAGTATGTTCTTCTAGCTTTGAAAATTCTATGATCTATTCTGAGAAATTTGACAAGTTCTGATCTTTAATTTTCTTGCCTACTGTGTGACAGGTGCACAATAACTTTTCATTTCTATGCTACATCATGGGATAATCTTTTTTTAAGCCGTTTTAAGTGACAGGGAATCCATGTGAGTTAAAATTCACCAGTATTGTCAATATGAAAATATCTGAAGTGACAATCAGATGAACAAATGCCTTATATTCATAGCTAAGTTCCAGTATATGCAGGTTATAACCACTATGGCACACCTTAGTCTTCCATTGGTTCCTGGCAGATTTCTGTTGACATAGACTATAAGATTCATTCTAATTCCAGAATAGGTAATGTGAAAAAGTCTTAGAATCAAAGAAATATGCTGTTTAACTGTTTCAGAAAAAAAAATGAGATCTTCCAAGTGAATTAGATAATCTTTTGCTCTTCCTGATGCTGCATATAACAATACTAGTAACAAAACTATTAAGATATGTAAAACCAAAAGTTCACTTTTATTGTATAAGTATTTTTTTATATGGTGATAAAATAATCAATGATAATTTTTCCGTAGAACTACTTTCTGCTTTCTTCTTCGATGGATAAAACAGTCAGGTTATGGCATATTTCCAGAAGAGAATGCCTTTGCTGTTTTCAGCATATAGATTTTGTCACTGCCATAGCTTTCCACCCAAGAGTAAGTAATTATATATTTTTTGTCATACTGTAAGGAAGATGAGGGAATCAGGTTTCTCTGGAGGGTAATTGGACTACAGAAAAAATTAGTAACCACATAGTTAAGGACAGCTTAATTTAGTCTTTCGTTTTGCTTTAATATAAGAAAGGAAATAAATATTCTGCTAATCTGCTTTAGAAGAACTAGAAATGTTGTATTCTAAATATAACAGTGAAAAGTCATCCCAAATCTTTAAAAAGATATATAGGATATAAATAAAGTATCCTATTAAAGATGTGAGATATTGGAGATGGCGAAAAAAGAGAAGACAGAGGTGGATAAATGAGAAAGGGAAGCGTATAGACAGAAATTGCTCTGGGAGGGTTGGGAAGGGAAAGAGACAAAGAGGAAACTTTTGAAAGAGGCAAAGACCAAAATGTATTACAAGATAATGCCGAATTCCTATTTAATGTCTGGAAACATTGTTAATCTTGAGATCCCTTCTTATTCATTTTCGATGTAGAAAGTTCTTTAATATCTTTTGTCTGGAAAGAAAGTATGTCATGTGATTTCAACCAAAGGAGAAAAGTGTACTATCATGGAATTGCAGACCTATCTTATGTCCTTGTAGGATAGAGCCACCAAATGCATAAGGTTAAGTTAGTTTTAGTTGTTTGCAATTATAAGTACAGGGAAGTCTCATGTTGGTTCTAGTCCACTGGCTAGGTTGCAATATGTGGAGGACTTAAGCTGACCCTAGTTAATGTATGATTGCACTTCCAATCATGTCTTTTTCTCTATGTTTAACATGTCTTTTTAATGAAGTGTTTCAATTATATTCACATTTCTTCCTCTTTTTCCTTAGAGTAAGAGAGAAGTATCACCTTTCCTCCCACCCTCAATGTAATTACTCTCCCTGGGCATTCCTATAACATAGGCAGCAATCATTCTGAACCCCTAGAAGACTTGGTTAAGAACTTTTGAAAATTAAAAATGTTTAATCTATGTTAATACTTTATTAGTTTTAACCATCAAGCCTTTCAAGGCTTCTTTCTCAGTAACACCCATACTTGTCACCCCAGACTGCAGTAAAAGGAAGGATTTGTCACTGTTAGTAACTGTGAGCAAAATCCTTACCTCTACCTCTATTTCTTTTTTATTTTTAAAAAATTAATGTCATCACATATTTGACCCCCTTTTGTACCCTCTGGTGACTTCTACCTCTGTTTTGGCTATAATGTATCAGAGTGAAAGAGAAAGGTATTGGGTGGTGATAGTTGTGAAGTACATTATTATTAAGGATTCTGTTTAGTCGGTAATTTTTTATACTTCTATTTGGTTTTATTTTGGAAACTGAAAAGCCTTATTTCTAAAAATTATCCAGAGAGTTTTTAAAAGGGTCTAGGGAAGAAATGAGGTGATATTGACATTTTCTTAGAAAATGTGACTATTAAATGTTATCTGGAAGGAAGATGGCAGAGTTGTAAAAGAAATAGCAAAATAGAAATACATACACACACTTTATGTATGTATGTATATAAATAAAATTATGAATTCTAAGACCAAGATGAAGTATTTTTACTTGTTTAGCTTTTCTACTGGTAAACACTGAGTCAAGCCTACATTACCATAGCCATAAAATGCCCATCCTGTGAAGACTTATCCTTGACAGGCTTCAGGGGTGAGTAAGAAGAATAATCTTGAGCAAAGAAGAGACTCTTCCTTGTTGTGGCATCCCAATTATTTTATCTTTAATTCTTATGCTACCAAAAATTAGACTAGCTTAGTGGTAGGCCTAGTTTAGTTTAGAGCAGAGTTTTTCAGCCTTGGCACTATTAACATTTTGGGCTGGATAATTCTGTCACCAAGGAAGGGAAGGCTGTCCTGTGCATTGTAGGATGTTTAACAACATCCCTGGCCTCTTACCCACTAGATGTCAATAGCACCCCACCTCCCAGTTGTGACCATCAGAAATGTCTCTAAACATTGCTACATGTCCCTTATGGGGCCAGATTGCCCCCGATTGAGAACCCCTGGTTTGAGATTGAAAATTTGATTGAGAATTTGATTAGTGAAGCAAGTCTCTGCTGACGAGGTGTCAGAGTTCCAAAAATTGACTAGTTCTGTAGACTGACTGGCATTACTGTTTTATCCAACTGTTACATATGTCCCAGAGAAGGCTATGGACAAATGCATCATTATAGGATGTTTTTTCCCAAAGCATGTTCCTCAGAGGTTCTAACCCTGCTAGATGTAATTCTACATCTCACCCCTTACTAACTCGCCACAAAAAAAGTCTGTGGTTAAACAAGCTGGAAAATGCTACCTGCTTTATCCCTTTTTTGGAGATACAGAAAACATGTTAACTGAGAATCTTGTTTAATTTTCTGTAACCCAGAATTTCTCAAACTTATTTGATCATAGAACCCTTCTCCTACACAATATGCACTCCAACACATTCTCCATTAACATCCATACTTTGAGAAAAGCAGTTTAAGGATATGATAAACTAATCAGAATGTCATTCCTCCAAAACGAATCCTGAGGTTTCTAATTGCTATTTTTAGTGAATAAAATAATGCTTACTTGAAGAATACTTTAATACTCTTTTAATTGAGGTCTGCATATTTTAAACATTTCTAATAAACTTAATGTGTTGATTTGTTAATGAGTTTTTCTTGATGTGGTAAGAAAGCTTTCTCTTTTGTCACATTTTTAGGATGACAGGTATTTTCTAAGTGGATCATTGGATGGAAAGCTCCGCCTTTGGAACATACCTGACAAAAAAGTGGCTTTGTGGAATGAAGTAGATGGTCAAACAAAATTGATCACAGCTGCAAATTTCTGTCAGAATGGCAAATATGCAGTGATTGGGACATATGATGGCAGATGTATTTTCTATGATACAGAGGTAAATGACTATCTTGTGTAAATTACATAATTGAATACTTAGTAAAACATTTATGTGGTTTTAGATAAGTTGATATATCCTTTCTGCACTTTAACTGCCTTATCTAAAATGTGGCAAATAATACCATGGCTGTCTGTGAGTTGGATTAGATGATCTCTGAGGTTCCTTCTAATTCTGATCTCTTTTAAATTTGTGCTATCTTTTTAGCATTTGAAATACCACACACAAATACACGTTCGCTCTACCAGAGGGCGCAACAAGGTTGGAAGAAAAATTACTGGCATTGAGCCTTTACCTGGAGAAAATAAGGTACTAAGTATTCAAAACCATCTCTCTCCACACTATATGTAGACTCCTGAAAGTTAATTCTTAATATCTTGGCTAAGAATATATTCCCTTTTCTGTGGGATACTGCTTTTTCTAGTTTAGAGGTATATTCTATACGTGTATACACCCTTTTTTAAATTATAGCTTAGATTATAAAAGATTATATTTTTAACTTTTCCCTTGATTTATTTTTAGATACTGGTAACCTCAAATGACTCCAGAATCAGACTATATGATCTTAGAGATTTGTCACTGTCCATGAAGTATAAGGGTTATGTCAACAGCAGCAGCCAGATCAAAGCAAGTTTCAGGTAAATTGGCAATGAGAAATTCCCAAAAGAGATAGAACATTTCTCCCCTACTCCCATTGTCCATTGGTCTAGGCCTTATGTCTATACGATATTTTTAGTTTCTTTGCACTTTTACATACAACTGGTATCTCATGTTACATAATACTTACCTTATCCACCTGTATGGTAGATAGAGTTAGAATTGTCCCTATTTGCAGATGAAAAAACCAAGACTTAGAAAATTAATTTGCCTGAAGTCACACTGGTTGGTGCAGAGCTAGGATTCGAAGACTCCCAGTTCCAGAATTTGTGCTTTTATACTTTTATGTAAGAATTTTAAGAGAGAGTTTACCACCCAACCCACTCATGGTCTTGATTGTTATAGGTACAGAAGCTAATAACGCATTTTAACACCTTAAAGTACAGTGTTCTGTATTTACTCCTTTATATATCATTATTATTTGAACTCTTAGGGGTCTGGAGCCTCTTTTGAATTACCTGCCTCTTCTTTATAGCTCTCTTTCTTTCAACCCTTTTCTTGTCAGTTCTCCTTTCTTTAATTACTCAGTACAGGAGTCCTTCCTCCCCCTTAATCTGTGGTTCTGCTTTTTCCAAGGTTTCAGTTATCCATGGTCAACCACAGTCCAAAAATAGTAAATGAAAAATTTTAGAAATAATTAATTCATGAGTTACAAGGTGCATGCTGTTAAGGGTAGCATGATGAAATCTTATGCCGTTCCACTCGGGACATGGACCATGTTTTTGCCCAGCATATCCAAGCTGTATGTATACTACAATAAGATATTTTGAGAAAGGGAAAGACCATATTCACATAACTTTTATTACAATATGTTATAATTATTCCATTTTATTGTTGTTAATCTCTTGCTATGCCTAATTTATGAATTAAACTTTATCATGGTTATGTATAGTCATGCGTCTCTTAACGATAGGGATACATTCTGAGAAATGCATTGTTAGGTGATTTCTTCGTTGTGGGAACATCATGGTGTGCACTTATACAATCCTAGATGGTACAGCCCACTACACACTTAGGCTGAATGGTATGACCTGTTGCTCCTAGGCTGCAAACCTGTTCAGCATGTTACTTTACTGAATATGGTAGGCAGTTGTAACACAATGGTAAGTATGTGTGTATCTAAACATAAAAAGGTACAGCAAAAATACAGTATAAAGGATAAAAAATGGTAACCTGTATAGGCCACTTCCATCAGTGGAGCTTGTAGGACTGAAAGCTGCTCTGTGTGAGTCAGTGAGTGAGTGTGAAGGCCTAGGTCATTACTGTACACTACTGTAGACTTTATACACAGTGTACACTTAGGTTACATTAAATTTATAAACATGAGATTAATTAAACACAAGAGAAAATGATGCAGTCAAGAGACTCGGTAAACTTGTGATATAAGAGGCTGCTGCCAGTGTAACACAGCATACTGTTTTATAGCAAACTTTTTTTGTAAGTGGAAAGAGTACACTCTAAAATTATGATAAAATGTATAGTATAGTAAATATATAAACCAGTAACATGGTTATTTATTATCACTTTTAAGTATTAGGGATTGTACATAATCGTGTGTGCTATATTTTTATATGACTGGCAGCACAGTAGGTTTGTTCATACCAGCATCACCACACATGTGAGTAATGCGTTGCACTAACACATTACAACAGCTACAAAATTACTAGGCAAAAGGAAATTTTCAACTCCATTATAATCTTATGGGAGCACTGTTGTATATGCAGTACGTTGTTTACCAGTCATCGTTATGTGGCTCATGACTGTATGTATAGGAAACAACAATATATATATATATATATATATATATATATATATATATATATATATATATATATATAAAATGTTTAGTATTGTCTGTGGTTTCACACATCCACTGGGGATCTTGGAATGTATCCCCCATGGATAATGGGGAACTGTTGTAATTCATAATTTAATTGGTAAAATATTCTGCTTTCTTTCATCTCTTATGGAGGAGTTCTCCCAGTGTGGGTTAACCAATGGCACAATAACTTAGAGCTTTGATGAAAATACCAGTGCTTCTAGCCCCCGCATCAAACCTACATGGTCAGAACCTTTGGAGTGAGACTAGGAGTCTGTATTTCAGCAAGCTCTCCTGGGTGTTTTCTTAGGTATTTTAAAGTAGAAAACCCTGATAGAGGGAAACCTAAAAAAAAAAAAAAAAAAAACTTTAAGTTTTAGGTTTTTTTTTTTCCTTTCTTCCCCAAATTCAGCCATGATTTCAGTTACCTCGTTAGTGGCTCAGAAGATAAGTATGTTTATATCTGGAGTACTTACCATGACCTAAGCAAATTTACTTCAGTCAGGAGAGATCGTAATGACTTTTGGGAAGGTATTAAAGGTAAGTAAATGCCTACTTTTTTGTGTCTTTTGTTAGTGAATAAAGTTAAAGTGGAGATGTACCAGGAGGGAATTTGTATAGACATTATTTCAGAGAGACTTTGGCAGTTAGAACTGCTTTTGCTTTATATTTGGCTTTGCTGGAATTTTTTTTTAACTTTTTAAAAATTTTATTTCATTATTACTTTCAAGTATATAGTACTTTGATTAGACATTTATATAGTTTATAAAATGATCCCCCTAATTGCTCTTTCTCTCCTCTGGCTCTCCACCTAGCCATTACATTAATATTAACTGAATTCCTTATGTTGTGCTCCCCATCCCCGTGATCGTCTATCAACTACTACTTTGTACTTCTTTAACCTTTCACCCTTTTCTCCCAGCCCCCCAAGCCCCCTCCCCTCTGACTGTCACCAGATTGTCTTCTATATTTGTGAGTCTGTTTTCAATTTGGTAATTCTTTTTGTCCTTTAGATTCTGCATATAAGTGAAATCATATGGTATTTATCTTTCTCTGTCCTATTTCACTCAGCATAATAACATCTAAGTCCATCCATGTCATTGCAAATGGTAGGATTTCATTTTTTTTAATGGCTGAGTAATATTCCATTGTATATATAAACCATAACTTCTTTATCCATTCATCTGTTGATGGGCATTTAGGTTGCTTCCATATCTTGCTTATTGTAAATTGTGCTACCATGAGCATAGGGGTGCGTAGATCTTTATGAATTATTGTCTTGGTTTTCTTGGGATAAATACCCAGAAATGCAATTGCTAGGTCAATAGGTATATACATTTTTAATTTTTTTTGAGAAACCTCCAGACTCTTTTCCATAGTGGCTATATCAATTTACAATCTCACTTGTTGGAATTTTTTTACCAAGGAAGAACTTGTCTAAAATTTGAGAACTCATGAAATCTCAGAACTTGTATTTGGCATTTAAAAAAATATTTTGGAGTTTTAAATAGTTCTTAGCTACTTGTTAGTTTTAAAATATATTTGCATGTAACGTACACTATTGTATTTTTTGCATATTAAACTCTTGTTGTTGAGAATCAAATTTATTAGTTATCTTGAAGTAAATTTTTTCTCCAGCACATAATGCAGTTGTTACATCAGCCATCTTTGCTCCAAACCCAAGTTTGATGTTGTCCTTGGATGTGCACTCTGAAAAATCAGAAGGTGAAGATGCTGAAGCTTTGGATACCATGTCTTCTGGTAGGTACTCATATTTTATTTGTACTACATTTTTTCTAGTCACCTTTTAGCAGCCTTATTGACCTAATATTGGGCAATATGAGGTTTTCATGAGTATGAAGAGCATTTTTTGTTTACAGCATAATGATTGTCAGATATTCATTTCTGAACATTTCAGTTCTTGCAAGTTTTGCTTCTTTTAAATTCACCTGGAAATTAAACACGAAAAATTTGCAAGTTCATGATTTTCTTTATGGGCAGCCATAAAAAAAATTGCATTGGAGAAATGCAAACAAAGTATACAAATACAAAATTTATTATGTGTCTCTTCTACTAGACTGTAATTTCTGTGAAGACAGACTTTATATGTCTTTGTTGTGGTGCCAGTACCTACCATAGTGCTTAACTACATATAGTAGTTACTTTTTTTTATTATTAAGTTTATAGGGGTAGCATTGGTTAATACAAATATATGATTTTCAGGTGTACATTATAATTTGACATCTGTATAATCCATTGTGTGTTTACCACCCAGAGTCCAGTTTCCTTCAGCTACCATGTATTTGATCCCCTGTGCACACTTCACCCTCTCCCTACCCCACTATAATTGACCCCCTTTAAACCTTTACCTCCTCCCTGCTCCCTGACCCCTTACCCTCTGGTAACCACTAGTCTATAGTCCATGTCCATGAATCTCTGTTTGTTTGTCCTGTTCATTTTTTGCTTTTAGGTTTATATCCCACATATAAGTGATATCATGTGATTTTCAACTTATTCTATCTGGCTTATTTCACTTAGCATGATTATCTTGAGGTCCATCCATGTTGTCACAAATGGCAGTACTTCATCTCTTCTTATGGCTGAGTCATATTCCATTGTATATATGTACCACAGCTTCTTTAGCCAATCATCTATCTTAGGACACTTCAGTTGCTTCCATGTCCTGGCCACTGTGAATAATGCTGCTGTGAAAATCAGTGTGCAAATATCTTTTTGAATATGAGTTTTCAAGTCTTTGGGGTAAATACCCAGTAGAGGGATTGCTGAATCATATGGTAAACCAATTCTTAGTTTTTTGAGAAACCTCCATAGTGTTTTCCATAGTGGCTGTACCAATTTGCAGTCCCACCAGCAGTGTATGAGGGCTTGTTTTTCTACGCATCCTCTCCAACGTTTGTTATTACTTGTCCTGTTGATTATAACTATTCTAACAGGTGTGAGATGATATCTCATTGTGGTTTTGATACACATTTCCCTAATAGCTAGCGATGTTGAGCATCTTTTCATATGTTTGTTGGCCATTTGTATGTCCTCTAGGGAGAAATGTCTGTTCAGGCCCTCTGCCCATTTTTTGATTGGATCATTTGTTTTGTTGCTGTTATTGAGTCATATGAGTTCTCTGTATGTTTTGGATATTAAGCCCTTATCGGAGGCATTGCTTACAAATATATTTTCACATTCAGATGGCTCTCTCTTTACCTTCTTGATGGTTTCTTTTGCTGAGCAGAAGCTTTTTAGTTTGATGTAGTCCCATTCATTTATTTTAGCTTTTACTATTCTTGCTTTTTAAGTCAAATTCATAAAATCCTCTTTAAGTCCAAAGTCCTTGAGTTTAGTTCCTATGTTTTCTTCTATGCAGACATCCATTTTGAGTTAATTTTGGTGTGTGGTGATAGACAAGAGTATAGTTTCATTCTTTTGCAGGTGGCTTTCCCAGCACCATTTATTGAAGAGGCTTTCCTTTCTCCAATGTATGTTTTTTGCTTTTTTGTCGAAAATTATTTGCCCATATAAATATGGGTTTACTTCTGGACTCTCGATTCTGTTCCACTGGTCCGTGTGTCTGTTTTGCTACTAATTCATGCCATTTTTATCACTGTCTCTTTGTAGTATAATTTGACGTTGGGCAGAGTGATGCCTCCAGCCTTGTTCTTTTTCCTCAGGATGGCTTTGGCAGTTCGGGGTCTTTTATGCTTGCATACAAATCTGATGATTTTTTGTTCTATTTCTTTAAAAATGCTAATGGATTTTGATGGGGATTGCCTTAAATCTGTATGTTTTAGGTAATAAGGTCATTTTAACTATGTTGATTCTTCCAATCCAAGAACACAGAATATTTTTCCATTTCTTTGCATCTTCTTCAATTTCTTTTAATAGGCTCTTGTAGTTTTCATTATATAGCCCCTCACATTTCGATAAATTTATTCCAAGGTATTTTATTCTTTTTGTTACAATTGCAAAAGGAATTTTTTTTTCACTTTTTTCTGACACTTCAGTATTAGATATAGGAACATTCTGATTTTTGAATGTTAATTTTGTATCCAGAGACTTTACTGTATTTCCTTATTGTTTCTATTAGTGTTCTTGTGGAGTTTTTAGGGTTTTCTATATTGAGAATCATGTCATCTGCAGACAGTGACAGTTTGACTTCTTCGTTTTCTATTTGGATACTTTTTATATCTTTCTCTTGTCTGATTTCATGCACTAGAACCTCCAGGGTTATATTGAATAAGAGTGGCGATAATGGACAGCTTTGCCTTGTTCCTGATCTTAGAAGGAAGGTTTTTAGTTCTTCACCATTAAGTATAATGTAGGCTGGGGGATTGTCATAGATGGCCTTTATTATGTTAAGGAACTTTCCTTCTATACCGATTTTGTTAAGTGTTTTGGTCATAAATGGATGCTATATCATGTTGAAGGCTTTTTCTGCATCTATTGATATATGATTCTTATTTTTTAATTTGTTTATGTGGTGTATCACATGAATCGACTTGTATATGTTGAACCATCCCTGTGCCTTTGGAATGAAGCCCACTTGATCATGGTATATAATCTTTTTAATATGTCGCTGTATTCGATTCGCTAGTATCTTATTTAGGATTTTTGCATCTGTGTTCATGAGAAATATTAGTCTGTAGTTTTCTTTTTGTGTGTTATCTTTACCAGGTTTTGGTATCAGAGTAATATTGGCCCCATAAAATGAGTTGGAAAGTATTGCCTCCTCTTCGATTATTTGGAAGAATTTGAGGAGAATAGGTATTAAATCTTTGAATGTTTGGTAGAATTCACTGGTGAAGCCATCTGGTAATGGACTTTTACTTTTTGGTAGGTTTTTGATGATTGTTTCAGTTTCCATACTGCTGATCAGTCTATTTAGATTTTCCAGTTCTTCTTGATTCAGTCTGGGAAGGTTGTATTTTTCTAAGTACTGGTCCATTTCTTTTAGGTTATTAAATTTGGTGTTATATACTTTTTCATAGTATTCTTGTATGATCCTTTGTATTTCTGCAGTGTCTGCTGTAATTTCCCCTCTTTCAGCCCTGATTTTGTTTACCTGTGTCCTTCTCTTTTATCTTTAGTGAGTCTAGCTAGGGTTTTGTCAATTTTATTAAACTTCTCAAAGAACCATGTCTTTGTAGAATTTATTTTTCTTATTTTTTTTCTTGCTTTCATTTCATTTCTTTCTGCTCCAATTTTGATTATTTCTTTCCTTCTGCTAACTTTAGGCCTCAGTTGTTCTTCCTTTTCTAGTTTTTTAAGATGAAACCTTAGGTTGTTTGTTTGGACTCATTCTTGTTTTTGGAGATAGGCCTGTAATGATATGAACTTTCCTCTTATATCTTATGACCACTTTTGCCATGTCCCAAATGTTTTGATATGTTGTACTATCATTATGAATCGTTTCTACGTATCTCTTGATCTTTTTATTTCTTCTGTGACCCAGTTCTTCTTCAATACCATGTTATTTAATCTCCATGTATTTGTGGTTCTTTATGTTTTCTTTTTGCAGTTGATCTCTTGTTTCAAAGCATTATGAGCAGAGAATATGGTTGGTATGAGTTCAGCCCTCTTATATTTGTTGAGGCTATCTCTGTGTCCCAGTATGTGGTCGATTCTTGAGAATGTTCCATGTGCACTAGAGAAGAATATACAAGCAGCTGTTTGCGGATGGAAAGCTCTGTAAATGTCCAGTATGTCCAGTTGGTCTAATGTATCATTTTAGGATGTTCTTTCCTTATTGGTTTTCTGTTTGAATGATCTGTCTGTATTGACAGTGGGTTATTTAGGTCCCCTACTATGATAGTGTTTTGGTCTGTTTCTCCCTTTACTTTTGTTACTCATTGCTTTATATATTTTGGGGCTCCCTGATTGGTAATATAGATATTAAGAAGCGTTTGTCTTCTTGGTGCATGATTGCCTTTATCATTATAAAGTATCCCTCAGTATCTTTCTTTACCTTTTTTATTTTGAAGTCTATTTCGTCTGATATTAATACCGCTACTCCAGCTTTCCTCCGAATGCCGTTTGCTTGAAATATCATTTTTTGCCCTTTCATTTTGAGTCTATATTTGTCCTTGGAACTCAGATGTGTCTCCTGGAGGCAGCATATATATGGTTAGGTTTTGTTTTTTGATCCATTCTGCAACTCTTTGCTTTTTTTATGGTGAGGTCAGTCCATTTACATTTAGAGTGATTATTGAAATCTGAGTTCTACTTATAGCCATTTTATCTTTTGCTTTCTGATAGCTCAGTGTTTCCATTGCTTCCTTGTCCATGTGTTTCTGTTTTCTTTATTTTGGTTGCCTTCTATGGCTTTTGCCACTGGTCCTCGTTTTATGTTATGTACTTCAGTTTTGAATCTTCTGTGTGTGATTACCGTTACAAATATGTAAAGTGTAGTTATACATATACAGTCATCCATTTTCTTCTGTGTGTGCCTTATCTCCATTCCCTTTTGCAAATTTGGATATTTGAAGCCTCCCCTCTCAGTCATTGTTGTCTCAATTTTTTCCTATGTATGCTAAACGTTCATTACTATCTTGCTATAGCAATTCTCTTTTTATTATTTAAGATTATAATGCCCCGTTCTTAGTAAGGGTTGCACTCCTCTGCTCTTCTTTATCCAATAGTCACTTCACTCCTAATTATGTATTGTTTTTGTCATTTTGTTTTAGGTGAGCTGAACCATTTCAATATTTCCTGTAGTGCAGACCTTCTGGAGAATTTTCTCCATTTTTGTATGTCCAGAAAGGTCTTTATTTTTCCTTCATATCTAAAAAAGATCTTAGCTCATTATATTATTCTACATTGGTAGTTCCTTTGACTTAATAGTTTGAATATTTGATTCTTCTTTCTGGCTTTTAAGTTTTGCGCTGAGAATTCTGAGGGTAATCTAATTGGTTTTCCTTTATAAGTTACCATTTTCTTCTCCCTGGCTGACCTGAGAATTCTGTCTTTTTTGTTATTTTTTATAATTTTAATACAGTTATTGTTTAGGGCCTTTTTGGGTTGAGATAATTGGGTGTTCTATTGATTTCTTGAATTCCAGGCTTCAGCTCATTCCTTAGAATTGGGACATTCTTATCAACTATTTGTCTGAAAATGCTTTTAGTCCCTTCTTTTCCTCGCCTTCAATATCACCCATTATTCTTGTTTCCTCTCCTGATGGTATCGCTTGTTCTTGAATTTCTCTTCATTATTTTCCTTCTTCATTTTCTCTTCTTCCTTCTGATTTATTTCTAGAGTCTATCTTTAATGTCACTAATATTTTCCTCCATTTTGTCGACTCTATTTCCCAAGCTTGCTATTTCATTTTTCAACTCTTGTGGTGTGTTTTTTCATATCCAGAGAACCTATTCTGTTCTTTTGAAGGTTTCAATATTCTTGCTCTGCTCATGTAGTTTCTCCAATTCCTGAAATTTTTGATATGACTCCTTTTGGAATTCACTGAGTTTTTCAAAAGTACCATCCTGAATTCTCTGTCATTTAAACTTCTGTGTCTGTAAGCTTATTTTCAGGAGTTTTTTCTCTTTCTGAGATGCTTTGTCACCTTGGTTGTTCATGGTGGTTAATGGACTATTTCTGCACCTGGGCATTAATGGAAATGTATTCTGCTTTTTTTCCAGAAAGAAGATTTATTATGTAAAGATCTCTCTTTAGCCTGCTACAAAGAAGGTTCTTTTCTTTTGGTTTCCAGTAGGTGGCGTCTAAGCCTCTTGGATCCCTGCTTTATATAAAGCCTTAATAATGACTTTTTATTTCCTCGTAGATATTTAATCATGCTCATGCTCACTACTCTCAGTCTCACTCCCTGACAGTGTTAACGACAGTTTCAGTAGCGTTTGCTCAGATTCCCCTGGGGCTTCGCAGTGATCGGTCTCAGAAGATCTGTGGGTTGGGGTCTCCGGGTTAGGGCTTGGGAGCTGCAATTCAGCATTAGTTTTCAACTGCGGCTGGTAAAAAGCAACTGTTGTTTCTCTGCCATCCCGCTTCTCTGCTTTCTGCCCTGATGACTGGACCCTGCCACTGGCAGCTGCGGGGAGCTCACCGCTTTCCCAGGAGGGGATATTCAGGGTACTCACTGCTCCTTCTCCCCTTCCTCTCCCCTTCCAGGGAGCTCCTGTGGCTGGGAAACACATCTTCTTTATTTCTCCAAGTCCACTGCCCAACACCCAGGGTTCTGACCTGTGGTAGCTCTTATGCGCAGTTCAGACATGCTGGTGTGCAGTTTGTGTGTTTGTCTGTGTTTTTTTTTTTTTTTAGTTATAGATGTTCAGCTTACTGTTATTTCAAAGGGAGAGATCTGGGGACGTCTCTCACTCTGCCATGTTTCCAAAGGTCTCAGTAGTTTCTTAATAAACATTTGATGAATAAATGAATTAGACCAAAATGAAAGCAAGGTTCTTTTCTACTTGCCCAAATTTATAGCTCCTTGTAGGTAGCTATTATTTACAAGCCTATAATTTCTTGCCATTTGCAACATATGCTTTGAAAATGAGTAGTAATTCCAGTTACATAAAATACTCCTGTTAGGACATGAAAAGAAACCATCAAATAGTATTGAGTGCCAATTATATAAAAATGGTCCCTCTTAGTCCTTAAGAGTATGATAAAAAAATCAAAATACTTGTAAATTTGTACCAATTGTTAATGAAAACAAGTTTGTATTATTAAAATCAATTGCAGAATAGTTCATTAAATGTGTTTTCTCACTTTAGAGACTTCAGCCAGGACTTTTAGGGAGTTGTAAAGCCACAACAATAGATGCAGTGTACAGAAGGTGCTTCTAAAAGTATTTGCATGCTTAAAAGTTCTCAAGTATTTTTATTTCATTTATTCTCAAGTAACTTCCCTTGTGATATTATTTGCACTATACACTGTACTAAATATACTATTTCTTCTGTCTGTGAAGAAAAATTTGGTAGCAAAGATGAACTTTAGCATTTCTTTCAGTTACAAGTTTTAAAATTAAACTGCCTCAGAATTATTAAACCTTTACTAAATGTCTGTTTAGAAATATTTCTTTTCATTTTCTTCTCTTTTATTCTCAGAATCAAATCCAGTTTCTCTCTTCTAACTTAAGTCATTTGTTTTTTTTTCCTTTTCTTTTCCCCAGTGATACCTTTTTACAGTCTATACATTTCTCCTACACATTCCACAGAGATTCTAGCTTTTAAAACAATTTGAGGAAAAATGAAAAGTACTTTTCTTTAAACTTGTCAAAACTGTACCATATTAAGGAGGTTCAGTTAATTCACTGGGTCCTATTTAAAGAGGCACAGCTTTTAAGGGATCATATTCAGATTTGTGTTTGCTGTTTTATATCTACGTAGTTATAATCTAAGAGTAAACTCTTAAAGTCAGGGTATGAGATCATAAAATATATCTGATTGCTCCCTCTCTTTATTCCTGACGTATTTGACATGGGAAGCTTCCATTTTCCTCATGTGTAAAATGGTAATAATACCCAGTTTATAAAGTTATGATAAGAATTGAAGATAACATATGTAAAACCCCTAGCAAAATGTCTGGCATGTAGTAGACATTATCATCATCTTCATTATTGTATCTTATAAAGCATTTATATGTATATGATGATTTATTTTCTTCTCTAGCCTTTCTTGTGCTGCTAAATCCTTTGCTGCTGCTTCCTGCTGCATACCACTACTAAAGGGTAGTAAGGAATGTTCAAAGGCTTGAGTTATGTTTTTGGTATATTTAAGTGAAACCATTTTGTCTAATTCATCCTGTACACAACTTTCCAGTTAAAGTTGGGATTATTTTCTTACTAATCAGTCCTTAAATCTACAAATTTTGCCTATGTGTAATAGAGTTAGTTAACACTGAATTTTTGTTAAATACTTTTACTGGCAAATGTAAGAGGTAAGCATTCTTGCCATTCACCATAGTTAGTGGCTCTCCGATACAGGCTGTAAAGGGAAAAGGTGCTGTCAGCATTCACAGATCAATCATGTGTACTTCATTTCATGGCAGTTTCAGTATGTCTCCTGTCCAATAAACTCTACCATCAACCTCATTAGAGAACTCTGTTAGCAACAGACTTGCCCATCTGATCCCATCCTGCCAGCACTCTAGTCCTGGGGCTGAATAACACACTAGCCCCTTGCCACAAAATGAAACATTAAACAACTTAGGGACCTAGGCTACCTGCGAGTAAATCCAGGCCTCCAGGCCCCACAGGACTGTAATCTCCCCAAGCCAGGGAAAGACTAGCTAAGACTAGGTAAGTGGAAGTGAGCATCAGAGAAGAGGAGAGGTAATGGAAGATGAAAGGATTATAGGAGTGAACTGGAAAAGAGAGACTTTTTTGAAAAGGCAGAGAGAGGATCTTCTGCCCCAGAGGTCATGGGCATATGATAATTATAGCAGTAGGCTTCATATTCCTTTTAGATCAACTAAATTTTTTTTTAATGCTTTTAAGGTATTACGAAGACGGATAACACAGAAGTTCTTCTCTCTGCTGACTTCACTGGAGCAATCAAAGTATTTATTAACAAAAGGAAAAATGTATCTTAATTTGAAATGTCATTTAAAATAAACATCAGTAAGTCTCTCTGTGTATAAGAACTGAAAAAATATGATAGTGTTTCAGGCTAACATCCTTTTTTTAAAAATTTTTATTGGAAGTTGTCCAAATATAATATATTTTTGAGAGGCAGTGTTAATGATATAGTAAACCCTAAACTGATATACTAGAAAGGAATGTGGCTAGAATAACATTGCCAAACATAGGCTTTATGTTTTGTTATGTTTGTGTTTTTGTTATATAATAGTGAACATGCACAGGTTTATGCATGAAAATATATTAATATATTAATCACATGTGTGTGCCTTTTGGTTACATGCACTAAATCTTAACAAAGTTAAATTATTTCAGTGGCTCTTTTGGCCTTTTATTGGGGAAGGAGTTTTGTTTCTAGCTTAAACAATTTCCTTTGCACAAAATTTCATTTTTAAGAAAAGTGGTTTCTTTTGACTTAGTTATTGTTTTAAAAATGTTATATATGTTTTCAGTAGGTCAGCAACCATGTGTAAATGGTTTTTATAAATTTCTCAATTTGGGGACAAGATTTTTTGTGTGTGTGGTCTAAATTGTGGACTTAAGATTCTTTGTGTGTGTGTGTGTGTGTGTGTGTGTGTGTGTGTGTGCGTGTGTGTTTGTATGTGTATAGATATATAGATACATCTATATTTATATATCTATATATAATTCTTTCCATTCTTTTTATCCATGAGCACCAGGCTTTAGTCACTTAAAAAAAAATTAAGCCGTATTAAGGAGTGAGTCTTCTTTTTTACAATAATGTAAAAATAAACTGTTTACATTTTTTAAAGCATTGTAGTTTTAAAAACTAAGCTGTTTTGTTTTATGTTGTTGAATTTGAAAGCCTTCGTAAATATTGATATAATGTACCAATGAAATAACATCTGGGGCAATGGAACCCTGATCATGTTGTTGATGGTTAGCATATGTTTCTGAAAATTAAATATGTATTATTAAAAGCTGGTTACCAACATTTGCTGAACGTGTAAATTTATTTTCAGATGACTTTGGTAATTTGAAAGATGTAAGGAAAACAAAGTCTTGTTTTATAATTTGATTTTTTAGAAAGCAGAAGACCAAATTTTTAAAGCCCTAAATTATAATGTATTATTAGCCATGTACCTTTAGGAATTTTTCTTTTAGTTCCAAAATGAACACTGCTAAGAGTTCATCTATATGTTTATATGTTCTTTACTACATTTGTTTTCAGTATGTAAGTGAAAAGCTAGGGAGCCATGATCATATTTTCATTAATCAGCATAGTCATAGAATGTTATGGATTTTCTTTTTGATTGCATATGGTTTGCCTTGGTTTTACCCCTGTGCTGCTTTCTTCCTCTTGCCAGTGCTATACTCTCTTCTTCCCCTCCTGTCCCCGTCCCCATTTCTTTGCTCATTTTTCTGTCCTCAGCCTAACAAATGGAGTTGTTAAACTATTGGCTTTTTAACCAGTTAGTTTCTTTAGAATCAAGGTCTGGATGGCACTGTGTTTGGTCTGGTGTTTCAAAGAACTTGATGTCTTCAGCTCTTTGAGAGAATTTGGCTTTCACTAACTTCTACCTGAGGACTTAGAGTCTGCTGTGGTGCTGCTCATTTCAACTGCAGTTAATTGGGGTGTTGCCATATGAATATTTCCTGATAGGTTTCATGTGGTTTCTTGAACAAAAAGGCAAAAAATAATTGGGATGCAAGAATACTGACACTTCTGAGTTTAGTTTTTAAATGTTTCTCTTGCTACATAAATACATTGCAAAGTTACAAGTCAGAAAGGGAGTTTGTAAAGGTGGCATCAAGGTGTATACAAAGAAAAACCAAACAATACTCCTCCTTAAAATGAGTATTAGGGACTCAGTATAATTGGTGTGGTATTATAGGAAAGCCCAGATTCTAGAATAAACTTAGATTTGGTTCCCTCTATTAGGACATCCCTCAGGCAGCTATTTATCCTACATTAATTTCCATTTCCTTATTTGTAATATGAGAGTACCTAACTGAAATTGTAAAGATTTACTGAGAAATGTATATGTAAAGCTTGCTGTCTAGCCAAGTAGTTGTACTCAACAAATATACATTTCTCACTGCCTCTCCCAAGTCCCTGAGTGTCCACATACACCCCAAAAAAGTATATTAGTGTATGGAAGTCCTTTCTAGACATTGGGATTTCATGAACAAGTAACATTTTAGGGATTGACATAGGACAGTATTTGTTTTCCAACTCAACACTTTTTTTTAACTGCCATCATCTGCTATCACCTCTTCACAAAAGAGAGGACATGTTAATACTAAAAGTCAAGAGAGAAGAAACAGTGGTGTAGATGATAGAGGCTCTGTTCATCTCTCTGGTGACCAAATCAAAGTCGTGACAGAAACAAGGAGCAGCAGCAAGAAAAAAGTGCCTGGGATCTAGATGAACAAGCCATACAACTAAGGAGAAATCCAAGAAATAACCCTGCAATGGCAGAAGATGAAAAAAAAAGTCAAGCACAATCTTGTCATTTTAGAGCAATGAGCAGTCTATTAAAGTGAATAAAACTAGCTTTTAAAAAAGTAACCATATTACTTTGTTTTTCAAGTTCTCCTTCAGTGGAAATTTTATCGGGGATTTGGTGTGGCAGGGTGAGAGCCATTGTGTTAGATAAACAAGTTTAAAAGCACATTTCATTAAAACTCTTTAAAGAGTCATATTGACGCTTTTTCCCCTTATTTACCTCAATTGAAATTGAAATATGAATGACTCAACATAATTTAGCATGCCATTTTCTCTGTCAAATTATACAGCTGGACAGTGGCTTTTTTAACTCTGAAATACATGTTTAACATTAATACATCTAACCAAATTCTATCCAGAATTCCAATTTCAGTTGTGTAATTTTGAGAGTCAAAGGTGAGACCTCCCTGACTGATGTGAAAAAAATCAAATGATCAGACTATTTTTAAGTACCTTAATTATTATGGGGATTCAAGGTAAAGACATTTGGGGGATTTAATGTTTCCCCATAGTTCTCAAAAGAACTCCAAGCTTCACTGGTTTCTAGCTTTCCTACCTTACTTACTCATTCAGCAGATGTTTATCAAACGTCGACTATGTACAGAGCACTGCTGGGACTAGAGAAGAATAAGGCAGCATCCCTGTACAAGAAAAGTTCACAGTCTGATGGAGAAGATAGCCACAGAAACAAGTAAGAGGCTTGGAACTATCTTGTGACCGTGACCCTAGAAAAGCCCCTTTCTGCCCTAATTGCTGTCTGTTCTACCCTTCTTAGTAACTCATGGCAGCCATTTGATTCTCAGGCCAATTGAGTAATATGGGCAAAAGTTTCTGAATAAGCCATAGGTAAAGCAGAAGAAATGGAGCACCCACCCTGTCAACATTTTCCCTGGTATCATGCTTTCTCCCAGACTAAAATCATTGTCTTATTTCTCCAAAAAGAATCTTAACTGTCTTGTTTTTTTAGCTAACTCTTGTTTAACAAACTCCTCCCCAACTGCTCTTTTTTTTCACTTCAGTTCTGAAGCTTGGTCCATTTTGTTTTGTTTTGTTATCTAGATTTGAGTCTAGTCTTCAGGGGAACCAGTCTCCCCCTGTTAACCACAGCCACTTTTCTGGTGTAGATCCATGCACATGAAATACATTCAGATGGATACAGCAGGCCAGCCAGGGAGTCAGGGCTGCGAGTAAGCCGAGAGGAGAGATCCACTGCACAGTCCCAAACAAATCAAATGTCATCATGTAGGTTATCTAGGGTGGTCCAAGCAAACAGATTCTGCTTGTACATAACAGCTAGCTGGCATTTCGTTTTTTGGTTTTTTTTTTTAATAAAATTTTTATTTTGGAATAACTAAATTTACAGAGAAGTTGCAAAGAAAATACAGAGTTACCACATACTCTTTACCCAGTTTCCCCTAATATTAATATCTTACTATGGTACATTTGTCAAAACGAAGAAACTAATACTGGTATAGTACTATTAAGTAAACTCTAGCCTTTATTCAGATGCACCAGTTTTTCTGCTAGTGTCCTTTTTCAGTTCCAAGATCCAATCTAGGATACCATATTACACTTAAATACATTATGCTTTCTTAATTTAAGTAAACTATTTATTTTAGAGTTTTAGATTTTCACAAAAGTTTGCAAAGAGTTCACATGTCACCAGCACCACTTTCCCCTATTATTAACATCTTACATTACCATGGAGCATGTTTCACATCAAGGAACCAACATTGGTACATTAACCAACACCACACTTTATTCCTATTTCTCTAGTTTTTACATAATGTCTTTTCTGTTCTAGAATCTCATCCAGGATATGACATTATATGTGTTCGTCAGGTCTCCTTAGGCTCCTCTTAGCTGTGACAGTTTCTCAGACTTTCCATGCATTCGATGACCTTGACAGTTGTGAGGAGTACTAGTCATGATTTGGCCAGGATTATGGACTTTTGGAGAGGAAGACCGCAGAGGTAAATTGCTCTTTTCATTATATCACATCAAGGGTACATACTATCAACATAACTTATCACCTGGCTGAGGTAGTTTTCGTCAGGTTTCTCCAGTATAAAGTTATTTTTTTCTCCTTTTCCATAAATCTCTTTGGAAGCGAATCACTAAGCACAGCCCATACTCAAAGGGTAGGAAGAGTTAAGGCCCACCTCCTCAAGGGGCAGATATCTATATAACTTATTTGAGGTTGTTCTGTACAGGAGACAGGTCTCTCTCAATTTATTTATTCAACCATTTACATCAGCATGGACTTGATATTTTGTACTTTGAGTTATAAATCAAAAACTGCATTATCTTGTTGTTCTACTTGTTCAGCCTTAAACATAGGGAGTTCTTCTGTGTCCCTTTGACGTGCATTCATCTTTTTTTTTTTAATAATGTCTTATTTCTGTCACCCCAACATATTCCAGACTCGTCTTGTATATTTCCTGCCCAACCCTAGGATCAGCTATTTATTCAAGGAGCCCTGGTTTCTTTTTTTTTGGAGAACGATATTAGAAATCAAGATCTGGTTGGCAGGTGTGCTTGTTGCTACTGAGGTGTCATTTCCCTTTGGCTCTCTTAGCTGACAGAGCAAGGAAATTCATGTGTGTATACTAATCTATGTATATACACTTAATGAATATTTCTATGTAACCACCTATATTAAATTAGAATTCTTACTAATGCCACAAAATGAGACAAACAGAGATAGCCTCTTAACACATGGATCATTCTGGTTTCCTCCTCTTATTTATCAGTAACCTCCTCCAACAGTAAGAAACCTGGCTCCCACCATTTACGATCCATTTACTTATTTGTTCAATCCCAGCATAATGTATTCAGCAGTTTCAGAATTGCTAACCCCTATCCAAGAGAAATTTTTACCAACTATACTGTAGAGAGCAGGATCCGAGCCAGACCCGTGGCCGAAGCATTGACAAAGCCATGCTTGACTCTGTAGCAATCTGCCAAGGCAGAGAAGCAAAACAATGAACAGACAGCTGCTTGTGGTTTAGTATAGATGACCAAGTACAGACAGGCCTTGGGATATTATTATTGCCAGCAAGTTTCAAGTTATGAGAAGAAGACTCCCAGTCCCTCGTTGAAATTCAAAAGTATATAATAAACGCGCTGAGCTTACCTCAGGGTCACTGTATCTTCAGCAGAGTGCAGTGTCCCATGGGCCCCAGCTTTTGTATATACTGTCTCTGTGTTTTTCTCAGTCCTTTCATCGCCCCCTCTCAGGTTAACCCTCTAGTAGTGCAGGTCATGGCACACTACTACAGTGTTTATATACAGTTGTTTGATATTGGTGTTATAGTTTCCAGTCGAAACACCATTTTCCATAGTTACTTTGGTCAGCACTTTTTTTTCCGCACCCACATTATTTTTAATATTAGATTAACTTAAATTATCTGTCCTTTTATTATTTTTTTCAGGTTATATTCTATTCTTTTTTTTTCTAATTTATTTTTTATGATATTGGTTAAATATATCCAGTAAGTTTCATCTCTACACTTTAACAGTAAGCCATATATATTATTTCCATTGTGTGTTCACCTCCTATAGTCAGATTTCTTTCTGTCACCACATATTTGACCAGCTTTACCCCATTACCTCCCCTCCGGTAACCACTAGTCTATTATCCATGTCCATGAAACTCTGATTGTTTCTCATGTTCATTTGTCACTTTTAGGTTTATATCCCACATGTAAGTGATATCATGTGATTTTCAACTTTTTCTATCTGGCTTATTTCGCTTAGCATGATTATCTTGAAGTCCATCCATGTTGTCACAAATGGCAGTATTTCATCCCTTCTTATGGCTGAGTAATATTCCATTGTATATATGTACCACAGCTTCTTTAGCCAATCATCTATTGTAGGACACTTTGGTTCCTTCCATGTCTTGGCCACCGTGAATAATGCAGCCATGAACATTGTTGTGCAAATATCTTTTTGGATATGGGTTTTCAAGTCTTTGGGGTAAATACCCAGTAGAGGGATGGCTGGATCATATTGTAGATCAATTCTTAGTTTTTTGAGGAACCTCTGTACTGTTTTCCATAATGGCTGTACCAATTTGCAGTCCCACCAGCAGTATACGAGTTCCTTTTTCTCTGCATCCTTTCCAACATTCGTTATTAACCTGTCCTGTTGATGACAGCTTTTCTAACAGGTATGATATGATATCTCATTGTGGTTTTGATTTGCATTTCTCTAATAGCTAGCGATGTTGAGCATCTTTTCATATATTTGTTTGCCATTTGAGTGTCCTCTAGGGGGAAGTGTCTGTCAGGTCCTCTGCCCATTTTTTGATTGGATCATTTGTTTTTTGTTATTGAGTTGTATAAATTCTTTGCATATTTTGGATATTAGGCTCTTATCAGAGGCATTGCTTTCAAATATCTTCTCTCATTTAGATGGCTGTCTCTTTACCTTGTTGATGTTTTCTTTAGCCGAGTAAGAAGTTTTTTAGTTTGATGTAGTCCCATTGATTTATTTTTGCTTTTTCTTCACTTGCTTTGGGGTAAAATTCATAAAATCCTCTTTAAGTCCAAGGTCCTTGAGTTTAGATCCCATGTTTTATTCTATGCATTTTATTGTTTCAGGTCTTATATTCAGGTCCTTAATCTATTTTGAGTTAATTTTGGTGTGTGGTAATAGACAACAGTCTTGTTTCACTTTTTCGCAGATGGCTTTCCAGTTTTCCCAGCAGCATTTATTGAAGAGGCTTTCCTTTCTCCACTGTATGTTTTTGGCTTTTATTTGTCAAAAATTTCTTGCCCACATAAATATGAGTTTACTTCTGTACTTTTGAATCTGTTCCACTGGTCTGTGTTTCTGTCTGCCAATAACATGCCATTTTGATTATTGTCACTCTGTAGTATAATTTGAAGTCAGGCAGAGTGATGCCTCCAGCCTCATTCCTTTTTCTCAGGATGGCTATGACAATTCGAGGTCTTTTGTGCTTCCATACAAATCTGATGATTTTTAGTTATTTTTCTTTAAACAATGGTGATGGATTTTGATAGGGATTGCATTAAATCTGTATAATGCTTTAGGTAATATGGTCATTTATACTGTTGATTCTTCCAATCCAAGAACTCAAAATATGTATCCTTTTTTTTGTATCTTCTTAGATTTCTCTTAATAGGGTGTTATAGTTTTCATTATATAGGTCTTTCACATATTTTGTTAAATTTATTCCTAGGTATTTTATTCTTTTTTTGTTACAATTGCAAAAGGAATTATTTTTTCTACTTTTTCTGACACTTTGTTGTTAGAGTATACAAACGCTAAGGATTTTGAACATTGATTTTGTATCCAGAGACTTTACTATTTCCTTATTGTTTCTAGTAGTGTTCTTGCAGAGTCTTTAGGGTTTTCTATATAGAGAATCATGTCATCCACAAATAGTGACAGTTTGACTTCTTTGTTTCCTATTTGGATGCCTTTTATATCTTTCTCTTGCCTAATTGCACCCACTAGGACCTCCAGTGTTATGTTGAGTAATACTGACGATAGTGGACAGACTTGCCTTGTTCCTGATCTTGGAAGGTTTTTAATTTTTCTCCATTAAGTGTAATGTTGGCTGAGGGTTTGTCATAGATGGCCTTTATTGTGTTAAGGAACTTTCCTTCTATACTGATTTTGTTAAGTGTTTTGATCATAAATGGATGCTGTATCTCGTTGAAGGCTTTTTCTACATCTATTAATATGATCGTATGATTCTTATTTTTTAATTTGTTTATGTGGTGTATCACACTAATCGATTTGCTTATGTAGAACCATCCTTGTGCCTCTGGGATGATGCTCACTTAATCGTAGTATATAATCTTTTTAATATGTTGCTGTGTTCGGTTCTGTAGTATCTTATTTAGGACTTCCGTGTCTGTGTTCATGAGAGATATTGGTCTGTAGTTTTCTTTTTGTGTGTGATCTTTACCAGGTTTTGGTATCAGAGTAATATTGGCTCCATAAAATGAGTTGGAAAGTATTGCCTCCTCTTTGATTATTTGGAAGAATTTGAGGAGAATAGGTATTAAATCTTCTTTGAATGTTTGGTAGAATTCACTGGTGAAGCCATCTGGTCCTGGACTTTTACTTTTTGGTAGGTTTTTGATGATTGTTTCAATTTCCATACTACTGGTCGATCTATTTAGATTTTCCAGCTTTTGATTCAGTCTGGGAAGGTTGTATTTTTCTAAGTACTGGTCCATTTCTTTTAGGTTATTAAATTTGGTGTTATATACTTTTTCATAGTATTCTTGTATGATCCTTTGTATTTCTGCAGTGTCTGCTGTAATTTCCCCTCTTTCAGCCCTGATTTTGTTTACCTGTGTCCTTCTCTTTTATCTTTAGTGAGTCTAGCCAGGGTTTTGTCAATTTTATTAACCTTCTCAGAGAACCAGCTGTTTGTTGCATTTATTTTTTTGTTGTTTTGTTTTATTTTGAATTTCACTTATTTCTGCTCTAATTTTGATTATTTTGTTCCTTCTGCTGACTTTAGACTTCAATTGTTCTCCCTTTTCTAGTTTTTTTAAGATGAAGCTTTAGGTTGTTTATTTGGGCTTGTTCTTGTTTTTGGAGGTAGGCCTGTAATGATATGAACTTTCCTCTTATGACCGTTTTTGCTGTGTCTCAAAAGTTTTGATGTTGTACTATCATTATCATTCATTTCTATGTATCTCTTGATCTCTCTTTTTATTTCTTCTCTGACCTAGCTATTCTTCCGTAGTATGTTGTGTGGTTCTTTTCTCTTTCTTTTTGCAGTTGATCTCTAGTTTCAAAGCATTATGATCAGAGAATATGGTTGGTATGATTTCTAACCTTGATATTTTTTGAGGCAATCTCTGTGTCCCATTATGTGGTCGATTCTTGAGAATGTTCCATGTGCACTAGAGAAGAATATACAAGCAGCTGTTTGGGGATGAAAGGCTCTGTAAATGTCAATTGTGTCCACTTTGTTTAATGTGTCATTTTAGGATGTTCTTTCCTCATTGATTTTCTGTTTGAATGATCTGTCCATATCTGACAATGGGGTATTTACATCCCCTACTACGATAGTGCTTTGGTCTGTTTCTCCCTTTAGTTCTGTTAGTAATTGCTTTACATATTTCGGGACTCCCTGACTGGGAGCATAGATATAATAAGTGTTATGTCTTCTTGGTGCATGATTCCCTTTATCATTATAGAGTATCCCTCTGTATCTTTATTTACATTTTTTATTTTGACATCTGTTTCATCCAACATGAGTACCACTATTCCCACTTTTCTCTGAATGCCATTTGCTTGAACTTTCATTTTCCACCTTTTCACTT